>CM055120.1:240836303-241411303 GCA_029206835.1 Rana muscosa
CATATCCTGTGCTCATTTTCGGGTTTTTTGTTTGACCTTCCCTGCAGCCTTCCTTGGAGGCTGTGTCCGTGGAGGAGGGACTGGAGCAGGAGCAGGGTCTGGAACAGGAGCAGGGACTGTTACAGGAGCAGGGACTGTTACAGGAGCATGGAGTGGGGCAGGAGCATGGAGTGGGGCAGGAGCATGGAGTGGGGCAGGAACTTGAGCATAAAAATATGAAAGGTCCACAACGTCTGTGAAATCCTTCAGTTTGTTCAACAGGCCCATATTGACCACCTTCAATATTAGGGTTTCACATTTCAGCCTCTGGTCCAGTCCCATTTGGGGCAGTTTCTCCCCAATAAGGGCAGCAAATCCCTCTGCAGCGGTGGGGGGCTCTCGGAGTGCAGCAGTAGCCTCCCTAATTAGGGCCTGGGTCTCCTCCTCCATTTGAAGCAGCCTCCTTGATCTTTTTGCTGGAATCCGCAGCAGAGGGATCTGGGGCCTGGTGTTGTGCTGGGTCCCACTGGGGCCTGCCTCTTCCTGGGTCCCACTGGGGCCTGCCTCTTCCTGGCTTCCAGTGGCACCTGCCTCCTCGTGTGTCCCACTGGGGCCTGTCTCCTCCTGGCTTCCAGTGGCACCTGCCTCCTCGTGTGTCCCACTGGGGCCTGTCTCCTCATCCTGTTTAAAAAAGGTACATCGAGTTAGTTTTGCCTTCATCTTTCACACACATTTGTCACCTCATGACATTTGGTAATTGAATGCTACTAAATATTAAAGTGAATCATTCTGACACCAGTATATTTCTTTTTGGTGCCCTTAATTTTTGGCCACTGCTGTCTATTGATATGTCAGACACTTTTTTATAACTCTTAACATTTTTCACACTTTTTTAGAAACTTTTACAACATTCAACTTTTATTACTCTTAGGCCCCTTTCACACTGAGGCGTTTTTACCGCGTTTTCGCGGTAAAAATAGCGCTGTAATAACGCCTGAAATAATCCTGCCCCAGCATTCTCAATGTGAAATCTCTGAGGGCTTTCACATTGAGGCGTTTTGCTGGCTGGGCGTTGAAAAAAATCCTGCAAACAGCTTTTTTAGAGCAACTTTAGGGCGCATAAAATAGCGCTGTAAAAACGCCTATCCCCATTGAAATGAATGGGATTCGCGGTAAAAACGCATAGGCATAAGCGTTATGTTAAAAAAATAGCGCTAACGCCTATGCGTTTTTACCGCGTTCGCGCTAATTTTAGCGCGAACGCGGTAAAATTGCGGTAAAATCGCGGTAAAAACGCATACGCGTTAGCGCTATTTTTACCGCGATCGGTAAAATCGCGGTAAAATAGAGGTACAAAATCCTATAATTTTTGAGCGTTTTTTCAACGCCTCAGTGTGAAAGGGGCCTAAATATTTTGTGAAATATTATACCTGGCTCCAAATATTTAAATCAGGCTCCTCCAGGACTTGAGGTTGTTCCTCCAAAGAGACCTCAACTTGGCTGGAGGCTTGGCTGCAGGGAATGCTGGAGGGAAGGCTGGAGGGAAGGCTGGAGGGTTGGCTGCAGGGAAGGCTGGAGGGTTGGCTGCAAGGAAGGCTGGAGGTCGTTCTGGGTGGAAGGCTGGAAAGGGATTCCCTGGATTCCAGGTGTTCATCCAGGAAACTCAGGTGCTGATAGTACCACAGATTTGGGATGTATCGGTCCTCTGCACCTGCTCCTGACCGCAGGGATTTTAGCACTTTATTCCGTTGAGCCCGGTATGTGCCCCTAATGGTCCCAATTTTTGTGTTCAGATCCTGTAGTGTTGCTGTGGGGATCTGAGTTTTCACAAATTCCAGCAAGGTCTCCAGTGCTCTCTTCCTGGCTTCTTTATTTTTATTATGTTTATTTTTAGTCTGCCATAAAATTGGAAGATTCTTCCATCTTTGCAGGAATTCCAACATAAAATCTGGGTCCTTAAATACCTTCATTTTCTCTGCAATTCAAAACCCAAATCAAAAAAAGGAATGTCAGTCAGGACTACTCCAAATCTTTCTCACCATATATAGGCCACTAACGTAGCAATTGATCAGTCATCATAGAGTTGAGTGGACACCTGGATGTTTGTGTTGAACTCTTTTTAGCTAACTTTGTAAAAAGCTAGAGTTCGTGACCTGACTTTCCCCGAACCCAAACCCCATTGAAGTAAATGTTGCCCTGTAAATCGTGGGAATAAAAGGACTCCCCAAAAATAAAGGAGTACCTCGAACTGTCCCTGCACCAAGTGTCTTTTTTTTAAAAAAAAAATTAAAACTAAATTCACTCCTGGGTATAATTAATTGTTGTCTCCTGTCAATTGCAATACATAGGAAAGTCATTGATACAAACATTGGGAAAGCATTGTGGTTCCCCCAAATATCCATACCAGGCCCTTCAGGTCTGTCAAGGATTTTAAGGGGAACTCCCCCACAAATTCGGCGAAAAAATGGCGTGGAGTCCCCCCCCCCCAAATCCATAACAGACCCTTATCCGAGCACGCAACCTGGCCGGCCACAGGGGAAGAGGGGGGGACGAGAGAGCGGCCCCCCTCCCTCCTGAACCGTACCAGGCCACATGCCCTCAACATGGGGAGGATGTCCCCATGTTGATGGTAACAAGGGCCTCATCCCCACAACCCTTGCGTGGTGGTTGTGGGGGTCTGCGGGCGGGGGGCTTATCGGAATCTGGAAGACCCCTTTAACAAAGGGGACCCCCAGATCCCGCCCCCCCCATGTGAAATGGTAATGGGGGACATTGTACCCCTACCATTTCACCTTAAAAAATGGCATTATCTAAAAAATGACACTACACGGTTTTTGACAATTCCTTTATTATTGGTTTTGTTTTTCAACCATCTTCTTCCTTCTTCTTTTCTGCATTCAAGTTTCTTCCTCCATCTTCCTCTTCATCTTCATCTTCCTTCTTGCTTCGGGCTTCTCGTCCGCATCTTGCTTCGGCTTCTTCTTTGTTCTCCCGCCGCTCCGTTTGAATTTGAGTTTCCCGCTGTGTGACGCAAAGTTAGGCAGTTCTCCTCTAGGTCCGCTGCGAGCCGGGGGACCCGCCCCCCTCTGACTGCACGGGGAAAGTACCTGTAAAATCTCTGTGCGTCAGAGGGGGGCGGGGTCGCCGGACCAAGAGGAGAACTGATGAACTGAGCGTCCCACAGCGGGAACCTCCAATTCAAACGGAGCGGCCGGAGAAAGAAGAACCCGGAGCAAGATGCAGACGAGAACACCGAAGGAAGATGAAGAGGAAGAGGAAGATGGAGGAAGAAACACGAAGCGAGAAAAGAAGAAGAAGAAGGAAGAAGGAAGAAGATGGAAGAAAGCCAAACTAAAAATTAAAGGAATTGTCAAAAACTGACTACTGTCATTTTTTACATTTTGTACACTTTCTTCGTGAAATGGTAGGGGTACAATGTACCCCTTACCAATTCACATAGGGGGGGGCCGGGATCTGGGGGTCCCCTTTGTTAAAGGGTTCTTCCAGATTCCGATAAGCCCCCCGCCCGCAGACCCCCACAACCACCGGGCAAGGGTTGTGGGGATGAGGCCCTTGTCCCCATCAACATGGGGACATCCTCCCCATGTTGAGGGCATGTGGCCTGGTACGGTTCAGTAGGGAGGGGGGGTGCTCTCTCGTCCCCCCCTCTTCCCCTGTGGCCGGCCAGGTTGCGTGCTCGGATAAAGGGTCTGTTGTGGATTTTGGGGGGACTCCACGCCCTTTTTTTTCCTGATTTGGGGGTGGAGTTCCCCTTAAAATCCTTGACAGACCTGAAGGGCCTGCAACTCGAATTTGGGGGAACCCCCACGTTTTTATTTTGCAGGTACAACTCACTTTTCAATGTCTTGCCATTTGCCGGGAGGCAAGAATTCATTTAGAGCCGCGATTGACTTTTCAAAGTTTATTCACAATTCAAAAATGACACTTTGTGCACGGCCAGTACTAACAGCACGGGAAGCAAGCGCCAAGTTACATGCATATTGCCCAACCCCGGCCCCAAACATACAGTGAATGAATGTTTATAGGTTTAATGCTCCTGGACACAGCCAAATTTAAAGGTCTGTACGGTCACTACATTTGCTGTTCGGGGCCGCTCAACCCTCAACATATCAAGTATGAAAAATGTTACGTACCCGCGATCTACACGTTCGTCTCCTCCGACCTTCTTCCACTCACTGAACGTCGCTTTCAACGATGTTGTTTGGAGTTATATACAGTGCGCATGCGTGACGCTCCGCACGCTTTTCCGCCCCTGACGTTCGTTACACTACTTTCCCCGCCCCTTCTCGCTACTCCTTAATGACGGAGAGTGTAAACATGTCGGCGAATCACCAACATGATGTGGAAAGTGGGGAAGAAAGCAGGCCCCGACCCAGAAGGTATAAAGCCACTAACATGAGCTTTGAGGAGATGGTGGAGATGGTCACCATATTGCTCCGGGATGATTATGACGCCAAACATGGGCCCTACAAAAAGCCAAATCAAGTGAAGGCCAAGATCATGGATAAAGTGGTCAAAGCGCTATTGCATAATTTTGGTGTTCGCAGGTCGCGGGAACAGATCCGGAAACGATGGTCGGACATTAAGTTGCGTGAGCCGGATCAATATAAAAAGATTAAAAAAGTCATCAAAAAAGTAAGTAGATTTACATTAAATGTGATTTTTGGTAATAACGTGGTGTTGCATGTGCTTTTAAAATAATGTATGTAGTACAGTTAAAAATGTCATGTTTCATGTTTTTGGGCACACGAATCGATCGTATAAATGGTCGTTCAAACGTTCACTCAATCACAAGCTTTTGGCCCGATTCATTGTTCGAACGACATTTTATCAATCCTAAAATAATAGGCATGTTCAAATGTTTTTAGCAATGTATTCCACCAAAACATCGTTTGGGTGGTATTGAACGAGGATTTCAACGTTGGATTCTTGTGCCCAAGAACATGAAACAGGACATCATGAAATGTTTATGTGAGAAGTAATTATAAACATGTTTGTGTAGTTGTTGGTAATTAGATTTGGCTAATGTAACTAGATTCAGTGTACGTTTACAAGAGTATGCTCAGCAGCTGCTTACACATCTGGACTCATTAGCACAAGTGTGGGCCACAAGAACAACCTTTTGATGGTGTCACACACAGGTGATCCAGTGGATACCTGGTGTGTTTCCATGTGTGAAACATGACCAAAAGAGATTAATCTACCATCTTGAGAAATGGATACAATCATGTGTTCATCTCCTAAAAAATTATCACTAATACAATTGGAACACACTTCCCAAGAATGATTAATATTCCTCTTTCACGCCAAAATATATTTAGTTACACAAGTCTACCTTTTGGTTATATCTCCTAGGGCTTCAAAGAGCTAAGAGACACAAGGCTGCAAACCCCGCACCACCAACTCAAGACCCACAACCGCAGGATGTGGCAGAAGAGGGAAATGGCAACTCACCAGGTCAGTGTCATACACCACAGCCTCAGGTAATAGATGTTGGCCTGTATATTTAGTAAGACGTTTTCTTTTCACTACTTCAAGGGACTTTAATGCCTGCGGCACCAGCAACCTTCACCAGAGCCACTGCCCAGATGTTGCTGACACAAGTGAGGGTCTGCTCTCGGGAGGTTGAAAAGATAAAAGACAACCTGTTCCAGATGTGCCAAACCAACAAAATCATGGAGAAAAGACTGAAAAAACTTGAGCATATTCTTGGGAGGGTGTAAAACTTGTATATATTCTAAAAAAGATTGTTTTATTTTTTGGGGGGGAAATCTTTTATTTCTATAAAGGTATATTGTTCGTGTTGTACATTTTTGTACTGAGTTGTAAAAAGAGAAAAAAAAACAAATTCCCAAAAAAATTTGGGGTATATTTTGATACAAACGTGAAAATTGTTATACTCCTATAAAAAAATGTAATCACTAAACAATGTGTGGCTTCTTATATCAATGTTGCCCCCCCCCCCCCTAAAAAAATGTGTGTGTTTAGACTCTATAAATGATTGTAATTTACTTGTTAGGAAAAAACATGGGACTACAACTGCACTAGTATAACCGAGGACAGTGATGGTGAACCTTGGCAACCCAGATGGTTTGGAACTACATTTCTAATGTTACTCAGGCACTCTGCAGTGTAGTTGAGCATCATGGGAAATGGAGTTGCAAAACATCTGGAGTGGCAAGGTTCACCATCACTGACCTAGGAGAAAGAACAAATACAACAAAAGAAAAGCAAACAAGATGTTTTCAGTATATTATTTTTTATTATGACCAAAATTGGTTTAAAAATGATCATTCATTGCAATGGCCCCCCTACCCATAAAATATTCTAGATAGCGTTGCCGCACATCACGGCCGCTTTGGGGGGCCAAGCCTGTAGGGCCAGCTAACTGGGCTGCCAATGGTCCATCCAAGCACTGTGTGCCCTGAAGGTCAACTGTAGCTAGATAATTGTTTGAGTTTTTGAGTAAAAAATTGTGCAGTATGCAACAGCACATGACCAAATGGTTCCATTTATACTCCGCCATGTTTATCGCAGTCAGAAAAAGGCGGAAGCGACTGGCCATGATGCCAAAGGCATTTTCGACCACCCTTCGCGCTCTGGCCAGACGATAATTAAAGACCCTCCTCTCAGGGGTGAGGGACCTTTGGGGAAAAGGCCTCATCAAATGTGGTCCAAGCGCAAAAGCCTCATCTGCCAGGAACACAAACGGGAGGCCATGTTCATTATCTTCAGCAGGTGGCAATGCCAGGTCCTCTGAAAGAAGCCGGTCTGCAAACTCGGTCTGGGCGAAAACACCACCGTCAGACATCCGCCCATTTTTCCCAACATCAACAAATAGAAACTCATAGTTGGCAGACACCACCGCCATGAGCACAATTCTGTGGAAGCCTTTATAATTAAAAAAAAAACGATCCAGAATGGGCTGGTGGCACGATGCGGACGTGCTTGCCATCAATGGCTCCTCCACAGTTGGGAAAGTTCCACCGCTGAGAAAAATCAGATGCCACATTCTGCCATTCCTGTGGCGTCGATGGTAACTGTGGAGTCAAAGGAACAAAAAAATTAATATACTTTACTACCTATACATTGCAAGCATGTTAGCACAAAATACTCTGGGCAAAACATCAGTATAGCATTAATTTGGAAGGAGGATTTTAGAGCGGAGCTACGCAGCCAAAATACTATAAAATAACACAGCAGCTCCAGCTACAGCAGCTGCAGAGGTTTGCTAATTGTACACTTACCTGTCCTGGAGTCCAGCAACGTCCGCAGCAGAGGACGAACAATTGCTCGTCACTCTGCTGCCCCCTCTGCCATCCTCGGTGAGGGAACCAGGAAGAGAAGCCTTGCGGCTTCACTGCCCGGTTCCCAAACGCACATGCACGAGAAGCGCTGCGCAGTTCAGACTGGTCCGCCTGTGTTCTGTGAGACAAGTGTTTCCAAGAACACTACGGGTCTTCTGCGGGAAGTGACTTGGCTCAGGCAGATTTGCCGCAGAGATGACTCCCGGATGTGGGTGAAAATACCTGGCTTAAACAGGTATCTTCACCCCCCTCCCCCCTGAAAGGTGTCAATTTTGACACCGGGGGAGGGTTACGATGAGCGGACCCCCAAAATTTTGGATGGAGGTCCGCTTGAATAAGATAGAAAAATAAGCAACAAAAACATCACCCACTCTGATGGACCTGTGAAATTCTTAGAGGGTGGAGGGGTTGAGATGAGTTGGGGACATCATAATTCAAATCTATAGTACTATGTAATTTATTTGGGTAGATTAGACAAAAATCAAAGAATTAGGGGGGGGGGGGGGAATCAGGCAATCTAAGCACTACAATGGAGCGTCCAAAACAAAAATGGGGATTGACTAGGATAGGTGTGTTTGGGCCCAGGATCTAATGCTGGAGATTGGTTTAAAAACAAATATGCATGTAGCCAAAAAACATAGAATATTCAAAGCTTACAACATGCAGCGGGACAAAGGGGACATTCACAGCATATTCAAATCATGATAATTAGAGACAGTTAAAAATATACTATACATTAGCAAGCATAAAAAAACATAGATTGTGATGTTTATAAAGGAGAAAACTTACCTTAAGATAGTCCTCATGAAGGACCTGGATAATGGCAGAGCAGGTCTCAGGGATAATGACGCCCAGAGCCTGGGGGGAGATGCCTGTCGAGAACTTGAGGTCCTGCAAGCTTCTCCCAGTCGCAAGGTATCGCAACGTGGCGATGAGCCTCTGCTCAGCAGTAATGGCTTCCCACATAACGGTGTCCTGCCTGGTGATATAGGGGGACACCAAAGCCAAGAGCTGCTGAAAAACGGGGTCAGACATCCTAAGAAAATTCCTGAAATCATCAGGGTTATTCTCCCGGATCTCCCGCAGCAGAGGCATATGACATAATTGGTCCCTCTGGAGCAACCAATTCTTGGTCCATGAACTCCTCCTCACCCTCCTCATGGACCGGATCTGGGACATAGCAACAAGCCCAGCAGCAAGCACAGCACGATCTCGGCGACAAGAACGTACCCGCAACATGGCTTCAAAACGGTCGTCTAATCAGAACGAACTAAAAGAACGCACTGAAGAACAGCAAGGCCTATGAAGAACGAGCTGAAAAACAGTAACGAGCGGACAAGAACGCACTGCAAAAACAGATACAAACTCACTACACGCACTGAAAGCCAGATACAAACCCACAAGCACAAACTGAACTCCCGAAAACGATCTTTAAAGCACGAAGACTGAAAAGCGCGAATCGTCTCTTCCCAAACTTTTACTAACACGCGGTAACACGAAATCAGCAAAAGCAGCCAAAAGGGTGGCGCGAACAGAATGAAACTTCCCCTTTATAGTGCCGTCGTACGTGTTGGACGTCACCGCGCTTTGCTAGATCAGTTTTTTTCACGATCGTCTGTAGGCAAGGCAGGCTTGAGAGGAAACAAGAAAAATAACGTCGAGAAAATCGACGTTTTTTTCTTGACATGAAAACCGGTCGTGTGTACGCGGCATGACAGTCAGGCTTGACAACAACACTTTTGAAAGTAGTGAGGACGATCTTCCTAAAATTTCCTATTTATAACCACTACTCTTCACAGAACATTGCAGTGAATACTCCACACTGCTCATCATTATATCCATGAACTGCAGAGTATAGTGTGGAGCCGCCTGTGTACTTTCGAGTGTTCTCTATAGAATATTTTTATATTAGCTATGGGCTTCTCCTTTTTCCCTATTTGTCCTAATGATAAATATTGACTGTGATGTAACGGTTAAAGGAGCGGGTTGCTCAACTACAAATGGCCTTTACTGTTTGTAAGATTGGGAGTTGTTAGGTCTCGTAGTAGATGCGTTTTTCAGTGATGCAAGCCAGTCAGCAACTCTGTTTAAGGGCATGGTAGCCCATTTTTATTTAAAAGCACGAAAGTTCACAAACACATCTGTAGTATTCACAGGGGGGTTCCACCATTCCTGTATCCTTCATACTAACAGTAGTCTCGTAGCTTTACCTTCTAGTGATCCAGGCCTTTAGCCTAGGCCTGACGGTCTGTTCCTCAGACCCACACAGTGTCCAAGAGTTTCAGCTTTCTCCTAGCTTCTCCTGGTCAGCACCTTTGTTGCTGTATCACTAACGGTGTCTGCCTCCTGCAGACACGCACCGCCTTTGACTCCACTTCAGAGGAAGAGAGCTCACCTGGCTCTCATGCACACAGACTTCCTCTCTGTTGGGTGGAGCCCTGATTCGTAATCACCTCTGAACTAAATAGCCCAAGACACAGCTGTTCCATCAGCGTGTCTTTCTTTACCAAATGTGGCAATAACCAACCCTCTTGAAGGTCGCACAAAGTCGCACCCTCACATACCCTCCCCCCTTGTTTCGAACCGGAGGGAGGAACACATGATCCCATCACCATACACGGGACACCTCTGTGCCAGCCATTGGCTGCGTAGGCCCATTTCTTTTTCGGGGTATGTGTCCACCAGCACTTCACCTTGGCGCCTCTGTGCCAACTATCCGCAGCAGTAGTCCTAATCTGCCCAACCTTTTCTCTAAAGGGGCACTCCACCCACATCTTCTTCCGGGTGTACTTCCACCAGCCCTTCTTCCTGAACCATGGGCTCCCACTAATCTCTCTATCCCTTCTACCTTTTGGCCTCAGGACCCTTCTTTTTCCTCTCACAGACCTACTCTCCCGGGACTGTTGGGGACCCCCTTTCATGACATCTGTCAGGGACTGGCCACTCTCACTACCTGACGCAACATTAACCATCAACATTTGTTTCTCAGGTTCACCAACCCCTGTGTGGTCACTCTTGGCCACCAAACTATCTGTGATTAATACCATATTCTCAATAGCAATGTTCCACAAGGGGTTATTCAACACAATATGGTCATTTGGACCTCTTGTTCTGTTTGCTAGGACAGTGTCTATGGAGGGACCATCTACAGGCAAGCAGTTACTCCCTATGGGACAGTCCCGTAGTTTCACATCGCCCCCTGTTGTCCAACACTCCAATAACAATTGTCCTACCAAGGCACATGTTCCACCACATTTTCCCACACCAATCTCTAACCATTTCTGTGTCCACTGGTACCTCAACCAATAGCTCGGAGTTGTCTGACAGTGCTCCACAATGCTTCTCATACATCATTCCATTACAGTTACCATCACTGTCATTTCCTGTCAAAGTGTCTCCGGGTACCTCAAACTGCACCTCTCTGCGCTTGATGGACTAAATTCCCACTACCGCCACGTCCGTTCCGGGCCCTTCCTTTACATGAGGTGTAGCGAGTGAGACAGTACGCGCGCCCCGTACCAACCACTGCTCAGCCGCACCTCGGACCGCACCAGCAGGAATGCACCCCATCACACCCGCATACGGAGAGACTTCCACTATGTCTATTATCTCTAATTTCTCAAACAATTCCTCTGAGCGCCTTCCGCACATAACCGCCGCTGGAAGCACTCTCGAGGAGAACTGCGAGACAACCTTCCACAAAAGCAACCAACAACGCAGCAACCAATTCTCATCAACCCTGCCTAACAACGCATGTATCACCTGCGTCCACCGATTGGTATTGTGCAGTACCATGTCGCCCTTCTGCTGTGGATACACGCAGGTGTACATTGGAAAGATTCTCACCAATTCCCACAACATCTCAGAAATTTCTAGACATGCCGTATCTAAACACAGAACTCTAAGAACTTTTCCTTTACCAACGATGTGGAGGGACTCATTTGCTAAGACGTGAGAGGCCAAGACACTTAAAGAGACCTCTACCTCAGAGGCAACTAACAAAATTTGCGGCTCCCGCTGAGCACTGCCAATCGCATGTGTCACACTCATCCTCTCACCTTCAGCAACACTGAGCCCTTCCAAATCGCTATCCACTACCTCATTAATCTGACATTCAACATTACTCATCCCTTTTGCTGTGGACAAAACCTCTGCTATGTATGCACCCTTTTCAGATCCATCCAACTGGAGAGGGTTAATTTCTGCAAAAGCCAACGCACCCGTGTCTACTGGCCCTGCAGCTTCTCTATTTAGCACAGCAGAAATTGTGTCCACCCCACTGTTACCCACTAAGCCTTCCTTGTTTAAATGCACTTGTGGCAAAACATTTTCAAACACAACAGGCTGCAATAACATAACGTCACCACTTTGCTCGGGTGGCGCTTCACTAAACCCATGAGGACTGTCAGCAGTGACAGACTGCAACAACTCATTATCAGTACAAGCAATTTTAAACATTTGAGTTTTACCATTTTTCTCATCACCAAGGTCAAGTACCCTCTTATCTATCAGAGCGGCACCACAGTTGTCCCAGGCAACCTCTCGCTCCAACACACAGAGCTCCCGGGAGGTTTCCAAGGACACCTCTGCAGCCTTAGATACTGTTGCCAAGGGGAATCGCATATCCTGCTTAGCGATCACCCCTACCTCATTAAGCATCACATTACCATCAGCACATGTGTCATCAGCATTCATAAACATAGCAGTTTTATAAACTCTATCAAATTGTCCTTTATCAAAACACATGGCACCCTGCGTGCCACTCAGCACACCACCCTTCCTCTCCAAAGGAATTATTTTGCCCACTAGGGCGTCTTCACAGTTGTCCTGGGAAACCACTTGCCTCACCACTGCAGGCTTCTTGGTGGTTTCCCTTGGCAACTGCACAGCACCTGTCACTAGGGAACATGGCATACCAACTGCTTTGATCACCCCTAGCACATCCTTTCCAGCACTCCGCTGGATTACCTTAGCTGTACCCAGAGTCCATATGTCCCTTTCAATTTTTGACCTCGCTGCAAGCAGGGTTTTAACCTGTGTCTCCCCACTGATCTGGGTAGCACACTGCAGCAAGTTCATTTTTTCACCTTCATTGTGAGGAACCACACAGTCAGCCTTTCCCATGATTTTAACAGAAACAGTCTTACCATTCTCTTTAGCATGGGTTGAAGATTTCAATTGAGGGCGTTGTCCCTTCTTTGCCATGCTCTCACAAGATGACGCCCTCTCCTGGAAAGAGGGTAACATTACATCCATCTTGGATTTTCCATCATCGCCTGCAGGCAAAGCATTAAGCCCAACAACACGATCAGCAGCTGTATTCCACAAGCTTGGACAAGAAAAGAACCCGTGGCTCAGCTGACCACATTCCAGGCATGGCACTTGGCGACTTTCTCCTGTTGCTATGGGAGACCACCTTCTCCCCGCTGATCTCTTGTAGCGCTCTCTAGACTGGACTGCTCCTAGAAAATTATCGTAGTCATCTCGGTTACTATACATCCCACGGTACACCTCCTGGTACTCCTCGATCAGAAAAGGTTGCACCAACTCAACCCAGCGATTTCTGGGCCATCTTCTGTAAGAAGCAATCATCACAAACTCATCCAAAAAGTCCTCAACACATTCCGAAGGCAACATAGGCCGTATGAAGTCAGCTGTATGGATTTCTGCTTTGTTGCCATGGGCAACCACACCCATCTGCTCACTCTTTACACTCAGAGCAGGCTTCTCATACCTTTGGTGAAGCCTGGGACAAAGGGCATTTAGAAACTTCATGCCCCCACTCACTGCACCGCAAACGGCGCACTTGGTTCTTAACCCTTTGCACATTGATAGCTGGCCATCTTGCACCAGCGTTGCCAGGGGCAACAACATGTCCTTCCCTTTTAACTTGGTTCAGTGCGGCCAAGTGTCACCTGCACCAATCCACTGCAGACTCAGACTTTGGTAAACTCTCCATACTTGCAGTCACCTGTGCAGTCCTTTCACCAATGTTGCTAGGGACAACACCAGCTCTGTCTCTCATCTCAGCAAACATGGCTTCCTTTTTGCGTTCTGACCTCCCCATCTCTGCAGGCAGGCCAACAACGTTTTTTTTTAACATAGTTCCATTTAACACAGGAAAATTTTGAAGTACTGTCTCCAAGACTTGCAAACGGCACACTTTCACATGCAGACTTCACTCTCTTCTTGAGCTCACTTCCACAGGCACATCACCTGTATACAACACAGTCCATTAATTGAACTCCTGTGCAATGCAGTTTGCCTGGCTGCCACACACAGCTAGCAGTAGTTCACCGCAGAAAACTTTAACTTTTCCTTCAGATAGGCTGTTCATCACAGTATTGCTGTTAAACACAGTTTCTGTTTACTCACTGTTTTTGGTATGCGAGGATCTGGAACTCTTCCAAAAACTGCCCAAAGCAATATCTCCACCACTTGTAAGATTGGGGGTTGTTAGCTCTCATGCCGCGTACACACGATCATTATTCACGGCGGTTAAAAAACCGCTGTGAATAATGACAGGAAAAACGAGGGAACCGCTTCGGTTCCAAGGGTTCCCTACACACGGTCGTTTTTCCCGTCATTTTTTCTCTTGACGAGAAAAACGGCCGTCTGTGGGCTCCGCGGCAGTGTCTCCCTATGGGAAAACTGCCGCGGAAAAAAATGATGGAAAAAACGATGAGAAAATTTAGAACATGTTCTAATTTTTCTCGTCGTTTTTTATGCCGTTTTTCTCGACGAGAAAAACGACATAAAGCCCACAGACGATCGTTTTTCTCGGCGAAAAAAAAAATGCAGTTTTTCTCGTCGAGAAAAGCGGTCGTGTGTACGCGGCATCATAGTAGATGCGTTTTTCAGTGATGCAAGCCAGTCAGCAACTCTGTTTAAGGGCATGGTAGCCCATTTTTATTTAAAAGCACGAAAGTTCACAAACACATCTGTAGTATTCACAGGGGGGGTTCCACCATTCCTGTATCCTTCATACTAACAGTAGCCTGGTAGCTTTACCTTCTAGCGATCCAGACCTTTAGCCTAGGCCTGACGGTCTGTTCCTCAGACCCACACAGTGTCCAAGAGTTTCAGCTTTCTTCTAGCTTCTCCTGGTCAGCACCTTTGTTGCTGTATCACTAACGGTGTCTGCCTCCTGCAGACACGCACCGCCTTTGACTCCACTTCAGAGGAAGAGAGCCCACCTGGCTCTCATGCACACAGACTTCCTCTCTGTTGGGTGGAGCCCTGATCTGTAATCACCTCTGAACTAAATAGCCCAAGACACAGCTGTTCCATCAGCGTGTCTTTCTTTACCAAATGTGGCAATAACCAACCCTCTTGAAGGTCGCACAAAGTCGCACCCTCACATGTCATTTCTTTAATTTTTTCACATTTTTAAAGAATTGCTTATCCACAGTTTAACTTTTACTGAAGTGAACTCTTTGTCTGCCTCAATTGGCATCCAACATTTTGGTAGGGGGTATCTGTAAACGTTTATGAACATCTAATCCTATTGGGGTGATGGTAAAACTCTCCAATGGGGACACAAACAAAAAAAAAAGAAACCATATTTTTAGCTGATTAGGGAAGGTTTATAATTATCGCAATATAAAAATCTTTAAATGGTGACTGTGCCATTAGAAAAAAAAATTTCAATCAAAGGTCTCTAAAGAAGACTTTCGGTTACACAATGAAGTTGGGCGAGAAGCTGTTTAATCTTTTTTTTTCACAATAGATTTTTATTCAAAAGTTTAACTAATTTTTTCTGGGATACAAATAGTATGTCAATACAGAAAGAGTTATACATTCTGAAGAGGTAACTAAATATCTAATCCATATGGTTGTAATGTAAAAAACCAAAAAAAAAAACAATTATAACAATAATTATAATTAAATAAGGCTATTGCTTGCTCGAATTTGAGCGGAGTACCTATAATTTCTTGGTAATGTTGGATTAAGTTGTAGTGCCTTTAGCATAGTTGAAGATTAGAGCCTTTAATACCAAAGGTGGTTATGTATTTGGAATTATTTTACATTGCTTCCACATTGATGTCAAGAAGAGAGAGAACTATCCATTTGTATCCATAAAATAAGCCGTTTAATCTTAAACTGTCTAAGGGGTTCTTTACCGTTAGAGTGGTAAAGTTGTGGAGCAGGGAGTATAGATAAATAATAATAAAAAAAAAAGATGAGTTTTCCATTGAACACAGCATACAGGGATATAGAAATTGGTAACAACATAAGCACACCCACACATATACAGTACAGGTTGAACTGGGACCAGTGTCTTTATTTAACCTTACCAACCATGTATGTAACTTCTGACAGTGTTTTTATTTTTTGCCCATGCCCTTTTGTTCCAATGTCCCTAACAAAAAAAATCATTTTGCATGCAGTATTAGGGTTTTAAAGGCTATTTCCACCTTTTGCAAAAAAATAAATGCACCCAATTTGCAAAAAAGTACATTTATTAAATTGTAGCACTGGAGCTTGCAAAGCCTTACAACCATGATCAGTGGATCATGGGTGCAATGCTCTGGCTCCTGCACACTTCTTCTCCAGCTCTGCTCTGTACTGTTTTGTGAGACACTGAACATTCTGTAAGCCTTCAGTCCTGACAAACTTGTCACTACAGTCTACACCTGCTGTCTGATGAAGCAGCAGTTAACTGCAAAATGCTTTGTCTGATGTTCATTAAATTTGCTACTATTTTAGTCCATTGATGACTTGTGATCACCTATCTCTCATTACGTCTGGGGCACCCCTGCCAATAATTTTTTTCTTTTCCATGATACGCTGCCACTGATTTGTACTGCGGTACAGATCTTGAGTTATGGCGCTAGATGAAGTTTCAATGGACTACAAGTCTGTCACCTCACTTGTGTCCACTGAGAACTATGAGTCCTTCTGCTGCGGTAACATACAGTTGCACCAAATTCAAATATGTCAGGAACCAATGGGGAGAGAAACCCCCACATTCTGTAAGAGGACGGGGTGGTTTAAGGGTAGGGGGGCTGCAGACTCTGATCATGTTTCATATTACACTTACAGTCTCAGCACTATAAGTCTCTGGCAGTGCTGGCCAGGGAAGAAACTGATCAAGCATAATCTGTGCTTTATCAGCTTCAATGGGGTCCATAGGTAACGGGGGTCTAATGGTCCCCTGATGTCTCCTTAAAGAGGTTCTGTCACTCGATATATGCTATCACATTAAGGGGCTACTCAGCCCCATAGAGATAGCAATAAAGTTATGTAAAAAAAAGTTTAATTTATCAGAATGTTAAGCTAAATGTTAAGTTATACACTAAACTCTTCTTTAGATTTACCAAAACAAAGTAATTTCAAGGTCTACCTAAAAATGTAATTAATTTTGTATCCACTCAGGCAGGTCCCTGCACTACATGACTGTTCATAGACCTAAAGAAGATAGTAATGTGTATGGTCAGCTTTAAAGAGGCTGGAGATAAGTCTACTCCTTCTCCCAGTTCTTGGCTACCTCCTCACTCCTCACGCAATACAACCTGCCCCCTACTGCTCTCTCCTCCTAATGGAGATAATGGTTTGTCAATTGGAGACTCAGCAATGATGAGTGTGAACTGAGAATGCCAATCAATGCCCTATCTATCCATTCAGACTGTTAGCAGTTGGCACTGACAACCTTATATGGTGCTTTCTACACCATGAGATGCCCAAGGCAACTGCTTAATTTACCTGTACAAACTTCCCTGTTTTTAGATTGCATATATAGTTAAAGTGTATTGTGTAAACCTTGCTAATACAGTGGGAGCAGCCATTTTTAGTACTGAATTCATATTAATGATAACGCAGTCTGATCATTTTTCAGCATATGTATATGATCAGCAGGATAGGATCACCGGATGTATAGGATCACCATTATACTAAGGTTTTATGATCCCCCTCTGTGACTAGCATCTCCCCCCTCAAGTCTATAGCTCTCCCTCTGTCTTATCTCACTAACTCTGTCTTATCTCACTAACTCTGCTGCTATCTTTATTACCATTGATTTGTATGTGTTTTTTTTTTTTTTCCTTTCCCTCTGAGATTTTTTTCTTGTTTTGTTTTAACATTCTGCTAAAAAAATTGTGAATCAGTACTGCTTGGACCTTGAAGAAGGGGACATACCCCGAAAGCTTGTCCTGAAAAATTGTATGTTAGTGCAAATAAAAAAAGTATCACGGACAGTACTTAATTTTCTCTGTCACAATTGCACTAATACGGCTACAATTACGTCAAGTATCAGCAGGAAAGAATACTTTATGGACAATAGTTTGAAAGTAAATGATGGTCCTAACATAGAAAAAAAAATGACACGATGGCTATAAATTCTAGACCTGTGTTGTTTGTGAAGGATTTCATTTATACAGATTATGGTAAAGCTAGTAGCTTAAAGACATTTTTCTGCTTATCCAAGAAGCTTCTTAGGAGCTGAAGAAACTGCTTGGTTAAAGGTTAAGTTCACCTTTACAGAAAAATCTGTAGGGTGAACTTACACAGGACCCCCTCCCCATCCCCCCCAATCCCACTAAACTGCTAAACCTGGTCTGAGCCCAGGTATAGCCGCCACACGGCTCCGGGGGGTTAGAAATCCCTGCAGCTTAATCTCCTAAACGTAGCCCATCAGGAGGGACGTTTAGGAGTATTCAAATTGGTCGGTGCCATCACATGGCTGAGTGAGGAGGGGGTCCTGCGTAAGTTCACTTTACAGATTTTTCTGTAAAGGTGAACTTACACTTTAGGCAGCAAAATGTCTTTAAAGGGGTTGTAAAGGTTCGTGTTTTTTCACCTTAATGCATCCGATGCATTAAGGTGAAAAAACAACTGGCTGTCACAGGCCCACAGTTTTACTTACCTGAGCCCATTCACCTGCTCTGCACATCCCCCGGCGTCCTCTTCTCCACGGAGTCTCGGCGTTGATTGGATAGATTGATAGCAGCGCAGCCATTGGCTCCCGCTGCTGTCAATCAAATCCAATGACGCGGCCGCCGGGGACGGGGTCGAGTCATACACTCTGAGTCTATGGACGCCGACTGTATGACATGGGAGCGTGCCCACAAAGGTAACCCCCTCGGGAGAGAGCTTCCCAGAGGGGGTTAGCTATTGCAGGGAGGAGCTGCGAGAACCCAGAACAGCAGGATTGGGGCCACATGTTTGTTATTTAAGAAAAAAAAAAGATCCTTTACAACCCGTTTAACATTACAAAACAAGTCCAAATGAATTATTATTACCGGTATTTGTATTAGAAAATAAAAGCAAACACAACTAAATGATCCGGCGCTTGTGGACAAGAATCACTTATATAAATGAATGAGCTGCTGCTATAATAGACAAATACTAGAAACAGAAAACCTTACAAGTTCATAACATGTAATTCATAGGTTGAAGCAGGTTCGTATTAGCGCTAACACTCTAATCCCTACTTCGTACCGTATATGGGACTGTTCTCAGTTTTTTTTTTTACTTACAACCTTATTGGATGATATATGGAATTGTATTGACGTTTTTTCTGGACACTTATGCCGCATACACACGATCATTATTCACGGCGGTTAAAAAACCGCCGTGAATAATGACATTTTAAACGAGGGAACAGCTTGTTCCCCACACACGGTCATTTTTCTCGTCATTTTTTAAAATGACGAGAAAAACGATCGTCTATGGGCTCCGTGGCAGTGTTTCCCTATGTAAACATTCCTTGTAATAGAAAAAAAGCATGACAGGACCTCTTAAATATGAGATCTGGGGTCAAAAAGACCCGGATCTCATATTTACACTAAAATGTAGACATGTGCATTCGTTTTCGTCCGAATGCATTTTCGTCCGAATTTCAGCTATTTTCGTTATCGTTTTAACAATCGAAAACGAAAGCACAGAATCCGAAAACCGAAAGATCCGACATAAACAAATGCTTTATTTTCGTTTTCGTTGCTACAACAGTTCGATATAGATAGGAGATTCGACGTGACGCTGACAATAACAATCTGTGTCTATCGAACCTGTGGTCGAATGTGCCTAACCTTAACTCTATTAGTCCAAGATTATTCTACATAGGAGAGAAAAGATTCGACATTATAGAGAGAAAAGATTCGACATAAGAGAGAAAGATTCGACATAGGAGAGAAAGATTCGACATAGGAGAGAAAAGATTCGACATAGGAGAGAAAAGATTCGACATAGGAGAGAAAAGATTTGACATAGGAGAGAAAAGATTCGACATTATAGAGAGAAAATATTCGACATAGGAGAGAAAAGATTCAACATAGGAGAGAAAAGATTCGACATAGGAGAGAAAAGATTTGTTATTATAGAGAGAAAAGATTTGACATAGAGAGAAAAGATCACTGCTGGAATTGGGTGGGGGAAGTAAAATAAAAATAAAGTTGATGATGAATGTTATTGGCTGATTGTAACCAAAGAGGAGGAGCAGTAAAATAGCTAGAATGACGAAGATTCGACAAAGCATCGAAAGTTAGAAGATTCGACGGTGCAGCAAAACTGTACGACGCTGCAATCGTACATTTCCGGTCAAATGCATCCGCCCATAGGCTATAGAAGAATTCTAATGTTGGTTGACTAGTAATAGTAATGAATAAATATAATTATTACTAGTCATACAACATTAGAATTCTTCTATAGCTTGTGGGCGGAACATTCGACCGGAAATGTATGATTGCAGCGCCGAACAGTTTCACTGCTCCGTCGAATCTTCTTTGAACATTCGACAGACACCATAAGCCTTCAATGACAGATTCGACCTTAATTAATTCAGATTTTCGGACGAATGCAATTTCTAACGAAAAACGAAATAAATAAAAACGAATTTCGGGAGTAACTAAATAAATTAATTTTTCGGACGAAAACGAAATTCCGAAACAAAATATTTCAGTGTGCACATGTCTACTAAAATGCATAAGAAATAAATAAAAAATGTTGTCATTTGAAAAAATTAAAAAAAAATGGCCTTTTAAGAGCTATGGGCAGAAGTGACGTTTTGATGTCGCTTCCGCCCTGCAATGGTATAGAGACGGGTGGGGGCCATCTTCCCCTCACTTGTCTCCATACCAAGCACAGAAGAGGATCCGATCGCCTCCGCCTGTCGGCGGCTCCGGTAAGCGGTGGAGGGCACCGGAGAGCTGCCGGAGGGGTGGGGCCCTCTCCTGCCGCCAATAAAAGTGATCTTGCGGCAGCTAGCTGCTGCAATAACAAAGACATCCCTCTTCAAAATGCCAACGTATATCGGCGTGAGCTGGTCCGGAAGTGTTTAAGGAGCACTTCACTGTTAGTAGGTTTACATTTAGTCGTATAAGGATCCATGAACACTGGCCTAAAAATCGCTGCTTCTACAGGAGTTTTGTGCTTTACCTGTAAAAGCTCAATGTTATCCTGGGTTCATGCACATTGGGACGATTAGAGGCATATTTTAAGCTCAGCGTTTGGAAGTAAGAAAAAAAATAAAAATAACCTTCTGGCTTACGTTTTTGATTGGAGCTTTCTGCCAGAAAAAATGCTAAACTCTCCTAGACTCGCCTAAACTGTGCACAAAAACAGTCTATATGAGCGTTTTTTTCTGCAAGGGCAACTGTAGTCTTTTTTAAGCCCAGTGTGCATGGAGCCTTATGCCGCGTACACACGATCGGAATTTTCGAACAACAAAACCGTGTTTTTTGTAAGGATGTTGGCTCAAACTTGTCTTGCATACACACGGTCGCACAAATGTTGCTCGGAAGTTCCAAACGTCAAGAACGCGGTGACGTACAACACTACGATGAGCCGAGAAAAATTAAGTACAATGATTCAGAGCATGCGTCGAATTGATTCCGAGCATGCGTAGAATTTTTGTGCGTCGGAATTGGATACACATGATCGGAATTTCCGACAACAACTTTTGTTGACGGAAAAATTGAGAACCAGCTCTCAAACATTTGTTATCGGAAATTCCCACATGCAAATGTCCCACACACGGTCGGAATATCTGACCAAAAGCTCACATCGAACAATTGTTGTCGGAAATTCCGATCGTGTGTACGCGGCATTAGTGTGCTGATTGCACTGTGGAGTGATAGCTGCTCTTTCAAAGTTTTTATTATTTATTATTATTATTTATTTTATATTTAATTTTGATGGTGGTGCATTTTTTATAAATAATAGTGCAGGGTTTTTGTACAAAATCTTTTTAGCTGATATTCGGCGGAGACCCTAGCATCCTCTCCTTTGTTCCACACTAGGTTTGTTCACTTGAACTGAAATTTGTAAGAGGTTACAACCTGCCTACTTATCTGAGACTATGATACTTCTACTTATAGCCTTCTACATATGTTAGAATTGAGATGTTGCATAATTCTTTTGCATGTATTCTCTTGAAAACCTTACCCTATTAAAGCGGAGGTCCGCCGAGCATTCTAGTTTTTTTTTTCCAGCCATTCTGACACTTTGCTGAACACTATATAACACTCACTTGTTTGGTATCAGTTCCCCCGATGTCCGTTTTCGATTATAAAATTAACTTATAAAATCTCATGATAGCCGGTTCCATCTTGCTTGTGGGCATGTGAAGCCCACAAGCATTGATTTCCGGGATGCAGTGAACGCTGCTCGTTCCCGCGCATGCTCACTGTCTTGTCGATATGGGTCCCCCGTCGGATAATGCCCGGGCTGGACTGCGCAGACGCAGCGCATGCGCAAACGGAACCGCCGAAAATCTCAGAGGATGAACAGCTGATCATCACATGTACACGGCGCATGCGCAATCAACACGCCGCTCGCTCCCGATGCTCAGGACGGGTTATTCATTGAATACAACAAGGGGCGGAAAACAACAAGGGGTGGATGCTTTTCTCAAAGGGGCGGATGTATTATTGAGCAGTGCTTCGCAGGCGCAGTGTAGAGCTGATAAACAGCGGTTCATCCTCAGCAATTTTCGGCTGCTCCGTTTGCGCTTGCACAGTCCAGCCCGGGCATTATCCGACGGGGACCCATATCAGCAGAACAACTGGATTTTGCGGCACCGTTCCGCACTGACTCTTGGGAAGCATGACACTTAGCTCCCAGGAGACAGTGCGCCTCAGGGGAAAACAAATATACACGCCTACTCCCGCGGGGGTGGCGAACAGGAAGTGCCACAATACAGACACCTGGGCTCTTGCTGTCCAGCTGAACGATGTGTGTGTAAGGAGCTCCTGTCATCCAAAACACAACCACGGTTACACTCGTCTCTCCCCCAGCAGGCGTTGCCTGACGGTCTACGGCTCCCCATAGACCCAGTTCTCCCCCAGCTCAGCTACCCCTGCTCACTAGCGTGCCGCCCAAAGCCGCCACCTGCCGCCATCCGGGCGTCTCTCTAGACCTGCAGCCGCCGGCAGGATAGACCGCGGCTGCGGCCTAGCTCCGGCCATCCGAGAATCTTTTTCTCCTCTACATCCTCTCTCCAGCGGGCCTGCTTGCTGTCTCCCACTCGGAGCTCCCCCCGGCCTCCCGAAGCCGCAACTGTAGCTGCCTGGTCCTTTCAGGACAGACCTCAGCTCTGGCCTAGCTCCGGCCATGGTGGCCATCTTGGTCCACCCAGCCTCGGCCTCAGTACCTTCTCCCAACCCCCCTAAGTCATTCCGCCGGATAAAAATCACAGGACTCACCTGTTACCGGCCAACTTGCCGTAAACCCCCACCGGGCCACTCACAATAGTCAGCCTGAAGGACGAACTAGGGATCCGGCCTGGTAAGAAGCGGCCATCTTGGTACACCCGGGCGCTCTTACTAGTACCCTGACATCCAAAAATAAAATAAAAAAACCGTCAACTCTTCAAACATCATCATCCTCATTCTCATCCCCCTCATCCTCATCATCATCATCCTCATCATTCTCATTATCATTAGCCTCAACCTCATCCTCGTCATCATCGTCATCTCTTCATCATCTCAATCTCATCAGCTCATCGCACCGGCTCACCATCATCATCCTTACCGTCCTCATCCGCTTATCATCCCCAGCCTCCTCCTCATCATCATCCTCAGCATCTCATCTCAATCAACTCATCAGATCATCTCAGTTTCATCACCCTCACTTCCCTTCTCTCCTCCTCCTCTTTCTCTTCCTCCTTTTTCCACCTCCTCCCCCCCCCTCATCATCCTCACCGTCATCGTCGTCATCTCAGCATCATCATCGGCTTCTCATTCTGGATTTGTTGTCTTTTCTAACCTGACAAACTAGGTAAGTATACCGGGTACAAATCAATTATAGGAAGTTGATCCAGAGTAAACCCAATTGCCTCTCGGGGGATCAGGAAGGAATTTTTTCCCCTGCTTTAGCAAATTGGATAGTGCTCGGCTGAGGTTTTTTGCCTTCCGTTGGATCAGCTGGGGGGGGGGGGTAGATTGGGTATCATCATCTTCATCATCATCATTATCATCGCATCATCATCTTCATCATCATCATCTCATCATCAGTTCACCATCTTCATCTCATCATGGACATATCAGCTTCATCAACATCAACACCAACTTCAATCATCATCATCAGCACACCTCAGCATCATCTTCTCATCTCTCATCATTAGTGATGAGCCGAACACCCCCGGGTTCGGTTCGCACCAGAACCCGCGAACGGACCGAAAGTTTGCACAAACTTTAGAACCCTATTAAATACAATGGATGCGAACGTTCGAAATCTAAAGTGCTAATTCTAACGACTATTATGCATGTTATTGTCCTAAAAAGGGTTTGGGAACCCGGGTTCTGCACCAGGGGACATGTATCAATCCAAAAAAAAAGTTTTAAAAACGGCCGTTTTTCGGGAGCAGTCATTTTAATGATGCATAAAGTGAAAAAAAAAGTCAAATATTCCTTTAAATATCGTACCTGGGGGGTGTTTAAAGTATGCCTGTGAAGTGCCACGTGTTTCCCGTGTTTAGAACTGTCCCTGCACAAAATTACATTTCTAAAGGAAAAAAAGCCATTTAAAACTGCTTGCGGCTTTAATGTTATGTCTGGTCCCGGTAATATGGATGAAAATCTTTAAGAAAAATGGCATAGCTACCCCATCACAGCCCCCCCCACCCCAGCCCATTACCAGCCCCTTTGGGTCTTGTATGGATATTAAGGGGAACCCCGCACACAAAATAAAAAAGGCCCTATATACTCTGAACAGCCGTATACAGGCGGTGCATACAAGACAGGGACTGTAGGTTTGTTCTTATGTAGAATCTGTTTGTAATTTTGAACAGGTACATTGTTTAAATGTAGCTCCAGCCAAAAAATCTATTTTTAAGCTTTTTGGAAAACGTAGGGAAGGGTTATCACCCCTGTAACATTTGTTTTGCTGTCTGTGCAGTGTGCACCTGTTCAGAACAGTTCACCTCACTTTCTGTCCTAATGACAAATGTTTTTTGAAAATTTGGGGTTTTTATTGAAACAAGAATTGGTGATAAAGCATCAGTGGAGAGGAGACATTTTTTTCCCATATTAACTCTTACAGGAGAGAATTTGCCTTCCTAGGGGTAGATTTCCTCTCACTTCCTGTTGTATCCTTCCGTTTGCAAGGAGGAGTCGTTTGTAAGTTGGATGTTTGAAAGTAGGGGCCTGCCGTATATACTCAGCTGAAATTTGCCCCTTACATGTTGGTGTTGCCACAACAATGTGAGCCCTCACAGTTACTCTTGGTGGGCGCATGAATGGGCCCTGCTGTGAATTATTAGATCAAGAATTGTAATTGCATGCCCCTGTTGAACAGGGGCTGAAAAATTGGGCCTTTGATGGTGGTGGTGGTGGTGTTGACACAACACTGTAAGGCCTCACAGTTACTCTTGGTGGGCGCAGGAATGGGCCCTGCTGTGAATTATTAGATCAAGAATTGTAATTACATGCCCCTGTTAAACAGGGGCAGAAAAATTGGGCCTTAGGCACTGGTGCCACAACACTGCAACCCCTCACAGATACTGTACTTGGAGCACAGCAATGAGCCCTGTTGCAAAGTATTGCATCAAAAATTGTAATTACACGCCCCTGTTAAACAGGGGCTGAAAAATTGGGCCTTAGCCACTGGTGCTGGTGCCACGACACTGCAACCTCTCCCAGATACTCTAGTTGGAGTGCAGGAATGAACCCTGCTGCAAAGCATTGCATAAAAAATTGTAATAACACGCCCCTGTTAAACAGGGGCTGAAAAATTGGGCCTTAGCCACTGGTGCTGGTGCCACGACACTGCAACCTCTCCCAGATACTCTAGTTGGAGTGCAGGAATGAGCCCTGCTGCAAAGCATTGCATAAAAAATTGTAATAACACGCCCCTGTTAAACAGGGGCTGAAAAATTGGGCCTTAGCCACTGGTGCTGGTGCCACGACACTGCAACCTCTACCAGATACTCTAGTTGGAGTGCAGGAATGAGCCATGCTGCAAAGCATTGCATAAAAAAATTGTAATTACATGCCCCTGTTAAACAGGGGCTGAAAAATTGGGCCTTAGCCACTGGTGGCGGCACCCAGAAACAAAAATGTTCTTCCAAGCTATCATCATCAATCGGATCATTGAGGAGGAGGAGGATAGTCAGTCAACATAACAGGACAGTCTCTCAGCATCAGCATCAGTCAAAATAAATTAGTCTGTTATATCAGCTTCAGGTGTTTGGTAGCTGGTGGTGATCCAAGACTGGTTCATCTTTATGAAGGTCAGTCAATCAACAGAGTCGGTGGACAGGCGCACCCTGTGATCCGTGACAAATCCTCCAGCAGCACTGAATGTGCGTTCTGAAAGAACGCTGGATGCAGGACAGGCCAGTAGCTCAATTGCATACTGTGCAAGCTCTGGCCAGTGATCCATCCTCAAGACCCAGTAATCCAGAGGATTTTCGGTGGGGAAGGTGTCCAAGTCTGACCTTGCCCCTAGGTATTCCTGCACCATGTATATCAGACGCTGGCGATGGTTGCTGGAACCGATCAACGCATCGGTCAGACGGCCACCTTCCCCACCGCTCCTTCTTTGACTGACCAAAGCCTCAGCAACTCGTTGTCCAGGACCAGGAGTTTGTAACCTCCCAGTCTCTAGGAACGCGTTGCACAGACCTTTCTGCAAGGCCTCCCGGAGTTGTCTCATCCTCTGCTCCCTCTGCGACGGTAAGATAAGGTTCGCAACCTTACCCTTGTACCGTGGATCAAGGAGAGTGGCCAGCCAGTAATGGTCCCTCTCCTTGATCCGAAGAATACGAGGATCCTTCCGCAGACTTTGCAGGATCAGGGAGGCCATGCAGCGTAGGTTAGCTGAGGCATTCAGTCCGGAGTCCTCTGGGTCACTAAGGACGACATGATCCGCAGCCACCTCCTCCCAGCCACGTACAAGTCCACGGGTTTCTTGGGACTGTAAATCATCCCTAAAAGACTGCTGCTGTTAATGCTGATTGCCAGGCTCCACCTCCATGCTGACATAATCCTCCTCCTCCTCCTCCTCCTCTTCTTCCTGTGCGATGGGTGGGACAGAAGGAACACTGTCTGGGTAAAGGGGGCCTTGAGAGGCAAGGAAGTCCTCCTCTTCCTGCCTCTGTTCTGCCTCAAGTGCCCTGTCCATTATTCCACGCAGCGTATGTTCCAACAGGTGGACAAGAGGTACAGTGTCACTGATGCATGCACTGTCACTGCTCACCATCCTCGTGGCCTCCTCAAATGGTACCAGGACAGTGCATGCATCCCTGATCATGCCCCACTGGCGTGGTGAAAAAAACCCGTGCTCCCCTGACCCTGTCCTGGTGCCGTAGTCGCACAGGTACTCATTAATGGCCCTCTGCTGCGTGTGCAGCCGCTGCAGCATGGCCAACGTTGAGTTCCACCTGGTGGGCATGTCACATATAATGCGGTTCTTGGGCAGGTTCAACTCCTTTTGCAGCTCAGCCAGGCGAGCACTGGCATTATAAGATCTGCGGAAATGCACACAGACTTTCCTGGCCTGCCTCAGGACATCCTGTAAGCCCGGGTACCTGCCCAAGAACCGCTGCACCACCAGGTTAAGGACGTGAGCCACACAGGGCACATGGGTCAGTTGTCCCTGTCGGAGAGTGGAGAGGAGGTTGGTGCCATTGTCGCAAACTACCATTCCTGGCTTAAGCTGGCATGGCGTCAACCACCTCTCGGCCTGCCCCTGCAGAGCAGACAGAACCTCTGCCCCAGTGTGGCTCCTGTCCCCCAAACACACCAGAGCAAGCACGGCATGGCATCTTTTTGCCTGCGTACTTGCGTAGCCCCTTGAACGCCTACGGAGCACCGCTGGTTCCGAGGACAAAGCACAGGAAGAGGCCACGGAGGAAGAAGAAGAGGAGGGGGTGGAGGACAGAGGTGTGTCACAACCAGTAGTAGCATTTTGGAGGCGTGGCGGTGGAGCAACCTCCAACACTACTGCACCTTGTCCTGCATCCTTCCCAGCTGCCAAAAGAGTGACCCAATGGGCCATGAAAGAAAGGTAACGTCCCTGTCCATGCCTGCTGGACCATGAGTCAGCGGTAATATGCACCTTACCGCTGACCGCCCTGTCCAGCGAGGCCAAGACATTGCTTTCCACATGCCGGTAGAGAGCCGGAATCGCCTTCCGTGAGAAAAAGTGGCGTTTGGGAACCTGCCACTGAGGAACCGCACATTGCACAAACTCACGGAAGTGGGCCGAGTCTACCAACCGAAAAGGCAGCAGTTGAAGCGCTAGCAATTTAGCCAAGCTAGCATTCAACCCCTGGGCATGTGGATGGCTGGGAGTGAACTTCTTTCGACGGTCCAGCAGCTGGGGCAGGGAAATTTGCCTGCTACAATCGGACGTCGGTGTACTGCTAGCAGAGTGGCCGCAAGTACTTGGCTGTGACACACCTAATTCTACACCTTCATTCCTCTCAGAGCAGGTTTCAGAGAGGACTGAAGGTATAGTGGGGTTGGAGATCCCAGCTGATGCGGTGCAAGAAGAGGTCAGCTTTGTTCTTTGGTGTGGGTCTTTAAGGTAGGCTTGCCAACGAGCTGCATGGCAGGTCAACATATGTCTGGTCAAGCATGTGGTGCCCAAGCGGGTGATGTTTTGGCCACGCGATATACGCTTGAGACATATGTTGCAAACAGCAGCTGTGCGATTTGATGCACTCGACTCAAAAAAGGCCCACACCAAAGAACTTTTTGAATAACGGGCAGAGGCAGCGCCCTGCACCGGCGGAGCTCTGCGGTGTGATTCCGTCGGTGTGCTGCCCTTACGCTGGCCCCCCGAGGGCATCCTGCCTTGTTGGAGATGTGCCTCCTCCTCATCCTCCTCCTCCTCCTCCTCTCTCCTATTAGGCACCCACGTGGAATCAGTGACCTCATCATCCCCTCCCTCCTCATCACTGGAGCCAATCTGGCAGTATGCTGCAGCTGCTGGAACATGACTGCCAGATTGGTGTCCTTCTTGAGCATCCCCTCTCTCTGCTCTCACGCTACTGCCTTCCTCTAGTTGGGTAACATCATCAGACCCTTCGAAACACTGGGCATCCTCCTGGAGCATGTACCCAACACTGTGCTCAAACAGTTCGGGGGACTCCTCAGGAGGACATGGTTGGTCTAGGGAAGGAGTGACTGATGATGACATTGATACCAGGGAAGAGGACGCTTTGGCAGCTGCTTTGCCAATACCCTGAGCCTGGGTGAGAGAGGATGAGGAGGATGAGGAGGGCTTGGTCATCCACTCTACCAAGTCTTCGGCATGATGCGGCTCAACACGTCCAGCAGCCGAAAAGAAGGACAAGCGTGTCCCATGGCCACGTGCTGATGGCGATGCACCGCGTCCACGACCAGCACTGTTGTCTCTAGACACAGAGCCTGCTTGCCCTCTTTTATTGGCTCCTGACTGTCTGCCTCTCCTTGTTTGCCTTCCAGACATTCTAATTGCATGCAGGGAAATGGGAAAACCAGCAATACAGGCTAAGTTCAGGTGTAATATGGTCAGGAGGCACACTCCGCCCGCTGTAAGTGTCGCAAAATCCTGTTGGTGTAACACACCAGGAAAAAGCAGCAATACAGGCTAAGTTCAGGTGTAATATGGTCAGGAGGCACACTCCGCCCGCTGTAAGTGCCGCAAAATCCTGTTGGTGTAACACACCAGGAAAAAGCAGCAATACAGGCTAAGTTCAGGTGTAATATGGTCAGGAGGCACACTCCGCCCGCTGTAAGTGCCGCAAAATCCTGTTGGTGTAACACACCAGGAAAACGCAGCAATACAGGCTAAGTTCAGGTGTAATATGGTCAGGAGGCACACTCCGCCCGCTGTAAGTGCCGCAAAATCCTGTTGGTGTAACACACCAGGAAAAAGCAGCAATACAGGCTAAGTTCAGGTGTAATATGGTCAGGAGGCACACTCCGCCCGCTGTAAGTGCCTCAAAATCCTGTTGGTGTAACACACCAGGAAAAAGCAGCAATACAGGCTAAGTTCAGGTGTAATATGGTCAGGAGGCACACTCCGCCCGCTGTAAGTGCCGTAAAATCCTGTTGGGGTAACACACCAGGAAAAAGCAGCAATACAGGCTAAGTTCAGGTGTAATATGGTCAGGAGGCACACTCCGCCCGCTGTAAGTGCCGCAAAATCCTGTTGGTGTAACACACCAGGAAAAAGCAGCAATACAGGCTAAGTTCAGGTGTAATATGGTCAGGAGGCACACTCCGCCCGCTGTAAGTGCCGCAAAATCCTGTTGGTGTAACACACTAGGAAAAAGCAGCAATACAGGCTAAGTTCAGGTGTAATATAGTCAGGAGGCACACTCCGCCCGCTGTAAGTGCCGCAAAATCCTGTTGGTGTAACACACTAGGAAAAAGCAGCAATACAGGCTAAGTTCAGGTGTAATATAGTCAGGAGGCACACTCCGCCCGCTGTAAGTGCCGCAAAATCCTGTTGGTGTAACACACCAGGAAAAAGCAGCAATACAGGCTAAGTTCAGGTGTAATATGGTCAGGAGGCACACTCCGCCCGCTGTAAGTGCCGCAAAATCCTGTTGGTGTAACACACTAGGAAAAAGCAGCAATACAGGCTAAGTTCAGGTGTAATATGGTCAGGAGGCACACTCCGCCCGCTGTAAGTGCCGCAAAATCCTGTTGGTGTAACACACCAGGAAAAAGCAGCAATACAGGCTAAGTTCAGGTGTAATATGGTCAGGAGGCACACTCCGCCCGCTGTAAGTGCCGCAAAATCCTGTTGGTGTAACACACCATAAAAAAGCAGCAATACAGGCTAAGTTCAGGTGTAATATGGTCAGGAGGCACACTCCGCCCGCTGTAAGTGCCGCAAAATCCTGTTGGTGTAACACACCAGGAAAAAGCAGCAATACAGGCTAAGTTCAGGTGTAATATGGTCAGGAGGCACACTCCGCCCGCTGTAAGTGCAGCAAAATCCTGTTGGTGTAACACACCAGGAAAAAGCAGCAATACAGGCTAAGTTCAGGTGTAATATGGTGAGGAGGCACACTCCGCCCGCTGTAAGTGCCGCAAAATCCTGTTGGTGTAACACACCAGGAAAAAGCAGCAATACAGGCTAAGTTCAGGTGTAATATGGTCAGGAGGCACACTCCGCCCGCTGTAAGTGCCGCAAAATCCTGTTGGTGTAACACACTAGGAAAAAGCAGCAATACAGGCTAAGTTCAGGTGTAATATAGTCAGGAGGCACACTCCGCCCGCTGTAAGTGCCGCAAAATCCTGTTGGTGTAACACACCAGGAAAAAGCAGCAATACAGGCTAAGTTCAGGTGTAATATGGTCAGGAGGCACACTCCGCCCGCTGTAAGTGCCGCAAAATCCTGTTGGTGTAACACACCAGGAAAAAGCAGCAATACAGGCTAAGTTCAGGTGTAATATGGTCAGGAGGCACACTCCGCCCGCTGTAAGTGCCGCAAAATCCTGTTGGTGTAACACACTAGGAAAAAGCAGCAATACAGGCTAAGTTCAGGTGTAATATGGTCAGGAGGCACACTCCGCCCGCTGTAAGTGCCGCAAAATCCTGTTGGTGTAACACACCAGGAAAAAGCAGCAATACAGGCTAAGTTCAGGTGTAATATGGTCAGGAGGCACACTCCGCCCGCTGTAAGTGCCGCAAAATCCTGTTGGTGTAACACACCAGAAAAAAGCAGCAATACAGGCTAAGTTCAGGTGTAATATGGTCAGGAGGCACACTCCGCCCGCTGTAAGTGCCGCAAAATCCTGTTGGTGTAACACACCAGGAAAAAGCAGCAATACAGGCTAAGTTCAGGTGTAATATGGTCAGGAGGCACACTCCGCCCGCTGTAAGTGCCGCAAAATCCTGTTGGTGTAACACACCACGAAAAAGCAGCAATACAGGCTAAGTTCAGGTGTAATATGGTCAGGAGGCACACTCCGCCCGCTGTAAGTGCCGCAAAATCCTGTTGGTGTAACACACTAGGAAAAAGCAGCAATACAGGCTAAGTTCAGGTGTAATATGGTCAGGAGGCACACTCCGCCCGCTGTAAGTGCCGCAAAATCCTGTTGGTGTAACACACCAGGAAAAAGCAGCAATACAGGCTAAGTTCAGGTGTATTATGGTCAGGAGGCACACTCCGCCCGCTGTAAGTGCCGCAAAATCCTGTTGGTGTAACACACCAGGAAAAAGCAGCAATACAGGCTAAGTTCAGGTGTAATATGGTCAGGAGGCACACCCCGCCCGCTGTAAGTGCCGCAAAATCCTGTTGGTGTAACACACTAGAAAAAAGCAGCAATCCAGGCTAAGTTCAGGTGTAATATGGTCAGGAGGCACACTCCGCCCGCTGTAAGTGCCGCAAAATCCTGTTGGTGTAACACACCAGGAAAAAGCAGCAATACAGGCTAAGTTCAGGTGTAATATGGTCAGGAGGCACACTCCGCCCGCTGTAAGTGCCACAAAATCCTGTTGGTGTAACACACCAGAAAAAAGCAGCAATACAGGCTAAGTTCAGGTGTAATATGGTCAGGAGGCACACTCCGCCCGCTGTAAGTGCCTCAAAATCCTGTTGGTGTAACACACCAGGAAAAAGCAGCAATACAGGCTAAGTTCAGGTGTAATATGGTCAGGAGGCACACTCCGCCCGCTGTAAGTGCCGCAAAATCCTGTTGGTGTAACACACAAGGAAAAAGCAGCAATACAGGCTAAGTTCAGGTGTAATATGGTCAGGAGGCACACTCCGCCCACTGTAAGTGCCGCAAAATCCTGTTGGTGTAACACACCAGGAAAAAGCAGCAATACAGGCTAAGTTCAGGTGTAATATGGTCAGGAGGCACACTCCGCCCGCTGTAAGTGCCGCAAAATCCTGTTGGTGTAACACACCAGGAAAAAGCAGCAATACGGGCTAACTTCAGGTGTATAATGTGCAGGAGGCTTAGCAACAATGACACTGACACTGTCCCCTGCCTATCCTTCTCTCTCCCTGCACACAAGGTTTATCAAAGTATATGACACTGACACTCTCCCTGCCTATCCTTCTCTCTCCCTACACACAAGGTTTAGCAAAGAATGGATTTGACACTGTCCCTGCCTATCTTTCACTTTCCCTGCTCCGGAACACACTACACAAGGCCGCCGCGCTGGCGGCCTTTTATACTGTGGGGCGTGTACTAAACCCCCTCAGCTATAATTGGCCACAGGCATCCTGCCTGTGGCCAATCATTGCTCTCCTCACTGCCGGCGCTGTGATTGGCCAAGCATGCAGGGTCACAGTGCATGCTTGGCCAATCACAGCGCCGGGATTACACTGCGATGGCGCAGTGTATTGTGGGCCGTTCGCGTCACTCGAATTTGGCGCGAACGGCCCAAATCGTTCGTTGTTCGCCGAACGCGCGAACAGCCGATGTTCGAGTCGAACCTATGTTCGACTCGAACACCGAGCTCATCCCTACTCATCATCGCCAGTGCCATCATCATCATCGACATCATCATCTTCATCATCATCATCTCATCATCTTCTTCATCATCATCTCATCATCCCATCACCATCAGCATTTTCCCACCATGTTCAACATTAAATACTCAGCTGACACCCTCCGCAGCCTAATGAATGCCACCTCAACACTACCAACCTCCATCCAAAAAATACTACGAAAAGAACAACTTCTAAGAATCAATCGACCGCCAAAAACAGGATTGCACCACTTCAACTACAACACCTATCATGCGCCCTGATCAACACCAGATCTGCAGTCAAGCACAGACAGGAAATTCATGACTTCACTCAACACAACACAGATTGCCTCTTTATTACGGAAAGCTGGCTAACACCTGACTGTAACACCATCCTAGCAGAATTAGTGCCTGAGAACTACTGCATCTTAACTGAGCATAGAATAGGGCAAAGAGGAGGAGGCCTAGCAGTGATCTACAAATCTCACCAAACCAACTCTACAGAACTCATTGCCTTTCATAGAAACACTCACTCTGCAACTTCAAACACCCCAGGACACCGTCCACATACTGCTATACTACAGACCACCGGGACCAAAGACACACCCCCTCACACCTTTCTCTGAATTCATCACTACATACACCTTGAAAACCAAAAACCTCCTGCTACTCAGGGACTTCAACCTCTGGGCTAACTCCACCCAGGACCCCATCGCCACCGCCTGCATCGACCAACTGGAAGAACTAGGTCTGCAGAAACTGATAAATGCTCCCAGACATGTTTCGGGTCGCACTCTTGACCTCATCTTCAAACAAAATGCGGACATCAACACACTGGACAACACGCCTTTACCATGGACGGACCACCACGCCATCAAATTTAAAATAACTACCAACACCATCTTTCAAAAACCTACACACTCAATAACAACACACTGGACAAGATCACAGAAGAAATTACACTCGCAACTCTTCAAAACCACACTGTCGAACAAAATAGCAATGCTAAATCTAAACCACTCAACTGAAGAAACACTCAACTCTCTTAACAAAGCATTACTACAGACAGCAGACACAGTCGCTCCAAAACGCAGCGCACTCATCCGCAAAAAATAATTCGGGCTGGTTCAATGACGCTCTTACATTACTGAAACAAGAACTTAGAAGAGCTGAAGGAGCCTGGAGAAGAAACTCAAAGGAAAACCACGCAAACCAAAAGAAAAACTCTAGGACTACATGCACACCACCCACCATCCTCGGACAAACCATCACCCCAAGCACCAAAGTCAAAAGCCTCGGAGTCATCTTTGATTCAGACATGACTATGGACGCACAAATAGGATCAGTAGTCAGCGGATCTCACTATCTTCTCCGCCTGCTGCGTAGACTCATTCCCTTCATCCCGGAAGAGGACACAGCTGTAGTAGTTGGAACAATCATTAATTCCCGTCTCGATTACGCAAATTCCCTCTACCTAGGACTACCCAAATACCTGGGAATCAATCGCCCCGTCCCTGAGGACCCTCCATTGGCTAGCAGTAAAGGATCGGGTCACATTCAAGACCCTCTGCCTCATTCACAAATACACACAAGGAAACGCTCCTCAATAATCATGCGAGAAAATAAAACACTACACCCCTAATCGCGCCTTCCGATCAACTAACCAAAACCTAATCCACATCACCAAAACCCCGCTACAAATCTAAAGGAGAACGAAGATTTGCAGTCCAAGGACCACGGCTATGGAACGCTCTACCCACGAACATCCACATGGAAGAAAACCATCGGTCCTTCAGGAAAAAACTTAAGACCCGCCTCTTCTGAAGGATCAGGACGACACTGGATGCAAAAAGCGCCTTGAGGCGATTTAGTTCGCATTTGTAGCGCTATACAAGTTACTCACTCGCTCAGACAGATTATATGGTAAATACAGCACCAAAAAAAATTTTTTTTTTCATTTGAGCACCTGTTCATAGCGGTGATGGGGATAAAGTTAAAAAATTGTGTAAACCTCCGCTTTAAGGGCTGCGTCCTTGTCACCGCACTGTAATACAATATACCCTGCCTTATTTTTCCTGCAGATGGGAATTGTCCTTAATGTTAAGGTGTGAAACCACTCTATCCTTCAATAAAATGTTTGAGCAAGAAAATCTTTTTGCTGTATACTTTTTTCACCAGACAAAATGAATGTGTTTTGCCAAAGGGAAGTGAATTTATGCTGTATTTAATTCAAACAGTCAATTCTCTTTATTTAAAGAGGAAGTAAACCCTATTTTTGTTTTTCAAAAATAAAATAAAAAAAACCCTGAAAGAGAAAGGCATAATGAGCTAGTATGCTATGCATACTAGCTCATTATGTGGCACTTACCTGAGATCGAAGCCCCTGAAGCTCTCCTCATTCCCCGCCACCGCCGCCGCCATGTCCCCTCCAAGCGACTTCCGGGTTTCGCCGCTCCAGCGCTGTAACTGGCTGGAGCGGCAAAGACGTCACTTACCGCGGATTGCGCGCGGGACCGGCACGATCCCCGGGAATGCGCGCGTTCCCGGCATTTCCCATTTGAAAACCGGCAGGCTCAGTGGGCCTGCGCCGTTGTCTACGGCGCGCATGCGCCGTAGACATCGGTGCAGTCTTTTCTGCAAATATCTCCTTAACCGTGTAGGTTAAGGAGATATTTCTTGCACCTACAGGTAAGCCTTAATCTAGGCTTACCTGTAGGTGCAAGTTGTCAGAGTGGGTTTACAACCACTTTAAAGGTCCTGTTTTAAAATCCACTGTGGGCTGGCAGCTGTAAAATTTGTTAATGAGACCTGGATTCCCCATTGAAGAATAGCAAAGCATGGCTGTCAAATGGGCCTAATAAATTGGTGAATCATAGCAAAAAAGTGGTGAATAATTCATGGGACAGTTTGTTGCCACTTGATAAATATGCTCCTATGTATTTAATACAGGTGGTCTTACATTACATTAATTGAATTAGTAACATTACCAAGGTAAAATTGTGTTAAATATTTATTGTATATTTATTTTAGACTTTCTAAAGATTAGGCTGGGTTCACACCTTTGCGAATTGGATGTGGCTTACACCGCATCCAATTCGCATAACATTTTAAAATACATTTATTTTAATGATGCTGGTTCACATATCTGCGGGGCATTCGCACTGCGCATTGCATAAAAAACGTGTGCGTTTTCTAGGAATCGCGGTGTGAATTGTCTGCACATTATCTTCTATGGAAACGCATCTGATTCGCAGATGTGATCCATTCTGAACACAAATTCTCTCCCTGCTCACTACACCTCCCCCCCTCCCCCTCCCCTCTCCCAGGTCAGCTAATCCGCAGCTACAACGGAGACGAACCGCTGAACAGCTGTTTTTTCTCTTTGCAGAGAAAACAGAGCTGGAATTTGCACCGCACAAGTGTGAACCCAGCCTAAACATGTGTTTTTTTCCGAAATGCTTAGTAGTCATTTAATGGCTTATAATTTTAAATCGTCCACTGTTGCAATGATGAACTTTTTGTAATTATTGCAGATGAGAAGTGCCGAAGTTTTCTAGAATTAACGCCACCAGCTGAAAGAGGTATGTGCATTTTTAATGTATGTTTGTATAATTATTTTAACTACTTAAATGAGATGATTATTGGTGTAATCATTAAGGCACATTCAATGCTACCTGCTTATGTTTTTGGGAAGATAACCATAGACAGTACTGTAAGTAAATTGTTAAATGAATGCAGATCCTATCCACTTTCCATCCGGGCCAATTCTGGCACTTCACTCCTTCATGTCATCATTTTTCTAGAAAATTACTCAGAAACCCCAAACATTATGTTTTTTTTTAGCAGATGCTCTAGGGAAAAAAATGGCGATTGTTGCAACTTTGTATGTCACACGGTATTTGCGCAGCAATTTTTCAAACTTTTTCATGAATTAAAAAAAAAAAAAACAGTAAAGTTAGCCGATTTTATTTGCATAATGTGAAAGCTGATGTTACGTTGAGTAAAAAGATACCTAACATGCCACGTTTTAAAATTGCGCACACTCGTGGAATGTCGCCAAACTTCGGTACTTAAAAATCTCCAGTTACAGAAGAGGTCTTAGGCTAGAATTGTTGCTCTCGCTCTAACGCACGTGGCGATACTGTGACTTGAATGCCGTTTACATATGTGGGCGTGACTTACGAATGCGTTTGTTTCTGTGCGCAAGCACGTGGGGACGGGGACGCTTTAATTTAATTAAAAAAAAATATTCTTTATTTGACTGTTTTTTTTTATTTTTACACTTTCTCCTTAAAAACATTTTTTAATCACTTTTATTCCTATTACAAGGGTAGCAAACATCCCTTGTAATAGGAATAGTGCGTGACAGGTCCTCTTTATGGAGAGATGTGGGGTCAAAAGACCCCACATCTCTCCTCCAGGCTGGAAAGGCTGAGATAAAAAAAAATTAACTCTCTCTGCCTTTCTAGCCGTGTCCTCGGCTTTGTTTCCATCCGCCAGCCCGGGCGTGACGTCACACCCGGGCCTCCGAGGGTCATAGAGATGACTGGGGACAATCTGGTCACCATAAATCTCTATGCGCAACTTCTGGCGGCGACCGATTCATTCTACGGCTCGCCGATCGCACGGGCGAGACCAGAGAAGCACCGGAGGGCGGCAGGACGGGGGAAGACATCACCTTCCGCCACCTGTAAGGACGATCAAGCGGCTGAACTGCCGCTATGATTGTTCTTACGGTGCACAGAATCCCCGGGCGAAAAAAGCGATATTTGAATGATGCCTGTAGCTGCAGGCATCGTTCAGAAATCACCACTCAAAGTCCATGATGTCATATGACGTACCTTGGGCGGGAAGTGGTTAAATTTGTGTCATGAACAGGTGTGACCAGAACCGTGTGAACTGCGGCAGAGGAAACCAAACGTGTTCAAAGTGAATAATTAGGTTTATTTAAGATAAGTGATACACAAACACCTCCAATACTAAACAGTGAACAACAAACCAGACAGTGACCCACAAATAACTATATACAATAGATGGGGAGTACCGGAATCATAAACGTAGCCAGGCCAGGGTTATACACAAGAGATCAGCAGATGGGGGCAAGGAACAGGACAGGACAGGGAGAAGGTGGACTGGATCAGGCTGCAGGGAAGGAATGCAGGATAACAGGGTAACAGGAGGGTTGGGATCAGGATCTGGTTCACAGGTACACAGGATAAACAGGATAACAGGATCAGATTTACAGGATTGCAGGTACAGGTCAGGGCGCAAGGAAGATACCAAGGCAAGTGTGTGAATGTTTGCCGGGTATTAATACACACACCTTCAATTAGCCTTAGGTGACGCCTGATCGCAGGGGGTGATGTTGGCTCCATACTGCCAGGAGACACCCGCTGGTGGACATCGGTACTGCGGCCCAAAGGTCTAACAGTTCCACCAGCAGGTGAAACCTTTGACAATTCCAGACTGTCAGGAGACACCTGCTGGTGGACAACAGTACTACGACCCACAGAACCGACAGCGCCACCAACAGGTGAAAACTTTCCTGACAATTTGATTGACGAATATGTAGCACTTTACTAATTACCAATACAGTACATACTTTATGTGCCAAAGATTGATTTACTGATGTTGAAGGTCTACACACATGCAGGTTTCCTGTATGTTTCTGAAGTCCTAATTCTGGATTACAGTAAATCTCTGGTTCGCTGAGTGGGGCTCCAAGGGAAATTCACACAGATAAAGGTTACAATTTTGAAAAAACAACAACCATTTTCATAGGAAAACACCTGGGAGCATTTTCAGTTAAAAGGTAATTGCACATGATTACACATCCACCCCAATGTTTTTCTTTTCAATAGATTTTTATTGGCATTTTTTGAATTTAGGTTATAAGGAAACAAAACAGCGTGGTGAGGTGTTGTCTCTCTAAAACAAAGCACAGGTAATATTGTGTGCATTCAGTGTTTACATTGGGGATAAGAAACAGCATTCATAACAATTTAATTACAGGTATAATTCTCAATATAAAGTATAACTAAAGCATTCACCTGCAGTAAACAGCTATGAATATATCCAGTGCAATTTTGTGTTTATATTAACTATTTTTAATCTTTATGCTGCTAGAATTAGTAAATAGATAGGAACTTATTTTATATTTACTTGTTTTAAACTTTTTTTTTTTACATTTCTTCATTTGTTTCCTGGTTTCTGGCCTGGGCCAATAAGATTTAAAGTGTAGCTAAAGGCAGATTTTCTTTTTCTAGTTTTGGATAGAGTGGAGAGGGATTTGGACACTGGTCAGTTTTTTGTTTTTATTGCTGTCTGTGCTCTGTTAGGCTGGTTTCACACTGGGACGGTGGGTGCGGTGGCGGTATAGCGCCGCTATTTTTAGCGGCGCTATACCGTCGGAATTGCGGAGGTATTCGGCCCCCGCTGGCGGCCGAAAAAGGGTTAATACAGCCGCGGTTTGCAGGCGGTATTACCGCGGTGTCCCATTCATTTCAATGGGAAGGAGCGGTGAAGGAGCGGTATACACACCGCTCCTTCACCGCTCCAAAGATGTGGCTTGCAGGAGATTTTTTCTCCTCCCGCCAGCGCATCGCCTCAGTGTGAAAGCCCTCAGGCTTTCACATTGAGCATACTGGGGCAGGAGTTTTTCAGGCGTTATTTATGCGCTATTTTTAGCGAAAAATGCCTGAAAAACTCCTCAGTGTGAAAGGGGCCTTAAGGTGATTCCCCCTCTTTATTTGTCCTGTTTACCATTATCATTGAATTTGAAAGTAAAAGAAAATCCCAAAAAAGGTAATGGAGGGGAAATCTTCCAATAGGGACACTAGTTCTGGTGATCTGGGGGTCCCCAAAGAATTCCCTTAATTTGCTGAGATTTCCTCTCACTTCCTGTTTGGCTATGAAACAGAAAGTGAAGGGAAATAGATGGTGAAAATAAATCTGACGGGTTATAACGCACCAAAATGAAAAAAATATTTGCCTTTAGTTCTGGGGCATTTTTTTCCTTTCATCTGAAGGAGGGCATGAGGGGCTTCCTCAGCTAAGCACACCCTACTACCTGCATAACTTGCATAAGGGCAGATGGATTCCAGGAATAAATGATACATGAATAATCTGCCCTTACCCACGATGGTCATGGCTAGGAATGCTAGGGGCGTGTTTTCCAAAGTGATTTCTCAACAAAATAAAGCATGGGTACATGCATAGATGGGTGAGTTTGCTAGTTTAAATATTGCATTTATTGCGTTTGATGCTATGTTTCATTGCTATATATGTGACCTTTTTTTGGATTGTATTTTTCCTTTACAAATACAAATAAAGAATTTATTTAAAAAAATGAATTTAATAGCGTTTTCGGTCTGTGGTGCACAGATAAAGTTAAAGCGGTAGTAAACCGCACCAATTTTTATTTTATTTTTAAACCCTGCAAGGTAAAGGCATAATGTGCTAGTATGCATTGCATACTAGCTCATTAGGAAACACTTATTTTAGAACAAAGCCCTCTATCGCCACTCTGTCACCGCTGACAGGCGATTCCATCTTCTCCAGGTCTTCTGTGTTCGCGTCCACCGACCATCTGATTGGCCGCACCGTGATAATATCACTCCTGCAGGAGTCACGGACCGCAGCATGGGGCTCTGAAGGGACGGCAGGGGTATGTCGTCCCTTCAGAGCGCAAGCGCCAGTGACATCTCCGGCTGCATGCAGTGTGAATATCTCCTAAACCGTGTAGGTTTAGGAGATATTCACTGTACCTACAGGTAAGCCTTATTATAGGCTTACCTGTAGGTACAAGTGCCAAAAAAGGGTTTACTCCCACCTTAAGTTCCACTTTAACACTGAAGTGTTATACAGTTAGAGCTGACCACACAGAGGAGAGACTGAGTAGAAGGGAAAAGCCAGAGAAAAGAGAGGAGGAGGAAGTTCGAAAGGAGCACCCCAACAGTTTTCATTTTTATTTTATTATTATCTTTTATTTCAGAATAAAAAGGAAGACACCTTCCATAAAAACATTCACAACTGAGGTACTGATATCCGCACTACAAAACAATAAACACAGATCTATCCAATGGCGTAATCAGTAATATCAACATATCAATCAAAATAACTTCCCCACCTTGGCCATGAACTCAGAGAACCTACCCCCAGGTTCAAGATCCTAAAATATCCCAACACGTAAGGAAGCCCCCATGTGATAGAAAGGTGTCAAACCATCCCCCCACCCCCCCCCCCCCCAAAAAAGTAAATTTCTCTCCTCCCTCTCCCCCCAGCACCAGGGTCGGAAGCTCCATTAAGGAGCCAATCCATCTCAGAGAGGATAATATGTCAATTCCTTCAATTAAAGAAATTCACATCAATAAGAGTCATTCCCTCCTCTAAATTAATAAAAAAGGTTCCATGAAGAAAGTCACAACATTTTTGAATGATCCTCCGGACCTCTCTCCAGTAGTCCTGAATTCTAGAGCATGACCAGAAAATATGTAGTAACGTCCCACATTCCTCCCGACAACGCCAGCATCTATCAGAGGTGCTCGGGAAATATCTATGAGGACCGGGGTCCGATACCATTGAGAGAAAATCTTAAAATTAATTTTGTGCAAATTGAGGATATGGAGTATATTATGTTAGTGCACTGTTCCTCCATAAAAGTTCTATTCAACTACAGCTCCCATTTTTGAAAAAATGGTAATTGAAAGTCCTCTGGAGGCGCAGCCAACAGGTCATACTTTTTGAGAAGGTATGTAATAGTGGTCCTCCTTCAGTGCAATAATCTTCAAAAGGTGATAAGTTACGCTCGAAAACACCGGGAGTCGGTAAAGTATGTAAAAAAATTCTTAATTGGGCCACTCGCCAGAGATCCAATTGAAAAAGGCCAGCTCCTAGAGGTCAATATTTGAAACGTGGGCCAAACTCCTGATTCTATTTTTTTCTTTTTTTTTTTTTGCTTATCTGTAACCCTGCTTCCTCAAGATCTCTACCGTGTAGTCTGTTTAACACCTCACAGCATCTTCTGCTAAATCTTCGACGTTGGTTCTTGCATGCTACAGACCCTTTTAAAAACATATGCGATTCAAAACTGAAATTTAAAACTTGAGATGCATTGAGGGTGCTTCATCTACCTGATGAGTAGAGTAATTTTTCATCCACTCATTCCTATATGGCACTAATCCACACCTTTCCATATTGTCTATGATCCTGTGATTCTGGCTTTTCTACCTTTTAATGTTGATGTAAAAATAAAAATCCATAACTAATACATTCGTCACACCCACAATCAGATTCAAACTTGTCTTGGAAGTTTCAGAGTGGTTGGAGAAGCAGAGAGAAAGAGGGAGGAATTAGCACTGTAGTGACTTCAGGATATTCACTCCTACTGCCATCTTATTCTATCTGTGTCGATGATTGTGTGCTATTTCTGCAAGGTCCTATACAGAACTCGATAGCAGTGGTAGAACCCTGAAAGCTTTTGCTTAATGCCTCTAATTGACTGACCTTTCATTTCACTGGACAGCAGTGTTGCCAACCTACCAGATTAAAATTTACTGGCACGACACCCAAAATTTACTGACACAGCCACGTTTTTACTGCCATTTCACAAAAGTCAGTAAATTAAATTTTTAGGTGCAAATTTCAGTATTTAGGCTACAAACAAGTACGCTAGGCAAATAGCAATGTGATTTAAGGTAGATATTAAGGTAAAAAAACATATTTTTGTTATTTTCGATATAATAAGGGCAAATTATTTAGTCACATCACCCCCTGCCTCCATCCCCCTCTGCCACCAACACCCCCTGCCTTCACCCCCCTCTGCGGTGCCACAATCTCCCCCTGCCTCCAATCTCCCCCAGGCCCCCTGCCTCCAATCACCTCCATCATCCCTGCCTCCATCCCCCTCTGCGGTGCCACCAACAACCCCTGTCTCCATCCCCCACCCTCTGTGGTGCCACCATCCCGCTCTGTGGTGCCTCCAATCTCCCCCTGCCTCCATCCCCCTCTGCGGTGCCACCATCACCCCCTGCCTCCAATCTCCCCCTGCCTCCATCGTCCCCCTCTGCGGTGCCACCATCACCCCCTGCCTCCAATCTCCCCCTGCCTCCATTTAACCCCCTGCCTCCATCGCCCCCCTCTGCGGTGCCACCATCACCCCCTGCCTCCATTGGATCCCCCTCTGCCACCATCACCTGATGTCACTGTCGGCTGGGCTGTCTGTCACTCTGTCTGTTTCCGACTACCCTGTGAACTTTGTATTGCCTGGATGCAGCAGGATCCTCCATACCGCCGCCTCCGCGTGCTGCTCAGCCTCCGAGTCCTGACTCCTGCTCCAGTGCTGTGCTCCTCCGTCCTCCTGGTTAGTTACAGATTTAAAATTCTGGTGCGCGTGCCTGGCGGGATGTCCTAATACATCACTCGCCGGCCCAACGCGGCACGAATACAGCATATGCTCGGCTCGGCAAGCTCCAGAACTGCGCATGCGCAGTTCCAAGCCAAACCAATCTTGGCTATTTTTACTGGCACATTTCCGCAACTACGGACATTTACGAACGGGGGGGGAGTGCCCGTTTTTACAGACTGTCCATAAAAATACGGACAGTTGGCAACACTGCTGGACAGCCTGTATGTCATCCATTCAGCCACTATGAAGAGATGCCCTGGCCCACTCGGGAATGGGACAAAGTAACGGTTTTAGATGAGTAAGGTTACTTGTAAGTGCGTGCATAAAAATAAAAGTGGAGGAAGGTACAATAAGAATGACCACTATAATGCAGTGTACTTACCATTTAAGAGTACATTGAGTAAAGTGGAAAACACTATAGTCCTTTGTAACGAATCAATATAAGACCTATACAAGATGAATTTTGATTGGATGGAAAGGTCTATCTAATAAAAGTCCCCTTTACATCGACAATCAGTTGAAAGTCCCCCTAAAAAAAAATCTGTTTTGTTGAAGGGCAGTGAAAAGCCAGAGTTTTATGTAAATTTTCTGGCAGTTAATAAAGGGGTCTGATTTGTGCTAAATCTCATCCCCTCCTGCTTATAAATGACCTAGCAATTGGTTTAATGCACGATTGTCAATCTACCATCAGAGCAGGTGGCATTGTATATTTGTTGTACTTGCTCATTCTCTTGTCTTTCTAATTTATTTGGGTTTTCTTTGAGTATAAACCATAAAACACCTCTTCTCACTTTTTACTAGACACAATGACCTTCTGCTTTGCTTCTACTCTGACCACCCAGTATTATCTTTCACTTTGTTCCTGTCCCAAGCCTGTCCCAGACCCTGCTCTGCCTCCTTAATTTCTCTTCACAGTCATCTTCTACTTTGTCTTCCTTCACAATCAATACTCACTGTAATGCCTAGTACACACGATCGGTTTTCCCAGCGGTAAAAAGTCCACCGGGAAAACCGAGGGGAAAACCGAGAACCTGCTCGGTACAGTGTTGCCAACCGTCTGTATTTTTACGGACAGTCCGTAAAAATGTGCACTTTTTTCCTCCGTGCGTAAATGTCTGAAGTTGCGGAAATGTGCCAGTAAAAATAGCCAAGATTGGTTCGGCTTAGAACTGCACATGCGCAGTTCCGGAGGTTGCCGAGCCGAGCATATGCTGTATTCGGCCGGTGGATTTCACAGAGGCTGTGCCGCACTGGTCGGCGAGTGATGTATTAGGACATCCCGCCAGGTGCGCGCGCACCAGAATTTTAAATCTGTAACTAACCAGGAGTACGGAGGAGCACAGCACTGGAGCAGGAGTCAGGGCTCGGAGGCTGTGCAGCACGTGGCGGCGGCGGAATGGAGGAGCCTGCTGCATCCAGGCAATACAAAGTTCACAGGGGAGTCGGGGATGGACAGAGTGACAGACAGCCCAGCCGACAGTAACATCAGGTGATGGTGGCAGAGGGGGATCCGATGGAGGCAGGGGGTGATGGTGGCACCGCAGAGGGGGACGATGGTGGCAGGGGGTTAAATGGAGGCTGGTGGAGATTGGAGGCAGGGGGAGATGGTGGCACCGCAGAGGGGGATGGAGGCAGGGGGCAATGGAGGCAGGGGGAGATTGGAGGCAGGGGGTCCTGGGGAGATTGGAGGCAGGGGGAGATTGTGGCACCGCAGAGGGGGGTAAAGGCAGGGGGTGTTGGTGGCAGAGGGGGATGGAGGCCGGGGGTGATGTGACTAAATAATTTGCCCTTATTATATCGAAAATAACAAAAATATGTTTTTTTTACCTTAATATCTACCTTAAATCACATTGCTATTTGCCTAGCGTACTTGTTTGTAGCCTAAATACTGAAATTTGCACCTAAAAATTAAATTTAGTAACTTTTGTGAAATGGCAGTAAAAACGTGGCTGTGCCAGTAAATTTCGGGTGTCATGCCAGTAAATTTCAATCTGGTAGGTTGGCAACACTGGCTCGGTAGCTTTTTCCCCCTACACACGGCCGGGTCTCACGGCAGGAAAACTGCCATGAGAGCTTTGGTCGGGAAACCCGGCCGTGTGTATGCTCCACCGCAGTGTTTCCCATAGGAAAACTTCCGGCTTAAAAAACGCCGGGAATCCCGGCAGGAAAAAAGAGAAAAACTGCGATGGAGCATACACACGGCTGGGATTCCTGGCCAAAAGCTCTCATGGCAGTTTTCCTGCCGGGAAAACCGGTCATGTGTACGCGGCATTATGCCGCGTACACACGACCGTTATTCATGTCATGGAAAAAAACAACGTTTTTCTCGACGTGATTTTTCGTGTTTCCTCTCAAGCCTGCCTTGCATACACACGTTCATGAAAAAAAACGCTCGAGCAAAGCGCAGTGACGTACAACACGTACGACGGCACTATAAAGTTCCATTCGAATGGCGCCACCCTTTGGGACGCTTTTGCTCATCCTCGTGTTAATAAAGTTCGGTGAGAGACGATTTGCGCTTTTCAGTCTTCGTGCTTTTCAGTCCATTACAGCGTGACGAATGTGCTATCTCCGTTACAAACGCTAGTTTTACCAGAATGAGCGCTCCCATCTCATACCTAATTCTGAGCATGCGTGCTTTTTTTCCCCTCGTAAAAGCATACACACTACCGTTTTTCACGAAGGTAAAAAGAACGACGTGAAAAAATAGTGCAGGTTCTAATTTTTTTCAGGCCATTTTTCACGTCGTTAAAAATGCTCTGGAGCATACACACGATCGTTTTTAATGACCAATTTAAAAAAATGCATTTTTCACGTCATGAAAAACAGTCGTGTGTACGCAGCATAACTCAAATAGCTCCTTCTACTCCTTTATGGACTGTTGCTATCAGCTACAAGTGAGATTGTACACCTGACTAAATAATGTATGACCAGATAAATATTGACTGATTAGCCAGTAATGCATATGATTGTGTTATGAATCATTCATAGGGAATAAAATCTTTCAGCCTAAATTAAACCATTCATGGATGGATATATTTGATAGTTATTTTAATAATTTTTATTATTGCTATATGTTCTTTTGTACTTTTAATAGGCACCTGGACCCATGAAACATATTTTGAATTATTTCTTCTTATTTCACTTCTATTGTTCAACAAAATATGCTTTTTTTTTTATTTTCCCTATTTTAGGAATTCTATGGCTGTCCTTGGGATCTGAGCTGATTTACATTACACTATTGGTAATTAGTTTTGGGCTTCTGCTACTGGAAATTTTATACACTGGGAATCCTGTGTGTGGACTAAAGCTCAATGCGTTTGCTGCAATGTCATCAGTACTTTCAGGTAATTATATTTTATAATATTTTGAAAGTGTCATTAAACTAAGTATATGAAAATCTTTGTCAGTCAATTACATCATAATATTACACTTAAACACTTTATTAGTTTTGTTGGTCATTTTATTTGTTAGTCAATGAGACCTACAACAGAAAATATAAAAAGCTTAAAGAGGAAGTAAGCCCGGTATTTTTAATTTTTTTTCAATAAAAAACACTGCAAAAGAAAGGCATAATGAGCTAGTATGCATAGCATACTAGCTCATTATGAATGACTTACCTGAGATCGAAGCCCCCGAACTGCTCCTCGTTCCCCTCCGCCTCCGCCGACATCTTGCTTCGATGTCCCTACCATGTATCGCCGCTCCGGCGCTGTGATTGGCCGGAGCGGCGATGACGTCACACGCATGCACGCAGGGCCAGCATTCTCCCATTCAGAAAACCGGCACCGCTCAGTGCGCCTTTGTCTATGGCGCGGATGCGCCGTAGACATCGGTGCAGGGTTTCTGCAAATATCTCCTTAACCGTGTAGTTTAAGGAGATATTTCTTCACCTACAGGTAAGCCTTAATCTAGGCTTACCTGTAGGTGCAAGTTGTGTGGTTGGGTTTACAACCACTTTAAAGCTGAGCTCCAGGCAAAGAGCTAAATACACAAATAAAGTGTTTGTCACCCCAACATTTCATATTCCTCATATGTGCCTGATTTACCATATACTTGTATTAAAAAGTATCCTGTTCTCTTTGTCTTGCTTCTTTTGTGTGAAATCCCTGGTGTTCCTGCTTTCCTATTAAAAACTGACCACACTCAGCAGGGAAGCACACCGTGGTCTGTTCTCTAGCTATGCTGAGAATGCAGCCTACTCTCCTCCAGTTATCAGACTCGTCCTGACATGCAACCCCCCCTCCCCCCAAAGAGCCTTTTTACCGGAAAGCTCAGTGTGCCGTTGCTTCTTGTCCCCCCAGCTCTTATTCAGCTAAAAACAGAGAACACATGGAATGTGATGACTTATAAAAAAGATTCAAGTTACTTATAATGTTTTTTTTATATCTATACACAGATGTTTTGCCTTTCAATTCTATTTTTACCTGACTGGGTTGTTTTGTTTTACAATGTTACATAGTAGGTGAGGTTGAAAAAAGACTCAAGTCCATCAAGTCCATGTGATCGTTTACAATCACTTTTATATGGAAGCTGTCTTACTTGCCAAAGCATTTGTATTTCTGACTACTTAGTCCTGGGATTTACACAGCTCTGCTAAACAGTACAGTCTGGTAACCTAACATTTCTCTGCTGTAGTTAAACAATAAAGCTAGGTCACCTCCCTACCTCCAGACTCTGATTGGATAATGGCTAAGCATCATTAACCACTTAAGCCCCGGACCATTTGGTAGCTAAAGGACCAGAGGTGAATTCAGAATTTTGCACTGCGCTGCTTTAACTGTAAATTGTGCGGACATGCAATGTTGTACCCAAACGAAATTTGCGTCCTTTTCTTCCCACAAATAGAGCTTTCTTTTAATGGTATTTGATTGCCTCTGCGATTTTTCTTTTTTGCGATATAAACGGAAAAAGCCCGAAAATTTTGAAAAAAAATGATATTTTCTACTTTTTGTTATAAGAAAAATCGAATAAACTAAATTTTAGTCATACATTTAGGCCAAAATGTATTCAGCCACATGTCTTTAGTAAAAAAAATGTCAATAAGCGTATATTTATTGAGTTGCGCAAAAGTTATAGCGTTTACAAACTAGGGTAAATTTTCTGGAATTTACACAGCTTTAAATTTATGACTGCCTATCTCATTTCTTGAGGTGCTAAAATGGCAGGGCAGTACAAAACCCCCCCAAATGACCCCATTTTAGAAAGTAGACACCCCAAGGAAATTGCTGAGAGGCATGTTGAGCCCATTGAATATTTTTTTTTGTCCCAAGTGATTGAATAATGACAAAAAAAAAAAAAATTACAAAAAGTTGTCACTAAATGATATATTGCTCACACATGCCATGGTTATATGTGGAATTGCACCCCAAAATACATTCTGCTGCTTCTCCTGAGTACGGGGATACCACATGTGTGGGACTTTTTAGGAGCCTAGCCACGTACGGGACCCCGGAAACCAAGCTACGCCTTCAGGATTTCTAAGGGCGCAAATTTTTGATTTCACTCCTCACAACCTATCACAGTTTTAAAAGCCATAAAATGCCAAAATAGCACAAAACCCCCCCAAATGACCCCATTTTGAAAAGTAGACGCCCCAAGCTGTTTGCTGAGAGGCATGGTGAGTATTTTACAGCTCTCATTTGTTTTTGAAAATGAAGAAAGAACATTTTTTTTTTTTCTTTTTTTTTTTTCAATTTTCAAAACTTTGTGACAAAAAGCGAGATCTGCAAAATACTCACAATACCTCTCAGCAAATAGCTTGGGGTGTCTACTTTTCAAAATGGGGTCATTTGGGGGGGTTTTGTGCCATCTGGGCATTCCATGGCCTCCGAAACTGTGATAGGCAGTGAGAAGTGAAATCAAAAATTGACACCCTTAGAAAGCCTGAAGGCGGTGCTTGGTTTTTGGGGTCCCGTACGCGGCTAGGCTCCCAAAAAGTCTCACACATGTGGTATCCCCGTACTCAGGAGAAGCAACAGAATGTATTTTGGGGTGTAATTCCACATATGCCCATGGCATGTTTGAGCAATATATCATTTAGTGACAACTTTGTGCAAAAAAAAAATAAATAAAAATAAAATTGTATTTTTTCCGCAACTTGTGTCAACATATAAAATATTCCATGGACTCGACATGCCTCTCAGTATATAGCTTGGGGTGTCTACTTTCCAAAATGGGGTCATTTGGGGGGGTTTTGAACTGTTCTGGCATTTTATACACAACATTAGGAAGCTTACATCCACTCTTCTAACCACTTGAAGACAAAGCCCTTTTTGACACTTTTTGTTTACATGAAAACATATTTTTTTTTGCAAGAAAATTATGTTGAACCCCCAAACATTATATATATTTTTAAAGCAAAGGCCCTACAGAATAAAATGGTGGGTGTTGCATTTTTTTTTCTACACAGTATTTGCGCAGCGATTTTTCAAACGCATTTTTTGGGGAAAAAATACACTTTTTTAAATTTTAATGCACTAAAACACACTATATTGCCCAAATGTTTGATGAAATAAAAAAGATTATCTTAGGCCGAGTACATAGATACCAAACACGACATGCTTTAAGATTTCGCACAAACGCGCATTGGCGACAAACTACATACATTTTTAAAAGCCTTTAAAAGCATTTACAGGTTACCCCGTTAGATTTACAGAGGAGGTCTACTGCTAAAATTACTGCCCTCGATCTGACCTTTGCGGTGATACCTCACATGCATGGTGCAATTGCTGTTTACATATGACGCCAGACCGATGCTTGCGTTCGCCATTGGGCAAGAGCAGGGCAGGACAGGGGGTGCTTTTTTTTTATTTATTTTTTATTATTAATTTTGCTTTTTTATTTTATTTTTAAACTGTTGCTTCCATATTTTTATTTTTTTTATCACTTTTATTGTTATCTCAGGGAATGTAAATATCCCCTATGATAGCAATAGGTAATGACAGGTACTCTTTTTTGAAAAAACTGGGGTCTATTGGACCCTAGATCTTTCCTCTGCCCTCAAAGCATCTGACCACACCAAGATCGGTGTGATAAAATGCTTTCCCAATTTCCCAATGGCGCTTTTTATATCCGGGGGGGGACATTCCCTCCCACTGCTTGTAAAAGCAGTCCAGAGGCTAATTAGCCACTAGGATTGCTTTTACATGAAAGCCGGCCGCTGGCTGAAAAGAATGATACCAAGATGATACCTAAACCCGCAGGCATCATTCTGGTATAAACATTCAAAGTCCAGCAACATACCAGTACGTTGCTGGTCCTTGTTGGACATGTATTGTAATCTTTTTTTTCATGCAGCCTGTTGGCTGAACGAAAAAAAAAGATTGATCGGTGGGTATGCCCACCATTAGAATACCGCCCTTCATCCACCCACTTCTAATGATGGGCATACATGCACCATTTATATATGCCGAAGCATGGGGGCATCTTCTCGCAAAAGTTATGCCGCGTACACATGGTCAGACTTTTCCACGGGCAAGCCTCCGTCGGAATTTCGACCGTATGTACGCGGCATTAGGAGCAAAATCGCTCCTCCGCTCCTGCTGCCCCAATGCTTCGGCATATATGCTTTTTTTTTTTTAACTGTGGTGGTGAAATCACCTCCTACAGCACTGGAGTCGCAGGGATCAGGCCTGTCTCTGCGAACGCTGCAGTTATGTGTGTTGTGTTTTGCAAGTGACAGTGATCGATCGATACTGCACTTGGGTGGCCTGGGCTAGACGGAGGGGCAAAACGCAGGTGCTAGCATGTATCTGGGCTGATCCCGCTAACACTGCATTTTTGGGAACCCTAAACTGCTGGGGACGCTAGTATAGATCTGATCAGATCAGATATTGAGCTGATCAGATACTATACCACTAAGGGGGGTGTATGCTTCACGCGTGGGTGTTAGCGCTACTGGCACTAACCTGACGCTGCCTGGGGTGTGACGCAGACCCTCTCTGACGCTAAAACCTAATTGATATCACCCGCCGGGCGATCAGGGGGTTAAACCTTTATTGGGTTATATACGGCGGGTGCCCTGACACTATAAAAAGCAAACTAACTAACCAGCGTCACCCGTAACACTTATATGATGATCACTGGTGAAAGGGTTAACTAGGGGCAATTAGGGGGTTAAAACCTTTATTAGGTAATATATGGGGGTACCTGACGCTATATAAAAACCTGACGGCGAACCTAAAAAAAAATTACTGGCTACCTATCGGCATCACCGACACTAAGACAACGATCATAAAAACTATCGCTTAGCGACAGTGGTGATAGGGGGTGAAAGGGTTACCTGGGGGGTGATCAGGGGGTTAAACCTTTATTAGATAATATATGGGGGTACCTGACGCTATAAAAACCTGCGGCGAACCTAAAAAAAATTACTGGCTACCGATCAGCATCACCGACGCTAAGACATCGATCAGAAAAATGATCGCATAGCGACGGCGGTGCTAGGTGGTGAAAGGGTTACCTGGGGGGTGATCAAGGGGGTTAAACCTTTATTAGGTAATATATGGGGGTACCCGACGCTATAAAAACATGCGGCGAACCTAAAAAAAATTACTGGCTACCGATCAGCATCACCGACGCTAAGACATCGATCAGAAAAATGATTGCTTAGTGACGGCGGTGCTAGGGGGTGAAAGGGTTACCTGGGGGGTGATCAAGGGGGTTAAACCTTTATTAGATAATTTATGGGGGTACCCGACGCTATAAAAACCTGCGGCGAACCTAAAAAAAATTACTGGCTACCGATCAGCATCGCCGACGCTAAAACATCGATCAGAAAAATTATCGCTTAGTGACCGTGGTGATAGGGGGTGAAAGGGTTACCTGGGGGGTGATCAAGGGGGTTAAACCTTTATTAGGTAATATATGGGGGTACCCGACGCTATAAAAACCTGCGGCGAACCTAAAAAAAAATTACTGGCTACCGATCAGCATCACCGACGCTAAGACATCGATCAGAAAAATTATCGCTTAGCGACGGCGGTACTAGGGGGTGAAAGGGTTATCTGGGGGGTGATCAGGGGGTTAAACCTTTATTAGGGGGGGTCAGGGGGCTACACTGGACCTAAAACTAAATGTACTGACACTTTTACAGTCACAAATGTCACTGATTGCAGTGATCACTAAATAAATGGTCACTGCAATCAGTGACACTGTGACTGGGGGATGGGGGGTGATCTGGGGGGTGATCTGGGGGGGCCTGGGGGGGCGATTTATGTACCTATGTGTCCTGGTGTCAGTGTAGTGTTGTGTGCACTAACCTGCATCTTCTCCTGTACGGCGCTCGGTATATGTGAGCGCCGCAGGAGAGATGACATCACTTCCTCCAGCCTGTGTAAACAAGTACACAGGCAGGGGAAGCTCTCATTCGCCGGGAGCGATCGAGAGGGGGTGGCCGGAATCGAACGGCCGTCCCCTCATGCCGGATCGCTCCCGAAGGTAAAACGACCGCTCACTGTAAAGAAGGGGGGTCCGATCGGACCCCCCAACTATACAAAGGCAATCACGTACATATACGTGATTCTGCCTGTCGGTGCCATTCTGCCGACGTATATTTACAGTGGGCGGTCGTTAAGTGGTTAAACTATCTCACTGTCAAGCCTCGTACACACGGCCGAGTTTCTCGTCGTTAAAAACACATCGTTTTTTTCGACGAGATTCTTGTTAACCTTGACAAGTTTCTCGTCAAGCTTTCCATGCGTACACACTGACAATTCCAAATTTCCTTGTTGTTCAGCGCGGTCACGTCCAGCACGTACGACGGCAGTATAAAGGGGAAGATTGATTTCCCTGGCGCCACCCCTTGGGCTGCTTTTGCTGATCTCGTGTTACCGCGTGTGAAGTAAAAGTTTGGGAAGAGACGATTCGCGCTTTTCAGTCTTCATGCTTTTCAGTTCGTTTTCTGCGGTTCAGTTTGTGCTTGTGGGTTCGTATCTTGTCTTTCAGGGCGTGTAGGCAGGTCGTATCTGTTTTACAGTGCGTTCTTGCCCGTTCGTTTCTGATTTTCAGTTCATTCTTCATAGGCCTTGCTGTTCTAAAGTGCGTTCTGTTCTGTACGTTCTGATCAGACGACCGTTTCCTAGCCATGCTGCGGGTACGTTCTCGTCGTCGAGTTCGTGCTGTGCGGGCGCTTGGTGTTGGTCTGCTTGTTTTGGACCAAGACCAGTCCATGAACGGGGTGAGGAGGAGTTCATGGACCAAGAATTGGTTGCTCCAGCAGGACCAATTCTGCCATATGCCTCTGCTGCGGGAGATCGTCGAGAATAATCCTGAGGACTACAGGAATTTTCTGCGGATGTCTGACCCCGTTTTTCAGCATCTGTTGGCTTTGGTGTCCCCCTATATTACCAGGCAGGACACCGTTATGCGGGAAGCCATCAGTGCTGAGCAGAGGCTCATTGCCACGTTACGTTACCTGGCGACAGGGAGAAGTCTTCAGGACTGGAAGTTCACGACAGGCATCTCCCCCCAGGCTCTGGGCCTCATAATCCCAGACACCTGTTCTGCCATTATACAAGTCCTGCAGAAGGACTATATTAGGGTAAGTTTTCTCCATTAACATCACATTTTATGTATTTCATGTATGCTAATGTATTGTATTGTATTGTATTTCTTTCATCCTTCCCTAATTACCATGATTGTAATATGCTGAGAATGTCCTCTTTGTCCTCATGCATGCTGTAAGCTTTTAAATTCTCCTCCATGCATATTTCCCTTCACTAACCTCTCCATCAGTGGCGACTGCTGCTCCAAATGTTTGGGGGGCCACCCCCAAATTAGATATATAAACTTCCTCCTTTTTTGCGACTGTGCCTATTAAACGCCACCAGTTGCCGCCTCCAATGCAGCCATTTTGTCCCCTCCAATGCAGCCATTTTGCCCCTTCCAATGCAGCCATTTTGCCCCTTCCAATGCAGCCATTTTGTCCCCTCCAATGCAGCCATTTTGCCCCTTCCAATGCAGCCATTTTGCCCCTTCCAATGCAGCCATTTTGTCCCCTCCAATGCAGCCATTTTGCCCCTTCCAATGCAGCCATTTTGCCCCTTCCAATGCAGCCATTTTGCCCCTTCCAATGCAGCCATTTTGTCCCCTCCAATGCAGCCATTTTGCCCCTTCCAATGCAGCCATTTTGCCCCTTCCAATGCAGCCATTTTGTCCCCTCCAATGCAGCCATTTTGCCCCTTCCAATGCAGCCATTTTGCCCCTTCCAATGCAGCCATTTTGTCCCCTCCAATGCAGCCATTTTGCCCCTTCCAATGCAGCCATTTTGCCCCTTCCAATGCAGCAAATTTGCCCCTTCCAATGCAGCCATTTTGTCCCCTCCAATGCAGCCATTTTGCCCCTTCCAATGCAGCCATTTTGCCCCTTCCAATGCAGCCATTTTGCCCCCTTAAATGCAGCCTGTTCCCCCCCAGCCCTGCACTTACCTTCTTCTGGTCAGCGCCATCCTTCTTCTGTCCTTGATGTCTTTTCCTGCCCTCGATGTTGCATCAGCCAATCATGTTACCGTTAAACAGACTTGGTGAACATGATTGCCAGAGCAGCCTGTCAGTGTTTACCCAAGGAATGCCCCCCCCCCTGCGTCCCCTATTTAACTTTTAGCAAGCCAATTACATCCCTCAGGCTGTAATCGCCAAGGCTATTTGCCCCCTGGCTCTGATAGGCAATTTTCACCCCATAAATGCCGCAGTTATTCATATGGCCGTCGCTCAACAGGGGGCCATCCACCTGAATAGTGGGCGGCATTGACAATACATAGGTTAATGCAAGGCATGAACCTATGTATTGTTCTCAATGACGGGTGCAGGAGAGAGGGGGCAGTGCTCCAGTGCCCACTCTGGACGCACCGCCACTGCAATGCTATCCTGTGGCCAAACACATCTCCCCCCCAAATTTGTTTAGAATGGACCATCAGAGGGGGTGATGAATATGAAACTTGAGCCTTCCATTATATCGTTCTGGGTCCTACTACTACAACTACAAGGGGTTTCATAGCATTGTGCTGATGGCGGTGGTGTCAGCACGGTATGAATTCCTCTATGTGGATGTAGGGAAGAATGGCCGGATGTCCGATGGGGGATCCTTCATCCAGACGGAGTTTGCCCTCCGTCTCCAGAGTGACGACCTGGCATTGCCACCGGATGCAGGGAATGTCGAAGGACACCCCTTTGTTTTTTTGGCTGATGAAGCTTTCGGACTCGGACCGCACCTCATGAGGCCATTTCCACAGAGGACCCTGACCCCAGAGAAGAGGGTGTTCAATTACCGGCTGGCCAGGGGCTGAAGAGTCGTTGAAAATGCCTTTGGGATAATGGCCAGCCGGTTCCGCCTTTTTATGACTCCAATCCACTTGGCGGAGTACAAGATAAACTATGTCGTTTTATGCTGCTGTGTGCTACATAATTTTCTGTGCCGAAAATCAAGTAATTATATGGCCTCAGTATTGGCTGAGGCAGGACTTTCATATGCCAATCCCCTGCCGGGCCCCGAATCTGCCCGTCCTGGCTTGCCCCCCCAAAATGCCCGTAAGGTTCGGGATAAATATATGGAATTTTTCATGGGTAGGGGGGCAATTCCTATGCCAGGCCATGAGTAAAGATTGGTGCATAAAGAAATCATTAAAAATCATTTTTTATCTTGTAACTTTGTTTGTTTCCTGTCTCCTAGTTTGTCTTAGTGCATTTGTAGTGACAATTTTTTTTTTCCTTTAGTAAATAACAACCATTTCACTATGAACCTCAAAAATATGCACAAATAAGGTTAGAGCGTATTTGAAAAAGAAGCTACACTTTGTTTGTGTTCAAAAATTTTACTCTGTGCACATTCACACACATGGTAAATATTTTTTATTTAATTTTTTTGGCTGGCCACAAACCGGCAATTTTTTTTTAATGAAAATACAAAACCATCAGTTGCATTCCAAAAAGTACAACATTGGATACCTCTGGGCAATATGAGACATTCACTTACACAAAATATGTCTCTATCTGGCCGTCCTAATATGGGGTCTTGGCACCCCTGGCCAAGCCAAAAATTGAATATGCACACAATTTGAAGTAATTTCCAATAGGGATTTGAGACTCCTGATCCCTATTGTCAACATGTGCCATCTGCCATCAGGGGTGATCAATGGACGTGTTTTGTGGGTGCAACCCCTTCTTTAGTTCACCTACTTGAGATACGAGGAAGGGGTTGCACCCCCAAAAGCCGTACATGGATATCCCCTGATGGCAGATGGCACATGTTGACACACTGTGTGCATATTAAATTTTTGGCTGGTTTGATTGTCTAAAAGAGAGTAAAAGGGGGAAGAACAATCTGTAAACAAAAATGGGGGTTTTGATGCCTTATTCAATTCTCCCCAAAACATCTAGGATGTCTTTAAAGGTTTGATCCATCACATGAATTCTTTGTTTAATTCTGTCCAGTTCTGTGCTACATTCCATCACTTGCTGTATTATTCGTAGGGCACTGTCAGCAGAGAAACGTGTACTTTCACCACAACATTTACATCCCCTAAGAACAAAATAAAAAGGTATTATAACTCTGCAGGCCTACATCTCTTACCTGAAGCTGTGGTGACAGATACTGACCTGTTGTGGTGACCAGTTCCACCACCTCATCCACTTCTCCTTCCTGCACTTCTCCTTCCTCCACCTCTTCAACTTCCTCAACACCCTCAGGTTGTGGGTCTTTGTGAGGTTGAGGTTGTTTCGAAGCTGTGGGGTTCCTGTGCTCCCTGGAGTGTTCTCCTCCCAGTCTTCTCTCCCCTATGAGAATCAAACAAAAGGTCTAGTTATCACACTGAAATTCTCTATGAAAACTAAAAACAGGCTAAATTGCTTGGAAGTGGGGTACAAGTGTGTGTTTGTGTGGAATTTTCACATGAAGACATTATTTCTTCCCAAAAATATGTTTAGTATTCACCTTTGGCTGTCAATTTTGAGACATGGAGGCATCACAAAAATTCACTGATGCACCTGTGTGGGACACCCAAAAAAGGCGGTTCTGTTGGCCCACACTATAGTGCTCAAAAGTACAGATGTGGAACCAGCTGCTGAGTGTCCTCTCCTTTACACTGATTAAAGTTTGCATTTCATTCTCTTTACAAACACATCATCTAGCCAACAATGTAAGAACAACAATTGAATCAAAACAGGCAGATGTCTAATTTAATTTTACCCTGTAAAATCTCCAAAAAACGAGGATAGTGGGCGAACGATGTGTCTGTAACGAACGATTACTGTGCCCAACCAAGTTCAAACTATGACATTTTGTAAGGTAGTACAATAGAAAAATGCAATAACATGGAGCAACATGTAAGTTGTGAAATACAATAATAGGAAAAATGTGGAAAAAGTACTTACTTTTTCCTAGCATTCTCTTAATGCTCCTTAACTGCCCCGGCTCCCTCAGTTTGAGGTCTGACCACCTCTTTCTGAGCTGCTCATTTGATCGTTTCACCCCAAAATTCTTCTTCAGACTCTTCACAACTTTCTTCATGATTTTGGCCTTCCTTCTATTAGGTTTGCTATACGGCCCATGCTTTGCGTCATAATCCGACTTTAGTAATATGTCCACCATCTCCGCCATCTCCGCATAAGACATATTAGATGCCTTGAATCTCCTCCTTGATCGTGACGTTTCCTCAGTCTCCGGGCTTGTCTCCTCCTCGTTATTTGAGGAATTATCAGACACCTGCTGTGAATCCGCCATATCTGTCTGCGCGCCGAAAGATAAGAGGCGGGGAAAAGATGTTAGTTAGAACGTCATGGGCGGGCGACGTGTGCGGAGCGTTGTGTGCGTAGTTTTACGCATGCGTGGTGTATATATAGCAAACACACATGTGACTATACTACGTTCGGTGTGCGGAGAGAGGAGTTCAAGTGACGGACGTGCGAACGAAGGTATGTGATTTTGTGACTTTGATAAATTGGTGGCCTATACTGTCTTGAGAATGTTGGAGGATATATATGGTGAATAAGATTTTAAGTAGGTTAGACTGTGTGCCTCACATTATTTATTTTAATTTTTTTTTGACTTGCAGACCCAAAATGAATGTCTTTATAAGCGACAAGGAATTCCTTGCGGAATTTATCGACCGGGTAAGGGAGCTGCCCGCTCTGTGGGAAACAAAAAACCCCATCCATAAAAAAAAGGGGTACGAAAAGCAGCGCTGAAGAGCCTGCTCCCATTTGTGCATACCAAGGTGCCCACAGCCACAGCAAAACAGGTGGACACTAAAATTGGGAGCTTGAGAGGCACATACAGGACTGAACACTCTAAGGTCCTGGCTTCTCAGAGGTCAGGAGCAGCAGCAGATGATGTGTATGTCCCCAATTTGTGGTACTACAGCAGGATGTCCTTTCTGGATGACCACATTGAGGCAAGGCCATCACTGTCCACTCTTCCCCCCAGACTTCCCTGCAGCCAACCTGAGCCTTCTCTGGAGCAAGAGGAGGCATCCATCCTGGATGAACCTGATTTGGCCATTTGGAGCCAGGTATAGTATTTAATGCAAATGTATTGGGATAAACTTAATGATGGAAAAAAAAGTCAAGATGAAAATCATAAACTATTTGGGTTTCCAAAAGTGAAATCAAGATCTCGAGACATTAGTCTGCCCTAAATTGGGTGCTTAATAGTCAATCTGATGTAGTCCTAAAAAAAAAAAAAAATTTTTCTTGATTTACATTCAAATTGCTACATTCATGATCTGAAAGTTGTATGAAAATAATAAAACAAAATATTAAACTATGTCCCTTTTTCATACACAGGATGAAATCAGCCAGGAGGAGGGTCTGGAAACTGTCAGGCAGGAGGAGGCAGGGCCCAGTGGCAGCCAGGAGGTGGCAGGGCCCAGTAGCAGCCAGGAGGTGGCAGGGCCCAGTGGCAGCCAGGAGGTGGCAGGGCCCAGTGGCAGCCAGGAGGTGGCCGGCCCGAGGAGAAGCACTAGATCTCAGGTGCCTCCCATCCGCCTTCCAAAAAGAAGCAGGAGGGACAGGACCACTAGTGAGGCAGCAATGGCCCTTATTAGAGAGGCACATGCCACCCTCCAGGAGCCCACATCCCCTGAAGAGGCCATTGCCGGCCTAGTTGAGGCCAAGTTCAAGGTGATGAGCATGGAGCAACGCCTCCTATGCGAGCCCCTGCTCATCACCTTGCTGAACAAGGGGGTGATGGAGAAAATTACCCCCAATACGGCCATATGTGAGGTGGCACAGCTATCACAACCTCAACCTCCTCCTCCACCTCCACCTTCTTCTTCTGCCCCACCCCCTTCTCCTCCACCTCCTCCTCCACCTTCTTCTTCTGCCCCACCCCCTTCTCCTCAACCTCCTCCTCCACCTTCTTCTTCTGCGCCACCCCCTTCTCCTCCATCTCCTCCTCCTCCTGACATGGAGTACCCCTCCAGTGGCCCAGCCTCCAGCCACACGAAGAAGGAAGGCTGCAGGGAAGGCTTCAGGGAAGGCTGCAGGGAAGGCTGCCAAGAAGACGAGGAAGTGATGGCCTTGCTTCATTGTGGTCGGACAGAAGGCAGCCTGTTGTAGTACCACACACTTGGGACATATATATCACCTGCTGCTGTTCCTGGCCTCTGGGAGGCCAGCATCAGATTGTGCTCAGAACTGTTGGCCTTCTCAAGCTCCCAATTTTATTGTCCACACAGGGTTGATGTGTGCTCTGGGGTCCCTGGGATGCACAAATGGCAGCAGGTTCTCCAGCGCTGCCTTCTCTTTATTTTGGTAAAAACATGAATAAATGTTTTTTTGGTTTAAGTTCATAATTGACTATGTTTATTTTTTCTAATTTTTAATTTAGCTTTGGAGTAAGCAGATACATTTGACACCAAAAAAAGGGACAGATAACAACCCCAAATAAAATAAAAAAATATTCTTTAAAAAATATAGGGTGTAAACTTGACACAAAAAAAATTCAAATATACAATGGGAGATCACTATCAAAACATTGACAAATTACAATTAACATCTGTTTCAAAAATATAAAACATTAAAATATTCAGAAGATCTTGCACGATATAATACACCTAAATCTAATTAAGAGCAGCATGAAAAAGCTTTAAAAAAGATAGTCATAACTCTGTGTGAATATCAGCAGCAAAACAAGTTCATTCATTTAGATTAATGTAACATTCTAAAGAAGATTTCAATGCACAACATTTAAACGATGCAATAATTTACAGCGTGACGAATGTGCTATCTCCATTACGAAGGCTTGATTTAGCAGAAGATGCGATCCCGTCTCATACTTGATTCTAAGCATGCGCGCTTTTGGAAGAGTCGTAAAAGCATACACACGAACCATTTTCTCGTCACAAAACAGGCCGACGAGAAACACGACAAGGAAATCTTGAATCCTGAGGTTCTCTATTTTCTCGTCGAGATTCACGGCAATTTTCTCGTCGTAAAACCATACACACAAACGGTTTTCTTGACAATAAAGCTCTCGCGGCACTTTTCTTGCCGGTTTTGGACAAGAAACTCGGCCGTGTGTACGAGGCATTAGGTGTACTAATGGGGGATTTTTTTGAGTTCTGCTTTAAACTAGTTGAATAAAAAAAATATTATTTTTATTTAAAACATAAGTGCACTAATTGGTGATATTTTATACCTGCCTGGAGATTAGCTTGAATCTGAACTATCAGTGTATTGCTCATAATTGCTGTTTGTGTTCTAATCTGCTTCCAACTGCCATTTCTACAGTCTTTAGTTTGAATATAAAACAATGACTCAGGCTGGTTACTATGGCCAAGAAATATTCTTGTTAGCACATTTTTATAAACCCCTGATGCGGCGTACACACGATCGTTTTTCATGCGGTTAAAAATGCCATTTTTAAAAATGCCCATTAAAACCGATTGTGTGTATGCTCCAGAGCATTTTTAACGGCGTGAAAAACGGGCATTAAAAATTTCGAACATGCTCTATTTTTTCACGTCGTTTTTCATGTCGTTTTTTTTAACGACGTGAAAAACGATAGTGTGTATGCTTTTACGAGGGGAAAAAATGCGCATGCTCAGAATCAAGTATGAGACGGGAGTGCTCTTTCTGGTAAAACTAGCGTTCGTAATGGAGATAGCACATTCGTCACGCTGTAACGGACTGAAAAGCACGAGGCTGAAAAGCGCGAATCGCCGCTCAACAAAGTTTACTAACATGAAGCGTGGCGCCATTCGAACGGAACTTCCCCTTTATAGTGCCGTCGTACGTGTTGTACGTCACTGCGCTTTGCTCGAGTAGTTTTTTTAATGATCGTGTGGATGCAAGACAGGCTTGAGAGGAAACATGAAAAAAAACGACGAGAAAAACGCTGGTTAAAAAAATGGCATGAAAAACGATCGTGTGTACGCCGCATTAGTCTTATGCCTTGTACACACGATTGGATTTCCGATCGAATAAAATACGATGGACTTGTTTCATGGGAAATTCCGATCGTGTGTGGGCCCCATCGGACTTTTTTCCATCGGAGTAAAAAAATAGAACACGTTTTAAAGAAAAATCCACGCAGGCTCAGAATCAAGTCGACACATGCTCTTAAGCATTGAACTTAATTTTTCTCGGCTCGTCGGAGTGTTTTGCCTCGCTGCGTTTTGGACGGTCGGAATTTAGTCTGACAGGCTGATAGAAGTCAGCTTCATCGAAATTCCAACAGAAAATTCCATCGGATTTATAAGCGTTTAGTTAAGAAACATCATAAGACCCTCCTTAAGCTCAAAAAACAGTATTATTTAACCATTTCAGCCATTTTGTGAGACCAGAGTGAGTAGCAGCAGCAGTGTACTTGTATTTAGCGTGTCACTTGCCACATCACCTGCCACAAGCTGTGGATTGTCCTCTTGCCACGTCACCTGCCACAAGTTGTGGATTGTCCACCTGGCCACGTCACCTGCCGCAAGTTGTGGATTGTCCACTTGCCACGTCACCTGCTACGTCACCTGGCCACGTCACCTGGTCACATCACCTGCCACAAGTTGTGGATTGTCTACTCGTCACGTCACCTGGCCACGTCACCTGCCATGTCACCTGGCCACGTCACCTGGCCACGTCACCTGCCACAAGTTGTGGATTGTCACCTGGCCACGTCACCTGGCCAAGTCACCTGCCACAAGTTGTGGATTGTCCACTTGCCATGTCACCTGGCCACGTCACCTGGCCACGTCACCTGCCACAAGTTGTGGATTGTCCACTGGCCACGTCACCTGCCACAAGTTGTGGATTGTCCACTGGCCACGTCACCTGCCACAAGTTGTGGATTGTCCACTTGCCACAAGTTGTGCATTGTCCACTTGCCACTTCACCTGCCACAAGTTGTGGATTGTCCACTTGCCACGTCACCTGCCACAAGTTGTGGGTTGTCCACAATGCAATGCAAGCAATTACATTTTTTTTTATATTTTTTTTATGGTTTTTCATCATTTGCCATCATATAATGTAAAAAAATAGGTCACCTTTAAAAACGCTTATAAACGAAATCGCGACAAAACGCTGGTACCGATAATAAATGATCCTTTTGATTTCACTGTAGTAGGGAGTATTGAATCTTTTAGGTATAAGGCTGCATTCACACTTGACTTGTTGGGATCTCAGGCAGAGTAAATGTGATTCACTACAATCGCAAGATGCATATTCGGATGCTATTAATTTGTAATGGCACCTAAAACACAGTGCGGTTTTGACGCGATAAATCTCCTCTAAAAATTAAATGACAACATTGCATTGGCTGCACTGAAATCCCACCCAACATTGCCAACTCTGCTTATACCTCACCCCTCTGTTCCTCTTCACCTCCATATATTGATTTATTTCCCAAAAAAACAAGGCTGCAGACTTGACTCCCAAGAACCTGCCAACAACTGTGTATAGCTAAAAGGTTGTTGGGAGATGTAGTTTTGGGACTACTATGTTAGTAGAAACTGACAATCCAGCAGCTGCCCCTGCAATAATTTTACAAATCATAATTGTCACAGCCTGTAATCAAAGCTCCCTACAAGAACAAGGAAAAGGAAATAATGCTAGGACATGATCCAGAGGAGAAGAGAGGAGTTTGGGGGTAAATCTGTGTATTGCATAGACATCCACTTCTGTGATGATATTAGCCCTGCTGGTAAAATTGAGCTTGTACACAAATGTGGAGGGTAGTTGATGGATACCACCCACCACTGTCTGCTACTGGGGACCTGAATTCGTTTTCTATGAAATGTGGTGTGCTGATTATTTTCTATAACTGTCTGCTGCAGTACCATTAGGAGGTTGCACACTTTGTTTTTACAATAGCTCTAGAAGTACATTATGTGTGTGAAATGATTTTTTTGCAATAGTTAGGCTAATTCAGACAGGCGATTAATCCCCGTCGCCCCTCCAGATCCACTGGCAGATGTGTGTGCATCCACCTCGGAGCTGTGTGCCGGTGTCTTGTCGAGCTGGTTCCCCTATCGATATCGATATCCCAGCGCAGGCGCTGCCGAACAGCTGTTAAAGCTCTGAGATTTCCGTCGGCTTGGCTTGCGCCTGCGCAGTGAAGAGGGAACCAGATCGATAGGAGGAACCATAGGCTTGGCAGCTGTGGACGCGCTCGCCCCTGATGCTTCATTACACACGCCGCTTTCTTCTTCATGCCGCTCTATACAGCAAGGGGCGGATCAGATGTGATATTGAGCAGTGCGATTTGTTTTTTTTATACACGACGCTCTATACAGCCCCTTGCTGTATAGAGCGGTGTGTATAAACAAACAAATTGCACTGCTCAATATTATAACATCTTATCCGCCCCTTGTTGTATACAGCGACATGAAGAAGAAAGCGGCGTGTGTAATTAAGCAACGGGAGCGAGCGCGTCTGCAGCTGCCGAACAGCTGTTAAACCTCAGAGATTTTCGTCGCCTCGGATTGCACCTGCGCAGTCAAGGGGGGAACCATATCGATAGAAGGAACCAGCTCGTCAGAACACCGGCAACCCACAGAAGTGGATGCACACCCAGCAGCTGCATTCACTCAAAGTTTGGCATGTGGGCCAGTGGCTCTGCACAGAGGATGGGCTTAATCGCCTGTCTGAATGAGCCCTTAGACATTAAGTTCAGGCAATACATAGATGTCAGGTGCAAACAAGTACTTCCCTTTTACCTGGTGGATACTTTAAATGTACTGTTCAGGCCCAGAAATTTGAATTTTTAAGGCTTCTGAGAGTGAGAAGCAGAAACAGCATAGGTACTGTATATTGGAACTGATACGAAGAACAGTATACTCTATTCTTTATTTTCCCTCCACATTGAGAGTATTCATTATTTTAAGTCACTATCTATTCCTAAGTCTCCAAGAGAATTAAAGTTAACTTCTAGGCAGCATCTGTTTACTCAGTGCAAAAAGGAGTAAAGCCCTGTACACACGATCGGTTTAACCGATGAAAACCGTCCGATGGATTGTTTTCATCAGACAAACCGATCGTGTATGGGACCCATCGGTCTTTTTCTATCGGTTTTAAAAAATAGAACATGTTTTAAATTTTTCCGATGGATAAAAAAACGATTGAAAACTCTGATTGTCTATGGGCAAGTCCATCGGATAAAAAACCCACGCATGCTCAGAATCAAGTCGACGCATGCTCAGAAGCATTGAACTTAATTTTTCTCGGCTCATCGGAGTGTTTTACGTCACCGCGTTTGGAACGGTAGGTTTTTTGACTGATGGTGTGTAGGCAAGACTGATGGAAGTCAGCTTCATCGGATTTCCGATGAACAAAACCATCGGATTAGAATCCATAGGATATCCGATCGTGTGTACGAGGCTTTAAGCTAGCTAAGCATTTTGTGAATTTTGTCTAGTCCCTCACATTCACTCTGTGGTGGCCCTGTTGCCACCCTCCTACCCGACATCCTTCGATCAAAGAGTTGGATGGAAATTTGACAGCCACTCAATCAGATGATTCACTCAATCAGCCATCAAATCAGATGCAGCCTTTGTTTAGGTAATCTGACAGCCACTGGTGGTAGCTGTCAGAATGCAATAGTTACTGCGAGAGATTCATCCATATGCACACTGTTTGTTGCAGATGAAGGAATCAGTGTTTTTTGTCCGCAAGCTGCATGAAACAAATCTGTATATAGCCAGCTTTATAAACCCTTTATTTATCATAATAGTATGTAGCGCCCTCCTCACTCCCCTCTCCACTTCAGCTCGTCTGTCTCTTGTCTAGGGGTACCTTAGAGGGGAGGGAGCAGGGACACCACGCCTGGCCTTCACCACAGGTGTCAGTGCGGTGTGAGCAAAGTTCTTGTTTTACCTTCGGGTCAGTGCTGTGCACCTAGAGCCTCCACGTGAGATTACCTTGAACAATGTCTGTCAGGAAAGAGCCCCACACCATTAAAGTCCAACACTCCTTTATTCTTCTTGAATGAACACAATCAGTTGAACTCCCTTGGAGAACAGAACAGAAAAGGAGGTGTGGATGCGAAAAGGCCCAGACACAATTGGTTCTCCACTTTCCTCCCTGATAGTGGGTTGCGGTCTCCGAGCGAGGGGGGAATTTCCTTCCAGGCGGTCTCCGATGAGAGGCTTACCTGTCACTGGCAATATGCTGCACCAGGTCTTCAAGTGAGGAGCTCCCCCCGGTCCATTACGCTTTCCGGATTCGGGTTCCCAATCCCTGGGTTCCCTAGGACCTCCGTCCTTCGCGGAACTCAGTGTTGGGCACTGAGCTCCAGACCTCCATCCGAGTACCTCACCCCAGGCTAAAGGTGCCTGGGATGGAACACGACCTCCGGCTGTACTCTAGGCCTAGGCCGCCTAGAGGACCCACACGAACCACCGCCCACAGGCTGAAGGTGCCTGGGACTCGACCCCGTGACAAAGATGGCCGGCCCCTTTATACCCTCTCCCAGCAAGCACTGCGGGTTCCCCGTCCCACCATACCGCTGCCGAGAGAGGACAAAAAGGAGGCCCGGCACACAGCAATGGCTCAACCCCCATCCCATGGCGACAGCGCCACCTGCTGGGCTGCAGGGAATTACACATCACTGGTGTCTCTGCCAGGTTTAAATTACACCCGGTAAAGTACATAACCGCTACACGTACTTATTACTATGCATATTAAAAAACATAATGTAAATAAAAGGTAAAAAACCTCTAAGCCACGCACCCTGAAAACCACAATTATAAATATAACCAAATATAGAGCAGCTCGTAGTATAACCAAAGGTCAGATAGTGAAAAGAAAATTAATCATTAATTTCATACCGCACTCAAATGCGTAAATACTATTAAAATATAAAGAAAGAAAAAATATAAATGTGAATATAAATTTTCAATAAAGTCCAAAATAGCCACCACCGACGATTCTTCAATCAAGTGCACAGGGATGAATACATTTAGTGACAGGAAAAGAAAGTGCCGTCTTCCACCAGTTTAGGCAAACATCCTACTCACCAGATTCATCAGACACCCATGACAGGTGTCAGATAAGCAGAAAGATCTATCAAGATGTATCTACCAACATAGACGCCTCTCACCAGCGATGACAAGATGTAACTACCGATGCAGACGCCTCTCATCAGCGATGTAGCCAGACGGGATTTATAAGTGAAGGAGAAGAGAAGAACTCCTCATAGCGTAACTTGTAGCCATTTATTCATAAAACTTAATTCCAGTAAAAAAAAGCACATAAAATGGAGCCGGTACGCCAAGCTGCGTTCCAACTGCGCTCCAGCACTATGGCTGAAGTGACGTATCATGTATTGTGTAACCCTTTACGTCTGACGTCATCAGGGGTCATGTGATCGGATCCGTCACTTCCTCTGCAACAATTTATACAGTCTTGGTGAATTGGATATCCAATCCACTCCAATCCTCAATTATTTATTAAAAATATAAATGTAAAAAAAATATAAAAATATATATTTAATCCATCTTTGCACGCCCTCTAGTGGTACTCCACAGGTACTGGTCCAGAGGAGAAAAGGAGAAAAGAGGAACGTGATCCAATAATAGTGCCACCTTGTGGAAAAAAACGTGGCACTACTTTGATAGCTCCCTAGCCCCCCACCCCTTACTACTCCCCATTTGGTTTGTTCTCTTACCTCTCTCTTATTTCATTCCCTGCTACACTCCATCATTTTTTTCAGGTATTTCTCCAACGCTTTAAGTTCTGTCCATCTTCCCCAGATTCTGTTATATTTTTCAAGTTGCCCCATTTCGCTGCTGCATAGGTATTCCATTATACTGTAGTATTCAATTCGCTCAAACCATTCCTTTATATCTGGTTTTCCAGTGCTTAACCATTTCTTTAGTATCAATCATTTTGCAGCATTTACCAATGTTGGAATTAATGTTTTCTTATAATTTTTACTTGAGACTTTTGGATCTTGGAACAAGCACGCCTGTATACTATTGGTTATCTTTTCTCTGGTTATTGCTCCTATGTAATCCTGGATTTCCTGCCAGTAGTCCTTTATTTTTGGGCATTCCCACCAGATATGTATCATAGTACCACTCTGTCCACATTCCCTCCAACACTGTGGGGATTTGTCCGACCAGTATTTATGGATCCTATCTGGTGTCATATACCATCTTGATAGGCATTTGTAATTCATTTCAATTGTGTTTATGTCTGTTGCGTAGTTATGTACTGCTCCTATCATTCTCTCTACTTGTTGTTTGTCTAATTCCGTACCTATTTATTTTTCCCATTTCTCTATAAAGGAGGGCTTCTCTTGTCCTTCTAGATCTGTCAAAATTCCATATACTTTTAGTATATGGTAAAAGCCTGTTGTATCAAGGAAAGTACAGATCTTTTTGGGAGGGTTGTAGACATTTGGTGAAATTCTATTCCTTAAAATAGGGGCCCTACAATAGATGAATCTAGGTTGCTTTGGGAGAAGACTGGCTAGAGTGTTGTCCCTCAAAAGTATGGGCCAATGTTTTTTAATGACACGTTCTAGAGATTTGTAATCCCTGCTAAATTGGAATGCTAAATTGTTCCTTTTATCATAGGATCTCTTTGGCCTGTTCTCCAATAGGTCCAGTCAGTCCAAATTTTGTACTTGTTTTTGAATGGATGTTAAAGCATCCTCTCTATAGCCCTTCTCTTTAAATTTGTTCACCACCACCTCTGATCGCAGGGCATAGTCCTCCACATTGGTACAATTATGCCAAATACGCATAAATTGTCCCTTGGGGATCGTTTGCTTACAAAAAGTTTTTGTAATGATACAACCACTGGACTTTGTAAGTACCAAATCCAAATCTGCTGTAAATCCCATACTCTGGTAAATCCTAGCCTGTATTCATTGATGTTTATTTGGGTAAGGAAGTCGGACAGTTTTTCCATACCACCATTCCAGAGAATGACAATGTCATTGATGTACCATTTGTACAAAATCACCTCTGGAATGTGTCTAAGGTATATGACCTGTTCTTCACACTGGCTTAGTAAAAGGTTAGCTACACTGGGGGTATACTTGCCCCCCATAGCTACACCTTTAATCTGGTTAAATATGAGCCCTAATGTCAGAAATAATTGTTGGTCATAGCTAGATCCAATAAAGACATAATACATTTCTTCTGTCGAGTCTTACGATTTGTATGTGCATCTAAAGCCTTCCTTGTGGTGGCAATGACATCACCATGTTTGAGACTAGTATACAAAGATTCCACATCAATGGTGACAAGTACTGTGTCATCCATGATGCAAATGTCCTGTAATATATTTATCAAATGTTTACTGTCCCTAAGATATGAAGGGCAGGCTTGAACTATGGGCTGCAGGAAATAGTCTATGTATTCTCCTACCCTGGAGAAAATTGAATTAATACCGCTCAATATGGGTCTCCCAGGGGGACACAGACTATCCTTATAGATTTTTAGGAGCTGGTAGATGACCGGTAGGGATGAGCCAAACACCCCCCCCCGTTCGGTTCGCACCAGAACCTTCGAACGGACCGAACGTTGGCACGAACTTTAGAACCCTATTAAATACAATGGACGCAAACGTTCGAAATCTAAAGTGCTAATTATAATGCCTAATATGCATGTTATTGTCCTAAAAAGGGTTTGGGGAACCGGGTCCTGCCCGAGGGGACATGTATCAATGTAAAAATAATCTTTTAAAACTGTCGTTTTTTCGGGAGCAGTGATTTTAATGATGCATAAAGTGAAAAAAAAAAAGTGAAATATTCCTTTAACCACTTCAATACCATGCACTTATACAGCTTCCTGCCCAAGCCAATTTTGAGCTTTCAGCGCTGTCGCAATTTGAATGACAATTGCGCGGTCATGCTACACTGTACCCATTTTTTATCATTTTGTTCCCACAAATAGAGCTTTCTTTTGGTGGTATTTGATCGCCTCTGCGATTTTTATTTTTTGCACAACAAATAAAAAAAAGAGCGAAAATTTTGAAAAAAACTACTTTTTTCTTTGTTTCTGTTAATTTTTTTTGTAAATAAGTACCTTTTCTACTTCAATGATGGGCACTGATATGGCGGCACTGAAGGGCACTGATAAGGCGACACTGATGGGCACCGATGAGGTGGCACCAATGAGGTGGCACCGATGAGGTGGCACAAATGGGCACTGATGATGGGCACTGATGGGCACTGATATGTGGCACAGGTATGCGGCACTGATTGGCACTCATAGGCGGCACTGATTGGCACTCATAGGCGGCACTGATTGGCACTCATAGGCGGCACTGATGGGCACTTATGGGTGGCACTGATAGGTGGCATGGACGGGCACTGATAGGTGGGCACTTATGGGCACAGATGGGCACGGATGGGCACTGATAGGTGGCACTGATGGACACTAGTAGGTGGGACTGATGGACACTGATGCCCAGCAATGCCAGCCACCACACACTGTGGTAGTGCCAGTCAGTGCCCTTTTGTGGGCACTGATTGGCATATTTTTGTTATGTTTTTTTTTATATTTTTTTTGTTTTACTACATGTGGATGGCCATGGGGGCCATCCACATGCTTGGGGCTTCCCTGGTGGTCCTGGGGGGCTTCCCTGGTGGTCCAGTGTGGGTATCCGAGGGGGGGGGCTGCGCTGATAAACAATCAGCGCAAACCTCCCCTGTCAGGAGAGCCGCCGATCGGCTCTCCTCTACTAGCGTCTGTCAGACGCGAGTGAGGAAGAGCCGATCAACGGCTCTTCCTGTTTACATCGTGATCAGCCGTGATTGGACACGGCTGATCACATGGTAAAAAGCCTCCGCCGGAGGCTCTTTACCGAGATCAGTGTAGCGGTGTGTCAGACTGACACACCGCTCCACCGATCGCCGCGATGCGCGCCCCCCCGGGCACGCGGCGGCTGTTATCCTGCAGGACGTCATATGACGTCCAGTGTGGATAACACAACCACTTCCCGGACGTCAATATGCTATTGACTGGGCGGGAAGTGGTTAAATATCGTCCCTGGGGGGTGTCTAAAGTATGCCTGTGAAGTGGCACGTGTTTCCCGTGTTTAGAACTGTCCCTGCACAAAATGACATTTCTAAAGGAAAAAAAGCCATTTAAAACTGCTTGCGGCTTTAATGTAATGTCTGGTCCCGGCAAAATGGATGAAAATCATTGAGAAAAATGGCATGGCTAGCACAATCACCTGCCTGCCTGTCACAGTATAGAGACTAACAAGAACGGATCTAGCTAAACTCAATACAGTGTATAAATATATATACAACACCTAGGATGCATATATATCCTCTACACACTGTAACAGCAGCTAACTGACTCGCCTGCCTGCTCTATCTAACTCAATATAAATGACACTGTCTATCTCTCTGAAACTGCCTCTTTCACAAACGCCAACACACTACACAAGGCCGACTTCCAGGCGGCCTTATATAGTGTGGGGAGTGTACTAAACCCCCTGAGCCATAATTGGCCAAAGCCACCCTGGCTTTGGCCAATTACGGCTCTCGTTTTTTTCCGCGCTGTGATTGGCCAAGCATGCGGGTCATAGTGCATGCTTGGCCAATCATCAGCCAGCAATGCACTGCGATGTCGCAGTGAATTGTGGGCCGTGTCGCGCAACACGAATTTAGCGCGAACGGACCATAACGTTCATTCTTCGTCGAACGATCGAACGGCCGATGGTCGAGTTGAACGTGTGTTCTACGCGAACACGAAGCTCATCCCTAATGACCGGTAGTCTGGGTGCCTCTGGGACCAGATATCTAGCTTCCTTATTTGTAACTATGCCCTTGGTTTGGGCTTTTTTGACCAATTTTATAAGATGGGCTTTTAGCTTATTTCCAGGGTTACCTCCCCGTTTCTTATACATATCCTTATCTCCCACCAATCTATTCAATTCTTTAGCATAATCTTTTTTCCTTAGAACCACATTCCCTCCCCCTTTATCAGCCATACGTATGACTATGTTTTTCTTTTTTTTCTAATGCTGCCAACCCTTTTTGTACATTCCCTTTTTTCTTATTTGTTTTGGTTTTAATCAGTCTTATGTCCTGTTCCTCCATGGAATTGAAAACCTCCAAAAACTGATTGGAGGACTTCTTGGGGTTAAAGGTAGAATAATTTTTTAAACCACTGTCCTGGTACTCCCTATGTTCGTTGGTCATGGGTTCTTTATGGGGTTTCTCTGAAAAAAGTTTTTTTAATATTAAGCTTTCTAATGAACCTTTCGGTATCAATGAAAGCATTGAACCTATCTAAACCTCTATCTGGTGCATATTTAAGACCAAGTTCTAAAACTCTAAGTTTGTTTGTGGTAAAAACGTAATCACTAAGATTAAAAATTCCTCTGCCTATTGATCCCTCTTTCTATTTATTCTTTCTCCCCCCTTTTCTTTCTTTGGGGCGTCTCATGGGGGCCCTGTTGTTGCCAATAGGGGGCCTCCCACTGCTGCCAGCTGGGGGGTTCCGGTGGATACCAACTCCCCGGAGGCCCTCCATGGTATGGGGTCCATGGTTGGTGCCATTGGCCCCCTCGCCCTCCCCTGGGGCCATATGGGCCTCTGTGATGAGACCAGCCCCCTCCCCTGTAGGATCCCGGTGGATCCCCATGTCCTCTCCGTGAAAAACCCATGTAATGAGGGTTTACCCTGGGAGGATCGTGATGTTGGAGGTGTTGGAAACGGTTTTGGGTGGGTACCCCATATTCTGTGGGTTCCTGTTGAAATGTGTTCTTTGGAGTCCCAATTTGGGGTTTTGTGGGGCCTGTTACCTGCTCTAGTGCCTTCCCTTGGTAAACTTGGGGTGGCTGCTAGAGGTCCTTGGGGTTGAGTGGGCAGGGAAACAGGAACTGTACTGACACCTCCATTCCTAATACTATGGGCAGGTGAGGATCCAGCGGAAAACAATAATCGCCTCCTTGTTGTCCTCTTACAATTGGTAGACCATATTGTCATTATAGTCTTTTAAATCTCTCTGGAATTTTTTAATCTTTTTAGCCCTAATGTCCTTATACGTTTCTTTCAATAAATTTCAGAATTTGGGAGGATTTTTCTGTATTCTCTGTGGAATCTTTAAATGGACTCAGGAGTTCTTTCAATTCTACAATCTTATTTTCTAATTTAGATAGTTTGAACTTTCTCCTTGATATAATAAGATGTATACGTTTGTGCTCACTGAGGTTAAAAAAATGATACCAATCCTTAGCGAGATCCTCTTCTAAGAGCCCATAATTGGGGCCCAGTCCCATCTGAGGCATCTGGGTGTCATTTTTTGTCTGCTATATTGCTCTAGAGTAGCAATGTTCCACCCTGTGCGAATCTGTTTTTCCAAAGTATTTTTTAATAACTTAAAATTGTGAAGAATTTTGTGCAAATATGAACACTTCCTCAATATTCAACACTCTATTATTCATGAATTCAAAAATATCCATTGCTGCAGGCTGTAACTTACAAATAGATGTATTATTATTATTATTATACAGGATTTATATAGCGCCAACAGTTTGTGCAGCGCTTTACAACATCAGGGAAGACAGTACAATCACAATACAATTCAATACAGAGGGATCAGGGGGCCCTGCTCGTTAGAGCTTACAGTCTAGAAGGGAGGGTCACATGAAACAAAGGGTAGTAGCTGTGGGGGATGATCAGGTGGACAAAATGAAAATACAGTTGTTAGGTGTGGGTAGGATAGGCTTCTCTGAGGAGGAGGGTTTTTAGGGATCCTCTAAAAGCTAATAGAGAAGGAGATAGACTGACAGATTGGGGTAATGAGTTCCATAGGCTTGGAGAGGCTCTGGAAAAGTCCTGGAGACAAGCATGGGAGGAGGTGATGAGAGAGCTAGAGAGCAGGAGGTCTTGAGAGCAATGAAGAGAACGATTAGGTTGGTTTTTAGAGACTAGGTCAGTGATGTAGCTGGGGGCAGAGTTGTGGATGGCTTTGTAGGTAGTTGTTAGTATTTTGAATTTAATTTGTTGGGTGAGCGGAAGCCAGTGGAGGGATTGACAGAGAGGAGAAGCAGAGACAGAGTGGTTGGTAAGGTGGATGAGTCTGGCAGCAGCATTCATGATGGACTGAAGGGGGGTTAAAATTTTCAGAGGTAAGCCAATGAGCAGGGAGTTGCAGTAATCATAGATGTACATTACTAATGTATTACTAGATGTAAAAAGATTATGTAAATAAAGGTAAAAAGCTGTGTACCCTGAAAACCACAATTATAAATATAACCAAATATAGAGCAGCTCGTAGTATAACCAAAGGTCAAATAGTGAAAAAATAAATAAAAAATATTTCATACCGCACTCAAATACGTAAATAATATTAAAATATAAAGAAAGAAAAAATATAAATATATAAAAAATGGTGTAATCAAAATAATGTTCAAATGTGACTATAAATTTTCAATAAAGTCCAAAATAGCCACCACCGACTATTCTTCAATCAAATGCACAGTGATGAATAAATTCAGTGACAGGAATAGAAAGTGCCATCTTCCGGGGGAGAGCATGCACGGAGCCGGCTGAGGCAGACATGTCCCACTGAAGCTCCGCTATTCCCGGGACTCCACGGCCGTTTTATACACCCGAATGGAAGGGTAAATAATATGAAAAGCCTACCTAAGACCTTCCGCAGTGCCTGGAGATTATCCTAGTATGGTTTTGGGAACCTCCCGAGGGAGAACCAGAGCAAAATCCCTCAAAGATAATCTCCTCAGAAACGCCTGTAAGATGGCACAGTCTAAAGCCCTGTACACGCGATCGGTTTTACCGATGAAAACAGTCCGATGGACTTTTTTCATCGGACAAACTGATCGTGTATGGGACCCATCGGTCTTTTATCCATCCGTTTTAAAAAATAGAACATGTTTTAAATTTTTCCGATGGATCAAAAACCGATAGCAAATTCCGATCGTCTATGGGCAAGTCCATCGGATAAAAAACCCACGCATGCTCAGAATCAAGTCGACGCATGCTCAGAAGCATTGAACTTCATTTTTCTCGGCTCATCAGAGTGTTTTACGTCACGGCGTTTAGAACGGTCGGTTTTTTGACTAATGGTGTGTAGGCAAGACTGATGGAAGTCGGCTTCATCGGATTTCCAATGGACAAAACCATCGGATTAGAATCCATAGGATATCCGATCGTGTGTACGAGGCTTCACTCTCCTCACACAGGCACACCTCACGCTGACAGGAAGCATCAGCAGTTACCTCATGAAATACATAGCACAGACTCTGAATATGGAGCTACTTCTCAGCAACAACATTCAGACTCACTACACCCAAATGTTATTAACCACTTTACAACCACCTGCCGACAGATAACGTCGACAAGGTGGTTGCTTAACTCTGGGAGGACGTTATATAATGTCCTCCCAGAATCGCGCTCCCGCGCGCCCCCTGGGGCACGCACACGGGAAACTCCGTGACCGCCGGGTCCAGAGGACCCGGCGGATCACGAATCGCGGTAAATCGCCGCGGATAGCGGCCGTTTACCACGTGATCGCTCCGTCAAATGACGAAGCAATCACTTGTAAACAGACCGGCGTCATGTGATGACGCCGGTTCCTCCCTCCCCTCTCTGTACCGATCGGTACAGTGTGAGAGGAGAGGGGAGGGAGCGGATGGCAGCAGCAGCTCTGTGGGCTGGATCTGTGACAATTGCAGTCACAGATCCAGCCATCCATCCATCCCTGCTCAGCCATCCCTGGTGCAATACCCTGCCAATACTCTGCAATACACCCTGCCAATACTCTGCAAAATACCCTGCGCAATACTCGGCAAAATACTCTGCAATACCCTGGCGCAATACTCTGCAATACCCTGCGCAATACTCTGCAATACCCTGCGCAATACTCTGCAATACACCCTGCCAATACTCTGCAAAATACCCTGCGCAATACTCGGCAAAATACTCTGCAATACCCTGGCGCAATACTCTGCAATACCCTGCGCAATACTCTGCAATACCCTGCGCAATACTCTGCAATACCCTGCAAAATACTCTGCAATACCCTGCAAAATACTCTGCAATACCCTGCAATACCCTGCACAATACTCTGCAATACCCTGCACAATACTCTGCAATACCCTGCGCAATACTCTGCAATACCCTGCGCAATACCCTGCGCAATACTCTGCAATACCCTGCGCAACACCCTGCGCAATACTCTGCAATACCCTGCGCAATACTCTGCAATACCCTGCGCAATACTCTGCAAAATACTCTGCAATACCCTGCGCAATACTCTGCAATACCCTGCGCAATACTCTGCAATACCCTGCGCAATACTCTGCAAAATACTCTGCAATACCCTGCACAATACTCTGCAATACCCCCTGTGCAATACCCCCTGTGCAATACCCCGTGCAATACCCTGCCATACTCCGCAATACCCTGCCATAGTCCGCAATACTCCGCAATGCCCTGCAATACTCTGCAATACTCCGCAATGCCCGGCAATACTCCGCAATGCCCGGCAATACTCTGCAATGCCCGGCAATACTCTGCAATAACCACTTCCCACCCGCCGGCCGTCATATGACGTCCTTGACTTTGTGCGGGGATATCTGAATGATGGGAGCAGCTACAGGCATCATTCAGATATCAGCTTTTTCAGCTGGCGATTCCCTACACCATAACAACAATCATAGCGGCTGTTCCGCTGCTTGATCATTCTTACGGGAGGCGAGAGGGGATGTCCCCCCTCCCGCTGCCCTCCGGTGCTTCTACCGACTTACCGCTACGATCACAGCCAGGATTGTTGTTTTTTTTTTGTTTTTTTTTCAGGCTTCCCAGCCTAGAGGTGAGATGTGGGGTCTTATTGACCCCATATCTCACTGTAAAGAGGACCTGTCATGCCATATTCCTATTACAAGGGATGTTTACGTTCCTTGTAATAGGTATAAAAGTGATCAAAAAAATTTTTGGTGCGGAAAAACATGTCAAACTAAAATAAATAAAGTAAAATGAACAATTAAAAAAAAAAAATTTTTTTAAAGCGCCCCTGTCCCCGTGAGTTCGCATACAGAAGCGAACGCATACGTAAGTCCCGCCCACATATGAAAACGGTTTTCAAACCACACATGTGAGGTATCTCTGCGAACGTTAGAGCGAGAGCAATCATTTTGGCCCTAGACCTCCTCTGTAACTCAAAACATGTAACCAGTAAAAATATTTAAAGCGTCGCCTATGGGGATTTTTTAAGTAGCGAAGTTTGGCGCCATTCCACGAGTGTGTGCAATTTTTAAGGGTGACATGTTAGGTATCTATTTACTCGGCGTAACTTCATCTTTCACATTATGCAAAAACATTGGGCTAACTTTACTGTTTTTTTTTTTTAAGCACAAAACATTTTTTTTCTGTAAAAAACGCGTTAAAAAAATTGCTGCGCAAATATCGTGCGAGATAAAAAGTTGCAATAACCACCATTTTATTCTCTAAGGTCTTTGCTAAAAAAAATATATAATGTTTTGGGGTTCTATGTAATTTTCTAGCAAACAAATGATGATTTTTACATGTAGGAGAGAAATGTCAGAATTGGCCTGGGTGCTCCAGAACGCCTGAAGGTGCTCCCTGCATGTTGGGCCTCTCTATGTGGCCACGCTGTGTAAAAGTCTCACACAGGTGGTATCGCCATACTCGGGAGTAATAGCAGAATGTGTTTTGGGGTGTAATTTGTGGAATGCATATGCTGTGTGTGAGAAATAACCTGCTAATATGACAATTTTGTGAAAAAAAAAGAGAAAAAAAAAATCTTGATTTTGCAAAGAATTGTGGGAAAAAATGACAACTTCAAAAAACTCACAATGCCTCTTTCTGAATACCTTGGAATGTCTTCTTTCCAAAAAGGGATCATTTGGGGGGTATTTGTACTTTTCTGGCATGTTAGGGTCTCAAGAAATGAGATCGGCCGTCAGTACTTCAGGTGTGATCAATTTTCAGATATTGGCACCATAGCTTGTGGACTCTATAACTTTCACAAAGACCAAATAATATCCACCAATTTGTACTTATTTTTACCAAAGATATGTAGCAGTATAAATTTTGGCCAAAATTTATGAAGAAAAAATAGTAATTTGCTAAATTTTATAACAGAAACGAAAAAAAAATCATTTGTTTACAAAATTTTCAGTCTTTTTTCTCTTATAGCGCAAAAAATAAAAAAACCAACAGTGATTAAATACCACCAAAAGAAAGCTCTATTTGTGTGAAAAAAAGGACAAAAAATTCATATGGGTACAGTGTTGTATGACTGAGTAATTGTCATTCAAAATGTGAGAGCACCGAAAGCTGAAAATTGGTCTGGTTATTAAGGGGGTTTAAGTGCCCAGTGGTCAAGTGGTTAAACAGTTTGAGAAGATGCTGCAGAAAGCCTTAAAGCAGACCTCTGACCATATTACTGAAAAATTAACCAAAGAAATTTGTGACTTAGGTCAGCGCACTGCTGACTTAGAAGAATAAATGGATGACTTCGAGAATAATGTATTTACTTTTGAGAATAGGGCAAGACACTCAAACCTCTGCATACGAGGTATTCCTGAGTCCATTATTGATCTTTCATCTACTATTACAGCCCTTATTCAAGAATTGACACCGTCAATTCCAATTGAGAGATTGGAAATGGACAGAATACATAGAGCCCTTGCACCCCGCAAACTAGATGGCCCCCCTTGCGACATAATTGCGAAATTTTACTTTTTTTGCACCAAAGAACAAATTATGATTGCTGCAAGGGGTAAGGAAAACCTCAGTTTCCAAGGTCACTCATACCAGATCTTTGCTGATCTATCCCCAATAACTGTTGCTAAAAGACGTGCAATGAAACCTTTATTACAGAAATTACAACTACATCAGATTCCTTATCTTTTTTTTAATAATAAAATGTATTTTATTTTATTTAACACATAGTTATTGTCATACATAACATCACATTAAATTCTAATCTAGTATCCCCCCATCCAAAATAAAAAAAATAAAAAATTCTTTCCTTTCTCTTCTCTCAATTAAATCCCCTACCCCCTCCCCCCTCCCCACCCCCACCATTGAATAAACATACCACGCCGCCAATTTTTTTTTTCCTTATCAATGGGGTTTCCCATTTTCTATTCGGTTCACATATCAAGGCAACAAGCATACATGCAGATCCTCTGATGAACTACTAAATACTCTGCAAAGACTCCAAATATGCGATGGGCCACCACCTAGTCCTCTGCGATGAACAGCATCCAGTTCTCCACAAGATACTTCCAAAGTAGGAAATTACAGAAACAAGCAAAACTCAACCAAGAGGGGCCGCTTCAATTCCCCAGACCTGGATCCTCCAGACTCAATGGACTGAAGACTATTTTTCATTCTTCTTTTTACATTACAACTTTTTTTTACATTAGAATGGTCTTGCTTCCATTCTCTAAATTATTAAATAACTATTCTCATTTCATATCCTGTAGATTCTTCACCAATGCAATTCAAAGATCTAATTTTAGTTTTTTCCCTCCCCCCCCTTTTTTATATATACAGTGGGGCAAAAAAGTATTTAGTCAGCCACCAATTGTGCAAGTTCTCCCACCTAAAAAGATGAGAGAGGCCTGTAATTGTCATCATAGGTATACCTCAACTATGAGAGACAAAATGTGGAAACAAATCCAGACAATCACATTATCTGATTTGGAAAGAATTTATTTTGCAAATTATGGTGGAAAATAAGTATTCGGTCACCTACAAACAAGCAATATTTCTGGCTCTCACAGACCTGTATCTTCTTCTTTAAGAGGCTCCTCTGTCCTCCACTCATTACCTGTATTAATGGCACCTGTTTGAACTTGTTATCAGTATAAAAGACACCTGTCCACAACCTCAAACAGTCACACTGCAAACTCCACTATGGTGAAGACCAAAGAGCTGTCGAAGGACACCAGAAACAAAATTGTAGACCTGCACCAGGCTGGGAAGACTGAATCTGCAATAGGCAAGCAGCTTGGTGTGAAGAAATCAACTGTAGGAGCAATAATTAGAAAATCGAAGACATACAAGACCACTCATAATCTCCCTCGATCTGGGGCTCCACGCAAGATCTCAACCCGTGGGGTCAAAATGATCACAAGAACGGTGAGCAAAAATCCCAGAACCAGACAGGGGGGACCTAGTGAATGACCTGCAGAGAGCTGGGTCCAACGTAACAAAGGCTACCATCAGTAACACACTACGCCCCCAGGGACTCAGATCCTGCAGTGCCAGACGTGTTCCCCTGCTTAAGCCAGTACATGTCCGGGCCCGTCTGAGGTTTGCTAGAGAGTATTTGGATGATCCAGAAGAGGATTGGGAGAATGTCATATGGTCAGATGAAACCAAAGTAGAACTGTTTGGTAGAAACACAACTCGTCATGTTTGGAGGAGAGAGAATGCTGAGTTGCAACCAAAGAACACCATACCTACTGTAAAGCATGGGGGTGGCAACATCATGCTTTGAGGCTGTTTCTCTGCAAAGGGAACAGGATGACTGATCCGTGTACATGAAAGAATGAATGGGGCCATGTATCGTGAGATTTTGAGTGCAAACCCCCTCCCATCAGCAAGGGCATTGAAGATGAAATGTGGCTGGGTCTTTCAGCATAACAATGATCCTAAACACACCGCCTGGGCAACGAAGGAGTGGCTTCATGAGAAGCATTTCAAGGTCCTGGAGTGGCCTAGCTTTACATCACGTGATCAGCTGTCATTGGTTGACAGCTGATCACGTGGTAAGGGGCAGGGATCGGCCCCTTACTCGGATCTGTCAGTGACTCGGTGACCACAGCGCGCGCGAAGGGGAGGACGTCTATTGACGGACTCCCGGCAATTGAGGACAGTGGAGGACCGTGCTGTGGCCGTCGATCGGGTATAGCGCTGATCTCAAGTGATTAATGAGGGTCTAAATGGGCCATTGACATGCATCACAATTCAACTTAGGAATGTGTGTTTGCAAAGTTAAACTAAATGAAATCCTTTCTTATTTTTGCTTGGGGATAGAGTGCAGAGGGATTAGAAGTCTAGACAGTTTTTAGGGATGTCTGCACCCCTGATAGGGTGAAGACAACTCCCAAATTTGGCCACTTTATCCTTCCAAATAATTCACTTCCTGTCACATAGCCACACAGGAAGTGAGGGTAAATCCCTACCAATGTCTTTCCTTGGGGACACACAGGTCAATCTAAATAGTTTCCCCATTATGTACATTGCACTCCAGCATTTTTCTGGGTACACCCCAAATTATTAGGTATTTTGGACTTTGGGGTTTATTTACTAAAGGCAAATCCACTTTGCACTACAAGTGCACTTGCTGGATATCCGAGGGGGACATGAAATGAAAATAAAAAAACACCGTCTTTGCTTCTACATGATTGGATGTTAAAATCACCAGTGCTTCCCCTCAGATTTTCAGCAACTACACTTGTACTGCAGAGTGGATTTGCCTTTACTAAACCCCAAACTACCTAATGATTTGGGGTGTACACAACAAAGTGCTAGAGTGCAATTTGCTTAATGGGGACACTAGTTAGATTGATCTGTGTGTCCCCAAGAAAAGACATTGGTAGGGTTTTACCTTCACTTCCTGTTTAGCTGTGTGACAGGAAGTGACGCCAATTTTACTAAAAGGGACACAAAGCCCAACCTAAAAAAAAACAACCAAGCAGGGGTTCTAACACTTACTTGGTTTCAATCAAAATGACCACAATTAGAATAGTATTGCCTTGAGCTATTTTTAAGTGCAGTGCTCTAAATCAGTGCTTCTCAAGTACCCCCAACAGGCCATGTTTGCAGGTTTTCCTTCATCTTGCACATGTGCTTTAAATCACAGTCAATGGTTTGGTATTTTGGACAGCAATTCTCAATAAGATATATTCACAAAACATGTCCTGTTGGGGGTACTTGAGGACTGAGGCTGAGAACCACTGCAGTAAAAAGGAAAATTGAATACTTACCGCCCTGTATTTTTAATTTCCTGGTGACTATCCATGGCATCACACCTGTTTTGTTTTGACATGCCAATAAGCATAGTTAGGCTCGGTTCACACAGGGGCGATTCCGGATGCGACTTCAGGTCGCCTCGAGTTTCCCCAAGTCGCGCTATTTTTAAAACTAATTGAAGTCAATGGAGATGTTTTAATGTACACGACTGCGGTCGCTCCGACTTCAAAAAAGGTCCCTGTACTACTTCAATCCGACTCCTAGACGACTGCTAGGCGACCTGTACCCATTGATTTCAATGGAAGTCGCTCAGAAGTCGTATTCCCTGTCTTAACAGGAGCAGCTCTCCAGGAAGAGAACACATATTTTTCAGGCAAACCCCTCCCTCCCACAGAGCTGATTCTTGTTTTATTGGCCACTGGAATGTCTCCTGTCCTGGAAGCGACTTCAAGTCGTGTTGTAAATCACCACAAGTCGCGCTGAGGTCGCCCTGAGGTCGCCCTGTGATTCATGCTCAAGTTGTGTCTGAGTTGCCTCTCAAAGTCGCGCTGGAAGTCGTGTTGCCCCTGTGTGAACCGAGCCTTAAGCTGCAGCTGTCATTTTTGTTGCATAGAAAATAAAAATAAAAAACAAACATCAAACTTTGCAGCAAATTTTATTGGTCAACAAAACAGGAAAAAACAAAGGGAAGCAAAAAAAAAAAAAAAGACATGAAGCTAAATTTGAAACATTAGTCACATCTTGAGAAAGATTTAGCAAAATAATGCAGCACAGACAATTACATCAAAGTGAACAAACGACACACATTAACAACATCAAAAATATTTCAGGGGAACATATCCCCCACACCAAAAAATACAATCAACAAAACATCTGTTTTGCAAAGACATAACAAATAAAATGCATGTGTTACAAACTCAATAAGGACACCAAAATTTACTTTTTGCCGGCCGGCCGGCGCCACACACACAATCTTGCTTCTTTTCAGGGCAAGGGAGAGAATGCCATCTGCAAGCTTTATATAACATAGGTTTGTGTGCTAATGAGACAATTGAAAACACATGCACAGTCCATGAAACACCCAAAATGCAAGTTCACCCAATGTAGAGACTGAACTTCAAAGTGGGTACACCTGTTAAGGATGTCCTTCAATTACTAACTCAAAAAACACACTCTCTCTGAGCATGCCCAGAAATATCCAGGTGCTGTTCAGACACAAAAAGCAACAAAAAAAAGTCCCTGAGCATGCTCAGACCAACACAAATGCAGCTAGCAGAAAATAAGCCCCCCCCCCGTCCAAAATTAAGCACATCATCCAGCATGCTACAAAATTAAAGATGGGACAAACACCCCCCGGTCCGGGGGCAAACAAAGAGCCTAACATGGGCAAAAGTTATACAACAAATACCATTGCAGTCTATGGGAACTGACTTGTTAATTTTGCTAGTCCCCACTTGGCTGGCATATATCAATGTCACCAATTTGGACAACACCAAAAACAAAACAAGGAGAAGTGCCTTTAAATATGCCAAATTAAGGGCCATTTCACACCACATGCAGTCCATTGCGTTTTTTATGCATCGAAAATGCATGGAAAGTTGGTTATTTGGCAGTGTTTGTTCCAGTGCGTTCCAGTTCCACAAAAAAAGTAGAACATGCTGCATTTTACCTGCACTGGACTGTACTGGAACACTGCAAAACGCATCAAAAACGCACTGGAACGCACCGAAACACACCTAAATGCACCAAAAACGCACTGGAACACACTTGTCCTTATCTATGGTTAATAAAAAAGAGGGGTGAAAAAAAAGCACTGGACTGCATCAAAAACGTACCAAAAATGCACTGGAACGCATCAAAAACACGCATGCAAAAAAGCACCTGGAACGCAGTCTAAGGGCCAATTCACACCATAGAAACGGTCCAGTACAGTTCTGTACATAAAAAATGCAGCATGATCAATTTTTTTCTACTTTCTCCGGACGATCCGCTTTGAATTGGGGTTCCCGCTGTGTGACGCTTCAGTTCTGACAGTTCTCCTCTGAGTCCGCAGCCACCCGGTGGCCCCGCCCCCCTCTGACACCACGGGGAAAGTCCTTGTGAAGTCCATGTGCGTCAGAGGGGGGCGGGGTCACCGGGTGGCTGCGGACTCAGAGGAGAACTGTCAGAACTGAAGCGTCACACAGCGGGAACCTCGATCGTCCAGAGAAAGAAGAGGGGAACAAGAAGCCGGAGCAAGATGCAGACGAGAACACTGAAGGAAGAAGGAAGATGAAGATGAAGATGAAGAACAAGATGGAGGAAGAAACCCGAATGGAGAAAAGAAGAAGATGGAAGAAGAAGATGGAAGAAAGGAGAAGGCATTAATAAAGGAATTGTCAAAAACCGGCTATTGTCATTTTTAACATTTTTGACACTTTCTTTGTGAAATGGTAGGGGTACATTTGTATCCCATTACCATTTCACATGGGGGGGGGCGGGATCTGGGGGTTCCCTTTGTTAAAGGGGGCTTCTAGATTCCGATAAGCCCCCTGCCCGCAGACTCCCTCAACCATCGGGCAAGGGTTGTGGGGATGAGGCCCTTGTCTACATCAACATGTTGAGGGCATGTGGCCTGGTATGGTTCAGGAGGGGGGGGCGCTCTCTCGTCCCCCCCTCTTTTCCTGCGGCCTGCCAGGTTATGTGCTCGGATAAAGGGTCTGGTGTGGATTTTTGGGGGGAACCCCACGCCATTTTTTTTTTTAATTTGGCGCGGAGTTCCTCTTAATATCCATACCAGACCTGAAGGGCCTGGTAATGGAATTTGGGGGACCCCCACGCATTTTTTTTCCCAAAGACTTTCAATTACTTTTCTCTGTATTGACGGGAGCCAACAATTCAATTATAGCCGTGAGTGCTTTTAAATGACTTTTTTTTTCCTTTAGAAATGTCATTTTGGGCAAGTTTAGCGGAGCACCTGTTCAACTTATGCAAATGCATTTACGTGACTTGACATTTACTAAGATTTTGCCAGCGCAGTGAACCGGCGCATTTGAACGAGTGAAATTGCCGCGCAGTGCACAAAAAAACCTCTCGCAGTTCTTAACGTAATTGCAGGCACAATAGGCTGGTTCAGAAAAAGTTACTTTCTCATTCTATTTTGGGCATATTTGTTACTTGGGCAGTTGTCACTGTACTTCCTCACATCCCCCCATTATATTGGCACTTCCAGCTTCTTATAATTTTGATTTGAAGAAGCCGTGTGCCAGGTCCATAGTGGCGCACTGAGCGCCTCCTCCCGTGTGCCGAGAACACTATAGTAAATGGGGAATAGCGCTGCGTTACCTGCGCAAATGTTTCGGAAATACCAAAACTGCCGTTGCGTGCGGCGATGCGCCGATACTCATGGCGCAAATGTTTAGTAAATCAGCCCCACAGTGTGCCTCCAGGAAACCCACTTTACTGAAAATTCGACACCTAAATATTTTGGTACATTGTATCCCCAAGTTATTACTGCTTCAGCTAAAACTAAGCAAAGGGGAGTACTAATTGCATTTCATAGCTCTACACTAGGGATGAGCTTCGTGTTCGAGTCGAACGCATGTTCGACTCGAACATAGCCTGTTCGACCGTTCGCCGAATTACGAACATTATGGGCCGTTCGCGCCAAATTTGAGTTGCCCGTCACGGCCCATAATGCACTGCATCATCGCAGTGCATTGCTGGCTGATGATTGGCCAAGCATGCACTATGACCCGCATGCTTTGACCAATAACAGCGCCGTCAGCACAGAGAGACATAATTGGCCAAAGACAGGGTGCTAGATTGAGCAGGCAGTTGATTGACCTAGTTAGATCCAGTATATTTAGTATACATGCACTGCACGCTTTCTATATATATATACAGGTATATATACTGTATACAGTTTAGCTAGATCTCATTGCAGAGCGTTCCTGTTATTCTATTCCTACTAATAAATAAGACAGGCAGGCAGTTGATTGAGCTAGTTAGATCCCGTATATGTAGTATATATATGCACTGCATGCTTTGTATATAAATATATATATATATACTGTATACAGTTTAGCTAGATCTCATTGCAGAGCGTTCCTGTTATTCTATTCCTACTAATAATACAGGCAGGCAGTTGAGCTAAGCTGCAGTATATTAAGTCAGTGTACTGTATACTGGGCACAGTGTTCAGCTAAAGCTAACTGCAGACCATTCCTGTTCTATACATAATAATACAGGCAGGCAGTTGAACTAAGCTGCAGTATATTAAGTCAGTGTCATGTATACTGGGCTCAGTGTCATGTATACTGGGCACAGTGTGCAGCTAAAGCTGACTGCAGACCATTCCTGTTCTCTTTCAAATAATACAGGAAGGCAGTTGAGCTAAGCTGCAGTATATTAAGTCAGTGTACTGTATACTGGGCACAGTGTGCAGCTAAAGTTGACTGCAGACCATTCCTGTTCTATTCATAATAATACAGGCAGGCAGTTGAGCTAAGCTGCAGTATATTAAGTCAGTGTACTGTATACTGGGCACAGCGTTCAGCTAAAGCTGACTGCAGACCATTCCTGTTCTCTTTCAAATAATACAGGAAGGCAGTTGAGCTAAGCTGCAGTATATTAAGTCAGTGTACTGTATACTGGGCACAGTGTGCAGCTAAAGCTGACTGCAGACCATTCCTGTTCTATTCATAATAATACAGGCAGGCAGTTGAGCTAAGCTGCAGTATATTAAAGTGGGGGTCACAATCACATTTTTCATTTTTTAAAAGCATGTTATTCAATACAGTGGTACATATAAGATGACTTACTATTCTAAAAACCGCCGCCGATCTGCCGAGTTACTGCATAAAGAGACTTTAAAAAAATCTTTGCTGAAGTTTTCATTTTGCTTGTGGGCATGTGAAGCCCACAAGCATTTACTTCCTGGATTGGATTGACGAGTTATTCTAGCCATAGGGGAAGTGCACTGCATCCTGGGAAATGATGACACACATTTCCCAGGAGAAGTAGCTAGCTGAGGGAGAATCAGAAGGCAGATTTTGTGGGACCGCATAGCAACAGGTACTTCCAGGTGAGTAAAAAAAATAATAATTTTCAAATGTTTTTTTTAGGCTATTTTATGCACAATAATGCTATTTTGTATTTTTGGTGGAAACTCCACTTTAAGACAGTGTACTGTATACTGGGCACAGTGTTCAGCTAAAGCTGACTGCAGACCATTCCTGTTTTCTTTCAAATAATACAGGCAGGCAGTTGAGCTAAGCTGCAGTATATTAAGTCAGTGTACTCTATACTGAGCACAGTGTTCAGCTAAAGCTGACTGCAGACCATTCCTGTTCTATTCATAATAATACAGGCAGGCAGTTGAGCTAAGCTGCAGTATATTAAGTCAGTGTACTGTATACTGGGCACACTGTTCAGCTAAAGCTGACTGCAGACCATTCCTGTTTTCTTTCAAATAATACAGGCAGGCAGTTGAGCTAAGCTGCAGTATATTAAGTCAGTGTACTGTATACTGGGCACAGTGTACAGCTAAAGCTGACTGCAGACCATTCCTGTTCTATTCATAATAAGTAGGCCTGGCTTTCATCTGGCTCTCTTTGATTGTTTACTGGGTGCCCAGTGGCACCAATATAAGTGCTGCTATTAATAGTATACCAACATCATCATCAGCATTATTACCATTACTATTATTATTTCATATGTATATTACTGCACGATACTGATTTATTCAATAACTAATTATGATACCCCTATGGGTTAGATCTGGGAGACACACCCCTGGGGGTGGTCCTAGAAGGAGAGAGGGGTGGGGCCCCTGTGGGTGGTCACATGGATTTGGGGCACATGTGTGTATATATATATGTGTATGTGGGGATATCTACAGGAATGAGATATCACAGACCGTGTAGGCTCTGAGGAAAGGGGTGCGCCCCGGAAACGCGTCAGCCATCCAGCTCATTTGGGGTACCGTCCGACCCTCTGGTCGTCTTGTCCTGATTGCAGTCACCACGGGATTCAGTCTGGTTGCTAGAAAGCTTATTTTAAAGCTCTTTTTGTGAGTAGGACCATTGTTGTTTTTAAATATTTTAATAAAGCTTTTTATCTGGTAATACACTAGGTCGTGCGCCCTCCTGTCCTTTGCTTCTATTCATAATAATGCAGGCAGGCAGTTGAGCTAAGCTGCAGCATATTAAGTCAGTGTACTGTATACTGGGCACAGTGTTCAGCTAAAGCTGACTGCAGGCCATTCCTGTTCTCTTTCAAATAATACAGGCAGGCAGGCAGTTGAGCAAAGCTGCAGTATATCAAGTCAGTGTACTACTGTATACTTGGCACAGTGTGCAGCTAAAGCTGACTGCAGACCATTCCTGTTCTCTTTCAAATAATGCAGGCAGGCAGTTGAGCTAAGCTGCAGTATATTAAAGTGGGGGTTCCAATCACATTTTTCATTTTTTAAAAGCATGTTATTTCAGCATTCAATACAGTGGTACATATAAGATGACTTACTATTTTAAAAACCGCCGCCGATCTGCCGAGTTACTGCATAAAGAGACTTTAACATTTTTTTGCTGAAGTTTTCATTTTGTTTGTGGGCATGTGAAGCCCACAAGCATTTACTTCCTGGAATGGATTGACGAGTGATTCTAGCCATAGGGGAAGTGCACTGCATCCTGGGAAATGATGACACACACTGATTCAGAAGGCAGATTTCGTGGGACTGCATAGCAACAGGTACTTCCAGGTGAGTAAAAAAAAAAAAAAATTCAAATGTTTTTTTTTTAGGCTATTATATGCACAATAATGCTATTTTGTATTTTTGGTGGAAACTCCACTTTAAGTGAGTGTACTGTATACAGGGCACAGTGTGCAATTAACTCATTGATTGCTCTTCTGACCACTGTCACTCATTAGTGCCATTAGAATAGTGTACAGTATTATCACTGATCACTGTAATTAGTATCACTAGTGACATCAGTGTCAGTTAGTTAGTGTCCCCCCCTGCCAGTGTCAGCACCAGATTGGCTGCCCCACACTGTCACAGTCAAACTATATGTCGCTAATCACTTAGTACAATAGTATAGTGTCTAAAGCTGTGTAACGCTATAACTTTAACACAAACTAATTAATATTCTCTTATTTGGATTTTTTTTTTTACAAGACATGTAATCGAATACTCTGTGGCCTAAATATATTAAGAAATTTGATTTTATTAGATATGTTTTATAACATAAAGTAAAAAATATTGTTGTTTTTCAAAATGTTTGGTCTTTTGTCAATTATGTAATAAAAAAATAAGAAAACCCAGTGGTGATCAAAAGTCATCAAATTAAAACTCTGTGTGAAAAAAAATTATATAAATGTAATTTGGGTACAGTGTTGCTTGACTGAGCAATTGCCAGTTAAAGTAGGACAGTGCCAAAAAGCAAAAAAATCTGTAGTTTTTAATGGGGTAAAACTTTCCGGAGGTCAAATGGTGAAAACATTTTAATTTGGCATAGGTAGATTCTGAGCAAGGAGTGGGTCTTTCAATGTAACACTGTATCCTCAGCAGCTTTCCAAATGTCTACTTGGGGCAGTGAGAAATGTGTCCACTCACCCTTTTTACCTTTCATGACAAAAGTGTTGCCAAGTTTATGACAAGCCAAGAAACGCCTGCAGTAAGTCTCTTTAAGCAGCTATATCAGAATACTTCCCCACTCAACAACATCTTTAGCCATATTAGTACCAAAGAAATGGAGAGGCTCTCACTGCCCCCCTTTGACATTGACAGTGACAGTGACATTGACAGTGAAATCAGCAAGCTTTCTACCCCAATGACTGGCCAGGGCAGAACGTTTCCTGGACTGAACTACAACAGCCTCTAAAGAACTCCTGAAGGGCTTAGAACAACTGTGTACCATGATTGTCTCACAATTTCTGAAGCAAGTCTATTAAACTCCTTACCCAAAGAAAGACAGCATTAGTCAGTTGAACAGATGTGCTGGAATCTAAATATGATGAGCTTTGTCAGACACATAATCTTTTAAGATTTGAAGTTGAAAGTCTGGAAGTAAAGCACTCTTAAAGTTTAGTTTGAAAGCCTAGACACTAGAAAAGAAATATCTGTTTCTCAGAGGGGTTTCAAAAAAGGTCACCAAATATCCCTAAAGGGTTACTTCACCTTTGCCAAAATCTATGTATGCAGATAAGAGACATCTGTAGATAAAAAAATTTTTGCAGCTTTGACTAAAGTTGAATAATGCCCTTGCTATAGGTGTAAGTAATTTATCTACCTCCTTAAACCTGACTGGAATACCCTCAAGAGGATGCTAGGACATTGCTAAGAGAGGCCTAGTCATTACTGCTCACCTCCACCGTCACCTATAGCAAGGACATTTTTCAACTTTAGTTGAGCTCCATATTTTGTGTTTATCTACGGACACATACCTGCATAGGCAGATTTTTGGTAAAGGTAAACAAACTCTTTATTTCATGTTCCCATTATTTCAAAATCTTTTACCTGGTGTCATAGAATAATACTTCAGTTGTAACGGTAAAACTCAGGCTTTTGCCCCCTCACAGATTACCAGATGCATTTGGGCAAATAGTGTTCTGCTGATTGGCAAATCCTAAAACAAACCAACTTTTGAATTCCGCAGTTTTCAAATGTATTATGACTAGTTACCTTCAATTTTAGCCAGGTAGAGGGATTTTATTTTTGTAGTAAAATACGTTTTTAATTTTTCAGAATTCATTTAAGAAAAGGAGACTCAGACTACTCATTCAGTGTCAGCCATTTGTAGTCTCTATTGGGTGAGCTTGTCACAGGATGATCAGGAAGTGGCTGAAAAAGGTTCTTCATTGTAGGGTCACTAGGTGTTAATTTGATTAAAGCTGAATATTTAAAAATATTTAAAATTACTTTAGCTCATTGCCATGTTAAAACTAATATGAGATTTAATGATTGGGTTAACATATTTCCTAAGTTGGGCATTTGGACAACTTAGCCCAGCAGAGAGAAATTAATGTTTCCACTCTCTCAATCTGGTAATTTATCCTTCAGAATCACTTTGCCAGCTCTCAAGATAGGTGAATCATGGTTCTCATCATACTAGTATAGTAGGGTGACCAGACGTCCCCGTTTTCCAGGGACAGTCCTCATTTTGAGGACATCATCCCCGGAGCCTGTGTGTCCCCTGTGACAGCAGGAAGGTAAAGTCACCTGGTTGCATCCAGGGGGGTAGATATATTTCGCCCAGATTCAGGCTTTACGCCGACTTATACAACTAGGTGGAGAGTTGTATAAGCCCAGCTGAGGCTAGTGGGCTCATGGATGACTCATACCTCTAGGGAGAGTGTGGGGCGTCGTGCAGACAGGGAGTTGATGAGACCAGCTGAAGCTTGTCAGCTCATTTAGGCCTCTATAAGAACTCCCAGATTCATTAGGTGTTTGCTCATGCCTGGAACCAGACCTGTGTGGACTGTCTAGGGAGAGTGAACCCCTGTGCGGTGAGACAAAGCCTGTGTGGCTATTTGCTTGGACATTTAAAACCAGGGACTTAGGGACTATGACAGCACTAGGCTGATCCCAGTTGTTAGTTAGGAAACCTGTATGTTTAGTCAGAGGTCAAGTTGACCAGGATTTATTTTATTTATGTTTCTTTTGCTTTGCTGTGTTTTGTCACTGTAAATAGAAAATAAACCGCACCTTTTTGATTTTGAAAACCACAACCTCCGTTTGCTGGGCCTGTTTTTGTGTGGGGAGCCCATCCCGGGGGTCACACACACCCGCTGCCGAGCTAACCCCCTCACAGTTGGTGGAGAATGCGGGCAGTTTTTTTTAAGCCAGCATGGAGGAGATACTGAAACAGCTGGCTCTAGCAAATGCCAATCAACAGCAGACAAATGCAGGTTTGCAAAGGAGCCTTGCAGCCCAGCAGCAAGCTCATCAACAGAGCCTTGCAGCCCAGCAGCAAGCTCACCAACAGAGTCTGGAAGCTCAGCAACAAGCCCAGCAGCAATCTGAGGCCCGCTTCATAGACCTGTTACAGAAGCAAGAGCAGAGACTACAACAAATGGAAGCAGTAATGCAGCAACGTCCGCAGACCAGTGAGGAAAGCCGTCCCACTAATACCGCGTCCTTTGGGGTGAGTCGTTTATTGACAAAAATGACTGGAGAGGATGATCCAGAGGTATTTTTGACCACATTTGAAAGGACCGCTGAAAGAGAAAAGTGGCCTGAGGAGCAGTGGGCTGGACTGGTGGCTCCTCTGTTAACTGGTGAATCGCAGAAAGCTTACTATGACCTAGAGCCTGACCAAGCAAAAGACTATGTGATGCTAAAAGCTGAAATTTTGGCAAGGCTGGGTGTCACCCAGGCTGTCCGGGCTCAGCGTGTGCATAACTGGACTTTCCAGCTTGGAAAACCCCCCAGGTCTCAAATGTATGATCTTATTCACCTGAGCAGAAAGTGGCTACAGCCAGAGACTTTGTCCGCACCAAAGATTGTGGAACGTGTTGTAATGGATCGGTTTTTGAGAGCTCTTCCTACTGCCATCCAAAAGTGGGTAAGCCATGGAGACCCAGAGACGGCCGATGGTCTTGTGGATCGTGTGGAGAAATACTTGGCTACAGAGAACCTGACGGCCTCTTCCAGAGACACTCGGACTTTCCACCCTAAGACCAGACCATCCCCAGGGGCGGATAAGAGGATTCCAAGGGGTGAGGGTGGAGAGAGTGAGAGGGTGGGAGCTCTACCCCAAGTTTGGCGAGAACAGCCTGGGAAATCAGCGGCTCAAGAGGCCGCAAGAAGGATCGTTTGCTACCGCTGCCGGCAAGCGGGACATATTGCAGCAAATTGCCCGGTTGTGGAGGAACCCATGCAGTGTGACTTTCTGACGGGCAGACGTCAGTCGCTGTGTGCGACAGTCGCATGCACTGCCATTCGAGGAACTGAGAAACATTTATGCAAAATGTGTGTTAATGGTAGAAATGTTGTGGTATTGCTGGATTCAGGTAGCCTTGTGACCCTGATAAAGGCTGAGTTAGTTAAAACAGAGGTCTTTGGGAATAGCAAGGTAGCTGTTATTTGTGTGCATGGGGACACCCGAGAGTATCCAGTGACTACAGTGTGTTTCGAGACCCCCAAAGGTACCCTCTCTCATCCAGTGGGCTTAGTATCTCAGTTACCGCATGACGCCATTGTGGGAAGGGATTTTCCGAAGTTCTGGGAACTGTGGGATGATCCTGAGCCCCCCACTGGTGCCCCTATGTACCAGGAATGTGATAGCCAGAACTCCCCTGAGAGTGGTGAGGACTCTCCGGAATTTCCCTTAACAGTATTGGCAGGGGAGACTCAAGAAACTGGAGAGGAGCCCACCTCCTCAGACGAAAACCTACCGTCTGTGGAGTTTTCTGATCTTGAGGTTCACAGGGAAAACTTTGCCACAGAACAGTTGAAAGACCCCGCCCTAATAAAGGCACGGGAAAACGTAGTGAAAATAGATGGCGAGTTAGTGAACCCAGATAATACCTGCACTTACCCATACTTCAGCGTAGAGAAGGACCTACTGTATCGGGTGGCAAAAAGGGCAGAAGAAACCGTTGAGCAGCTTGTGGTGCCCAAACCTTACAGGAAGTTGGTGTTGGAGTTGGCCCATGGGCACATTCTTGGAGGTCATCTGGGGACAGAGAAAACCCGAGAGAGGGTATTACAGAGATTCTATTGGCCGGGGGTGATGAAGGACATAGAAAATTATTGTTCCTCCTGCCCTGTGTGTCAGAGGTCGGCCCCGATGCCACATTTCCGTAGCCCGCTGGTCCCTCTACCCATCATTGAGGTCCCGTTTGAGAGGATCGCCATGGATTTGGTAGGGCCTATAATCAAGTCCGCTAGGGGGCACCAGTACATATTAGTTATAATGGACTATGCCACCCGTTATCCAGAAGCGATCCCTCTCCGAAATACCTCGGCCAAAACCATAGCCAAAGAGCTATCTCTTGTGTTTAGCCGGGTGGGTATTTGTAAAGAACTGCTTACGGACCAAGGTACACCCTTTATGTCCCGGGTTATGAAGGAGCTGTGTAAATTGTTCAAAGTGACGCAATTACGTACATCTGTGTATCACCCCCAAACCGATGGGCTGGTTGAAAGATTCAACAAAACCCTAAAACAAATGTTGAAGAAAGTGGTGGATAGAGATGGAAAGGATTGGGACTGTCTACTTCCTTATCTGATGTTTGCTATTAGGGAGGTGCCCCAATCCTCTACGGGATTCTCCCCCTTTGAGTTACTGTATGGGAGACACCCAAGAGGGCTGTTGGATATTGCCAAGGAAACTTGGGAAAGTGAGAGTTCTCCCCACAGGAGTGTGATTGAGCATGTCGCCCTGATGCAAGACCGAATTGCACAGGTAATGCCCATCGTGAAGGAACATTTGGCCCAAGCGCAGTTAGCACAGCAGAGAGTGTACAACCGTGGAGCCAAGACCCGTACCTTTTCCCCGGGGGATAGGATACTGGTACTTGTCCCTACGGTTGAAAGTAAATTCCTTGCCAAATGGCAAGGCCCCTATGAGATAATGGAAAAAGTGAGCGAAGTGAATTACAAGGTCAGACAACCAGGAAGGCGAAAGCCCGAACAGATCTATCACGTTAATCTGTTGAAAGCCTGGAGGGATAGAGAGTCCCTAGTCGCAGACACTTGGTCACCAGCTCAAACTGGTTGCGTGATTCCTGAGGTTGGAATAGCAGCCACCTTGTCACAACCCCAACAACAGGAGGTTAAGGAGTTTGTGCTTCGCAACAAGGAGGTATTCTCTGAGCTGCCGGGACAAACATCTGGGGTAGAGCATGACATCATTACCCCGCCCGGTGAAAGGGTGAAGTTAAAACCCTATCGGATCCCAGAGGCCCGACGGGAGGCAATACGGGAGGAAGTACAGAAAATGCTGAACTTAGGGGTGATAGAGGAGTCCCAAAGTGATTGGTCTAGTCCCATTGTGTTGGTGCCTAAACCGGATGGGAGCTGGCGATTTTGTAACGATTTTCGTCAGTTGAACAAAGTTACAAAATTTGACACCTACCCCATGCCACGTATAGATGAGTTGATCGACCGGCTGGGAACAGCCCGATACATGACGACTCTTGACCTCACAAAAGGGTATTGGCAAATCCCCCTGGCCAAGTCGGCCAAAGAGAAAACCGCATTTGTAACCCCAGACGGGGCGTTCCAATATAAAAGAATGCCGTTCGGGTTACAGAATGCGCCGGCCACATTCCAGCGGAAAATGGACCAGATGCTGAGGCCCCATCGGAAGTATGCTGCGGCTTACCTGGATGACGTAATTGTCCATAGCACAGATTGGGCCTCACATCTGCCAAAAGTGCAAGCAGTCCTGGACTCTGTTCGGGAAGCGGGGTTTACGGCTAACCCCAAGAAGTGTACCATTGGGCAGGAGGAGGCCAAATATCTTGGGTACACCATTGGGAGGGGAGTAATAAAACCCCAACTCAACAAAGTCGAGGCCATCCAGAGTTGGCCACGTCCCAACAGCAAGAAGCAGGTACGAGCCTTTCTGGGAATCGCTGGGTATTATCGGCGATTCATTCCCCACTTTGCTTCTAAGGCTGTGCCCCTAACCAACCTGACGAAGGGGAAAGGGTCGGTCATGATTAAATGGACCCCCGAGGCTGAGGCAGCATTCCAATTCTTGAAACAAGCCTTATGTAGCCAGCCAGTGTTGTACTCACCCGACTTCTCTAAAGACTTTGTCGTACAAAGTGATGCGTCAGATGTGGGGTTAGGAGCAGTATTGTCCCAGGTCTGGAACGGGGAAGAGCACCCAGTCATTTACCTCAGCAGGAAGTTGAAGTCCCATGAGGTAAATTACGCCACCGTTGAAAAGGAGTGTTTAGCGGTGAAGTGGGCTCTAGATTCCCATCGGTACTACCTGCTAGGTAGGCACTTTGACATGGTTACGGATCACCCTCCGTTAAAGTGGATGGCTCAAAACAAGGAAACAAATAGAAGAGTGAATAGGTGGTTCCTGGCCCTCCAGGAATTCAACTTCACAGTAAAGCATCGCCCTGGCGTTCAAATGGGGAATGTGGATGCTTTGTCTCGAGTACATGAATGCCTGATTGCTGGTGTTCCAACCCCGAGGTTAAAACAAGAGGGGGGGGGTATGTGACAGCAGGAAGGTAAAGTCACCTGGTTGCATCCAGGGGGGTAGATATATTTCGCCCAGATTCAGGCTTTACGCCGACTTATACAACTAGGTGGAGAGTTGTATAAGCCCAGCTGAGGCTAGTGGGCTCATGGATGACTCATACCTCTAGGGAGAGTGTGGGGCGTCGTACAGACAGGGAGTTGATGAGACCAGCTGAAGCTTGTCAGCTCATTTAGGCCTCTATAAGAACTCCCAGATTCATTAGGTGTTTGCTCATGCCTGGAACCAGACCTGTGTGGACTGTCTAGGGAGAGTGAACCCCTGTGCGGTGAGACAAAGCCTGTGTGGCTATTTGCTTGGACATTTAAAACCAGGGACTTAGGGACTAGGACAGCACTAGGCTGATCCCAGTTGTTAGTTAGGAAACCTGTATGTTTAGTCAGAGGTCAAGTTGACCAGGATTTATTTTATTTATGTTTCTTTTGCTTTGCTGTGTTTTGTCACTGTAAATAGAAAATAAACCGCACCTTTTTGATTTTGAAAACCACAACCTCCGTTTGCTGGGCCTGTTTTTGTGTGGGGAGCCCATCCCGGGGGTCACACACACCCGCTGCCGAGCTAACCCCCTCACACCCCGGATTTGTCCCCGGATTCAGGGGTGGCTCTCATACCCAATGCTGACAGCCTAACAGGCAGGAATGAGCCGAACACCCCCCTGTTCGGTTCGCACCAGAACCTGCGAACAGACAGAATGTTCGCGTGAACTTTAGAACCCTATTAAATACAATGGACTCGAACGTTCGAAATCTAAAGTGCTAATTATAAAGGCTAATATGCAATTTTATTGTCCTAAAAAGTGTTTGGGGACCCGGGTCCTGCCCCAGGGGACATGTATCAATGCAAAAAAAAGTTTAAAAAATAGACGTTTTTACGGGAGCAGTGATTTTAATAATGCTTAAAATGAAAAAATAAAAGTGAAATTTTCCTTTAAATTTTGTACCTGGGGGGTGTGTACGATATGCATGTAAAGTCGCGCATGTTTCCCGTGTTTAGAACTGTCCCTGCACAAAGTGTAATTTTTGAAGGAAAAAAAGTCATTTAAAACTCACTCGCGGCTATTAATGAATTGTCGGCCCCCGGCAATACATACAAAAGTCATTGATAAAAAAAAAAAAGCGTGGGGGTTCCCCCAAATTCAATTACCAGGCCCTTCAGGTCTGGAATGGATATTAAGGGGAACCCCGCCGCAAATTAAAAAAAAATGGCGTGCGGTTCCCCCTAAATATCCATACCAGGCCCTTCAGATCTGGCATGGATTTTAAGGGGAACTCCACCCCAAATTTAAAAAAAAATGGCGTGGAGTCCCCCCAAAAATCCATACCAGACCCTTATCCGAGCACGTAACCTGGCTGGCCGCAGGGGAAGAGGGGGGGGGGGGGGGCCCCCCCTCCTGAACCGTACCAGGCCACATGCCCTCAACATGGGGAGGATGTCCCCATGTTGATGGGGACAAGGGCCTCATCCCCACAACCCTTGCCCGGTGGTTGTGGGTGTCTGCGGGCAGGGGGCTTATCGGAATCTGGAAGACGCCTTTAACAAAGGGGACCCCCAGATCCCGGCCCCCCCTATGTGAATTGGTAAGGGGTACATTATACCCCTACCATTTCACGAAGAAACTGTAAAAAAATGTAAATAAAAACACACAAACACCTTGGAAAAGTCCTTTATTAAAAAAAAAACAAAAAAAAAACATTCCAGCGATGAAATCCAGTGTCCCGCGGCGATCCCGATGTCCAGCGCTGTCCGTCATTGGTTGTGCCTGAGCGGACCTGATGGGGAACTTCCTCCGCAGTGTTTTAAATGTATAGACCCGCCCCTTCTCGCGTTCCGCATCTGGTCCGCTGAGCGGACCTGATGGGGAACTTTAGACATCGGGATCGCCGCGGGACACTGGATTTCATCGCTGGAATGTTTTTTTTTTTTTAACAAAGGACTTTTCCAAGGTGTTTGTGTGTTTTTATTTACATTTTTTTACACTTTCTTCGTGAAATGGTAGGGGTACAATGTACCCCTTACCAATTCACATGGGGGGGCGGGATCTGGGGGTCCCCTTTGTTAAAGGGGTCTTCCAGATTCCGATAAGCCCCCTGCCCGCAGACCCCCACAACCACCGGGCAAGGGTTGTGGGGATGAGGCCCTTGTCCCCATCAACATGGGGACATCCTCCCCATGTTGAGGGCATGTGGCCTGGTACAGTTCAGGAGGGAGGGGGGGCCGCTCTCTCGTCCCCCCTCTTCCCCTGCGGCCGGCCAGGTTGCGTGCTTGGATAAGGGTCTGGTATGGATTTTTGGGGGGACTCCACGCCATTTTTTTTTAATTTGGGGTGGAGTTCCCCTTAAAAATCCATGCCAGATCTGAAGGGCCTGGTATGGATATTTTGGGGGAACCGCACGCCATTTTTTTAAAAATTTGCGGCGGGGTTCCCCTTAATATCCATTCCAGACCTGAAGGGCCTGGTAATTGAATTTGGAGGAACCCCCACGCTTTTTTTTTTTTTTTTATCAATGACTTTTCTATGTATTGATAAAAGCCGACAATTCATTAATAGCCGCGAGTGAGTTTTAAATGACTTTTTTTCCTTCAAAAATGACACTTTGTGCAGAGACAGTTCTAATCACGGGAAACATGCGCGACTTTACATGCATATCATACACACACCCTAGGTACGAAATTTAAAGGAATATTTCACTTTTATTGTTTCACTTTTTTTTTTTAATTCTTTTTATTGAAATTTTGACACATAAAACATACATAGCTTGGCACACCACCAAACTAACAGTCAGCCAACATGGCCGGTAAGTCCATCAACCATAACTATGCCATCCATTTGACAGCTACAACAAATATGACCCCCCCACCCCCTCCCCCCTCCCGATACTCAGTTCCCAGTCCCCCAACCCAGATTGGCTCCATCTTTGGGATGCAGGATATAAACATTACCAGTCACCCACAATACCGTGTTTGTTAATAGGCCTCCTCCGGAGTATATTACCCGTTGACTATACTCCTGACCCTTCTACTCGTATATCCTACGATTGACTCATCACACTGTTAGATCTGACTCGTACCATGCCCTCCAGACTTTGTCAAATTTTGTTTTACACCCACGAGCTCTATACGCGGCCTTGTAGAATGGAAGCATCGCATTTACCAATCCTTTCCAAAAAGTTATCTCAGGGGCTCCCTTTTTTTTCCATTTTAGCAATATGGCCTTCTTTCCATAAAATAAAAGTATAGTTAGTAAGGTTCTGAGTGCCTTTGATAGGACCACCTCGTCCACCAAACCAAGAAGACATACCTCTATAGTCATTGGTACAGGAACCTGCAGTATCCCCGCTATACAGGAGGTGACCCCTGACCAGATATGGCTGATCAGGGGGCAGCCCCAGAACACATGCTGTGCGTCTGCCGATGCCGCAGAGCATCGCCAGCACTCTGAAGAAACAGATGGGTATATTACTGCTAATCTAGCCGGGGTATAGTATATTCTATGTAGGAATTTAAACTGGATAAGCCTATCCCTTGCTGCCACTAAATTCTGAAATGGTTGTTCCCACATATCCTCCCTTTATTGTTTCACTTTAAGCATTATTAAAATCACTGCTCCTAAAAAAACGTCCGTTTTTAAAACTTTTTTTGCATTGATACATGTCCCCTGGGGCAGGACCCGGGTCCCCAAACCCTTTTTATGACAATAACTTGCATGTAAGCCTTTATAATTAGCACTTTCGATTTCTCCCATAGACTTTTCGAATTTGCCGCGAACACCCCAAATTGTTCGTTGTTCGGCGAACGGGCGAACAGGCAATGTTCGAGTCGAACATGAGTTTGACTCAAACTCGAAGCTCATCCCTACTAACAGGACATGCAGCAGTGTGACTATAGATCCAGTGCAGACAGTGATTGGGGGGCAAGCGGGGAGCGTATGGGTGCAGAGAGAGTGAGTGGAGCTGTCAGATTGAAGATCTGGTGTCAGGGATGGGCAGGGCCGATATGTGGAGCTCCGCCCCCTTTGTCAAACAACCCAGAGCATAGATTAAACAGTTTTTGGCAGAATACCGGAATTTAGTGGGCATGAAGAACATCAAGTGAAGGGGTCCAGCAGTTGACAAGTGTCTCTCTCCCTCTGCCTTTCTGCTACATTAGCTGACGATCCCCAGTCTCCTGGCATTCTCTCCCTGCATGGCTTAGTGCTCTGATATCAGCTCTCCTTCCTGCATTATCTTCAACCTCTGTAAGTTTGTTACCCCCTTCTAGATACTTGTCCTGCTCACATTCTCCCTCGCTGATTGTGCCCAGGATATGTCTCCATTTAGTTACTCCTGCACTCTCCTCTGTCTCATAGTGGATTGTTCCTCCAACTCACTGCCCCAAGCCTGTGTATTCCTTTCTGCTCTCCCCCCTCCAGCTCTGCCTCCCTGACACAGTCACAGCCGATCACCTACATTCAGGACTTCTATCTTATCTTATCCAGTGCTGCTTCTCACTCCTCTCTTCTAGTCTCATTCCCCCTCAATTTTGCTATAAATCTCCCATCCCCCCATCTAATGTAACTTCTACTCCCACTCTACACTATCATCACCCCTCTACAAATCCATGCTCAGACACCACTATGTAACCCTTTACTGACTGATCTGTGTAATGTGTCCCATTTCTATCACCTATAGCTTAGATCTGGCATTATAGGATTCTTAATGGAGTCTGAGCGCTAGTCCAATTACATCCATAACTCCAGGTTCACACTTGTGCAATCACAGACATGGCATGTGATCCGCACCACATTGCTATGTATATCACATGCAATTAGGGTGCCCACATGTCCCGGATTGCCCGGGACTGTCCCGCAATTTACATGTCTGTCCTGGGTCCCGGGCACCTTCATTCTGGGACAATACAATGTCCCGGAATGAAATAGAGGACACAGCCACCTCCTACTAACTAATAACTACACTTCCTGAACTGGTTGCTAGGGCCAGCCCTGCCTGGCATCTTGCAAAAAGTGACAACTTACTCTCAGACAGTGAGGCCGGGAGCGAGGCCTGCACCTAGTGCAGCACTGCTGTCCCCACCCACCTCGGCACCTCCTCCTTCTCTGGCACCCAGCGGCAAGCAGCAGGGACTGGTGTCATCTTCACTCTCCAGATAGTGACGCCACTCCTTTCCTTCTATGCACGAGGCTCATGCAGAGGGAGTGAAAGCAGCACTGCATCTGGTGGCAGGCTATGTGTGGCAAGTGGCACATTCACCTGACAAATAACCCGCCGCCAAATTCCCCATCAACCCCAAGACTACATTTCCCCCCTCCCCCCTCATCTTTTTTTGGGGAAGGTGAGAGATGGGGTGTGTCGCTGAATGGCAGTTTGGAAATGTGGTCACCCTACATGCAATGTCTGTGCAACTGTAAATCCTATCACATTTACACCAGAATGGTGCAGTACTTTTTTTTTGTCCACACTGGAATCAGATTGCATGGCTGTTGACACCCATGTGATCCAATTCTTGTACCATTTTACAGTTCGCACTGCAACCTGCAAAGCAATCTGGGGGTGTCATTAGCTTTCTATTGACACCCGCAGCGGTTTGCAGGTGTCAGTGTGAACTGTCTGTGATTCAGGTGTGATGCTGGAACCCCCAAAGGATCCGCAGGGTACCCCACATCACACCACACCAGCCTTAATCATTTCACTGCATTTCTATTTTTTTTCATAATTTTTAAAACATTTTTCAATGGATATTTAATAAGCATTAGACTGTGGGGGGGGATCTCCAAAACCAATACCTCTATGGGATCAGCCATGATCCTTCTCCCTGTCCAGGATTCAACTCCCCCCCCCTCCAGACAGACCTAATCCCCCTGTGCACCCAGCAGCAGCTTCTTTTCTCTCAGCACACAGGGGGATAGTTTCAGGATAGGGGTGAGGGTGCATTCCTGAACCTTGCACTCTGTATGTAGCATCCTCCTGAGCCCTGCACTCTGTACATAGAATCCTCCTGAGCCCTGCACTCTGTACGTAGCATCCTCCTGAGCCCTGCACTCTGTACGTAGCATCCTCCTGAGCCCTGCACTCTGTACGTAGCATCCTCCTGAGCCCTGCACTCTGTACGTAGCATCCTCCTGAGCCCTGCACTCTGTACGTAGCATCCTCCTGAGCCCTGCACTCTGTACGTAGCATCCTCCTGAGCCCTGCACTTTGTACGTAGCATCCTCCTGAGCCCTGCACTCTGTAGGTAGCATTCTCCTGAGCCCGGCACTTTGTACGTAGCATCCTCCTGAGCCCGGCACTCTGTACGTAGCATCCTGCTGAGCCCTGCACTCTGTACGTAGCATCCTCCTGAGACCTGCTCTCTGTACGTAGCATCCTCCTGAGACCTGCTCTCTGTACGTAGCATCCTCCTGAGACCTGCACTCTGTACGTAGCATCCTCCTAAGCCCTGCACTCTGTACGTAGCATCCTCCTAAACCCTGCACTCTGTACGTATCATCCTCCTGAGACCTGCACTCTGTACGTAGCATCTTCCTGAGCCCTGCACTCTGTACTTAGCATCCTCCTGAGCCTTGCACTCTGTACGTAGCATCCTCCTGAGCCCTGCACTCTGTACGTAGCATCCTCCTGAGACCTGCACTCTGTACGTAGCATCCTCCTGAGACCTGCACTCTGTACATAACATCCTCCTGAGACCTGCACTCTGTAAGTAGCATCCTCCTGAGACCTGCACTCTGTACGTAGCATCCTCCTGAGACCTGCACTCTGTATGTAGCATCCTCCTGAAACTAGCACTCTGTACGTAGCATCCTCCTGAGACCTGCTCTCTGTACGTAGCATCCTCCTGAGACCTGCACTCTGTACGTAGCATCCTCCTAAGCCCTGCACTCTGTACTTAGCATCCTCCTAAACCCTGCACTCTGTACGTATCATCCTCCTGAGACCTGCACTCTGTACGTAGCATCTTCCTGAGCCCTGCACTCTGTACTTAGCATCCTCCTGAGCCTTGCACTCTGTACGTAGCATCCTCCTGAGCCCTGCACTCTGTATGTAGCATCCTCCTGAGCCCTGCACTCTGTACATAGCATCCTTCTGAGACCTGCACTCTGTACATAGCATCTTCCTGAGACCTGCACTCTGTACGTAGCATCCTCCTGAGACCTGCACTCTGTATGTAGCATCCTCCTGAAACTAGCACTCTGTACGTAGCATCCTCCTGAGACCTGCTCTCTGTACGTAGCATCCTCCTGAGACCTGCTTGCTGTACGTAGCATCCTCCTGAGACCTGCACTCTGTACATAACATCCTCCTGAGACCTGCACTCTGTAAGTAGCATCCTCCTGAGACCTGCACTCTGTACGTAGCATCCTCCTGAGACCTGCACTCTGTATGTAGCATCCTCCTGAAACTAGCACTCTGTACGTAGCATCCTCCTGAGACCTGCTCTCTGTACGTAGCATCCTCCTGAGACCTGCACTCTGTACGTAGCATCCTCCTAAGCCCTGCACTCTGTACTTAGCATCCTCCTAAACCCTGCACTCTGTACGTATCATCCTCCTGAGACCTGCACTCTGTACGTAGCATCTTCCTGAGCCCTGCACTCTGTACTTAGCATCCTCCTGAGCCTTGCACTCTGTACGTAGCATCCTCCTGAGCCCTGCACTCTGTATGTAGCATCCTCCTGAGCCCTGCACTCTGTACATAGCATCCTTCTGAGACCTGCACTCTGTACATAGCATCTTCCTGAGACCTGCACTCTGTACGTAGCATCCTCCTGAGACCTGCACTCTGTATGTAGCATCCTCCTGAAACTAGCACTCTGTACGTAGCATCCTCCTGAGACCTGCTCTCTGTACGTAGCATCCTCCTGAGACCTGCTTGCTGTACGTAGCATCCTCCTGAGACCTGCACTCTGTACGTAGCATCCTCCTAAGCCCTGCACTCTGTACTTAGCATCCTCCTAAACCCTGCACTCTGTACGTATCATCCTCCTGAGACCTGCACTCTGTACATAGCATCTTCCTGAGCCCTGCACTCTGTACTTAGCATCCTCCTGAGCCCTGCACTCTGTACGTAGCATCCTCCTGAGCCCTGCACTCTGTACATAGCATCCTCCTGAGACCTGCACTCTGTACTTAGCATCCTCCTGAGCCTTGCACTCTGTACGTAGCATCCTCCTGAGCCCTGCACTCTGTACATAGCATCCTCCTGAGACCTGCACTCTGTACGTAGCATCCTCCTGAGACCTGCACTCTGTACATAACATCCTCCTGAGACCTGCACTCTGTAAGTAGCATCCTCCTGAGACCTGCACTCTGTACGTAGCATCCTCCTGAGACCTGCACTCTGTATGTAGCATCCTCCTGAAACTAGCACTCTGTACGTAGCATCCTCCTGAGACCTGCTCTCTGTACGTAGCATCCTCCTGAGACCTGCACTCTGTACGTAGCATCCTCCTAAGCCCTGCACTCTGTACTTAGCATCCTCCTAAACCCTGCACTCTGTACGTATCATCCTCCTGAGACCTGCACTCTGTACGTAGCATCTTCCTGAGCCCTGCACTCTGTACTTAGCATCCTCCTGAGCCTTGCACTCTGTACGTAGCATCCTCCTGAGCCCTGCACTCTGTATGTAGCATCCTCCTGAGCCCTGCACTCTGTACATAGCATCCTTCTGAGACCTGCACTCTGTACATAGCATCTTCCTGAGACCTGCACTCTGTACGTAGCATCCTCCTGAGACCTGCACTCTGTATGTAGCATCCTCCTGAAACTAGCACTCTGTACGTAGCATCCTCCTGAGACCTGCTCTCTGTACGTAGCATCCTCCTGAGACCTGCTCGCTGTACGTAGCATCCTCCTGAGACCTGCACTCTGTACGTAGCATCCTCCTAAGCCCTGCACTCTGTACTTAGCATCCTCCTAAACCCTGCACTCTGTACGTATCATCCTCCTGAGACCTGCACTCTGTACATAGCATCTTCCTGAGCCCTGCACTCTGTACGTAGCATCCTCCTGAGCCCTGCACTTTGTACGTAGCATCCTCCTGAGCCCTGCACTCTGTAGGTAGCATTCTCCTGAGCCCGGCACTTTGTACGTAGCATCCTCCTGAGCCCGGCACTCTGTATGTAGCATCCTGCTGAGCCCTGCACTCTGTACGTAGCATCCTCCTGAGACCTGCTCTCTGTACGTAGCATCCTCCTGAGACCTGCTCTCTGTACGTAGCATCCTCCTGAGACCTGCACTCTGTACGTAGCATCCTCCTAAGCCCTGCACTCTGTACGTAGCATCCTCCTAAACCCTGCACTCTGTACGTATCATCCTCCTGAGACCTGCACTCTGTACGTAGCATCTTCCTGAGCCCTGCACTCTGTACTTAGCATCCTCCTGAGCCTTGCACTCTGTACGTAGCATCCTCCTGAGCCCTGCACTCTGTACATAGCATCCTCCTGAGACCTGCACTCTGTACGTAGCATCCTCCTGAGACCTGCACTCTGTACATAACATCCTCCTGAGACCTGCACTCTGTAAGTAGCATCCTCCTGAGACCTGCACTCTGTACGTAGCATCCTCCTGAGACCTGCACTTTGTATGTAGCATCCTCCTGAAACTAGCACTCTGTACGTAGCATCCTCCTGAGACCTGCTCTCTGTATGTAGCATCCTCCTGAGACCTGCACTCTGTACGTAGCATCCTCCTAAGCCCTGCACTCTGTACTTAGCATCCTCCTAAACCCTGCACTCTGTACGTATCATCCTCCTGAGACCTGCACTCTGTACGTAGCATCTTCCTGAGCCCTGCACTCTGTACTTAGCATCCTCCTGAGCCTTGCACTCTGTACGTAGCATCCTCCTGAGCCCTGCACTCTGTATGTAGCATCCTCCTGAGCCCTGCACTCTGTACATAGCATCCTTCTGAGACCTGCACTCTGTACATAGCATCTTCCTGAGACCTGCACTCTGTACGTAGCATCCTCCTGAGACCTGCACTCTGTATGTAGCATCCTCCTGAAACTAGCACTCTGTACGTAGCATCCTCCTGAGACCTGCTCTCTGTACGTAGCATCCTCCTGAGACCTGCTCGCTGTACGTAGCATCCTCCTGAGACCTGCACTCTGTACGTAGCATCCTCCTAAGCCCTGCACTCTGTACTTAGCATCCTCCTAAACCCTGCACTCTGTACGTATCATCCTCCTGAGACCTGCACTCTGTACATAGCATCTTCCTGAGCCCTGCACTCTGTACTTAGCATCCTCCTGAGCCCTGCACTCTGTACGTAGCATCCTCCTGAGCCCTGCACTCTGTACATAGCATCCTCCTGAGACCTGCACTCTGTACATAGCATCCTCCTGAGACCTGCACTCTGTACAAAGCATCCTCCTGAGACCTGCACTCTGTACATAACATCCTCCTGAGACCTGCACTCTGTAAGTAGCATCCTCCTGAGACCTGCACTCTGTACCTAGCATCCTCCTGAGACCTGCACTCTGTACGTAGCATCCTCCTGAGATCTGCACTCTGTACGTAACATCCTCCTGAAACCTGCACTCTGTACATAACATCCTCCTGAGACCTGCACTCTGTACGTAACATCCTCCTGAGACCTGCACTCTGTACGTAGCATCCTCCTGAGCCCTGCACTCTGTACGTAGCATTCTCCTGCACGCAGCACCAGCATACAGGGGGAACACTGACCACCAGCATACAGGGGGAACACTGACCACCAGCATACAGGGGGAACACTGACCACCAGCATACAGGGGGAACACTGACCACAAGCATACAGGGGAACACTGACCACCAGCATACAGGAGGCACACTGACCACCAATATGCTGGGCCAGTGGTTACCAGTATACAGTGGACATAACAAATCAAGTTAAACAACTACCATACAACTAAAAAAATCTCAAAAGCAATAAGAGAATCATGTTAGCCGGTTCCCTCATCTAACACGAATCAATAAAAAGCAAAAAGGTGCAGCACTGCCCTACACTTCATCTATAAAAATGTACAAATGGACTTATAAGTGCAATAGTAAAACCTATAAATTAATATCTAGTGCAAATCAACCAATGTGTTGCACTATAGTAGTGATGGTGTCACTCTGCAAAAGGTAGGAAATATTGCAGAGCTGCAATGTGCAAATAGCGGTGAAACCCCCTATATATAATTATAATAAAATGTATAATATGTACACCAATTGTACATTTTATTATGATTATTTGTAGGGGGATTACCACTATTTGCACATTGCAGCTCTGCAATATTTCTTACCTTTTGAAAAGGGGGGTGACACCATCGCTACTATGTTCTAATACACGGGTTGATTTAAATCTGTTATTATTATTGTATGTAGGGATTTCACCATTATTTGCATATTGAAGCTCTGCAATTTCCTAAAATATTTTTGCAGAGGGGGTGACACCATCACTACTATTTTGCAGTTCATTGGTTGATTTGCACTGGATATTCCTTTATAGGTTTTACCATTGCACTTATAAGTCCATTTGTAGAATTGTATAAAGGAAATGTAGGGTTGTGTATTGGTATACAGAGGCCAGGACATACTGATGACCATTGTACACCTTTAGGAAGAAACCTCCACTTGCTGACCACGTCCACTTGCTGGGCACACCCACTTTTTGGCCACACCCACAGGTGCGCGGTAGCGGCCCGCAGTAGCACCTTCACGTTTACCTCAAGCACCACCATAGCACCCCCCAAAAAAATTATCTGGAGCCGCCCCTGCCTGAATTCGATTTTGAATTTTGCTGCCCTATCCCTCCCTTCAAGTTTTTTTTCTCTACCTTATCTTCTTAACGTTTAGTAGTCCTATCCCAAAAAATTCTAAGAAGTATCTTTTATTTATCTCATGGACGAAATGTGAAAAATAACGTATATATATATCATAAATCATTCCATAAATATCTAGTCCAAATCAACCAATGTATTGCAATATAGTAGTGATGGTGTCACCCCCTCTGCACATACACTGCATATATATATCATTTGAGGAAAATATGCTTATAAAATCATTTACTGTTTGCCAATAAAAAAAAAAAGAAATATGTCCCCGGATTTCATTTAAAAAATCTGGTCAATTTAAAATAGGAAACCAAACTGTATATGTCATTATGAGATGTCAAACTGATTGGCTGTCATGGCTCTTTTTCTCCACCAGAGGTCGTGTTATGTTTATACACTGATTGCTGTTTTATCATCTGTACGTTGCCATTGTCTGCCTTTATTTTTATATATTTTTCTTTTTTTTTTCCTTCCATGTAATTAGCACTGGCCCCTTCTCTCAGGTTCATTTGTCCGGCTTGGGCGCAACTTGCTCCACTCCTGGCGTGCGGGGGTCCTCTGCTTTACCCCCCCCAGTGTGGGTGTTTTTTTTACACCTTCTCTGGCTTTGGATTCCCCAACTTCTGGGTTTTCCTTTGTTGTGCGTTCCATCCTGAAATGCAGACAGCAGCCATTCGTGCGTGATGACGTGGGGCGTGACTCTGCCCCTTCGTGCCGGTGTTCTGCCGAATAAGTTCCGCGGCGGCTAGTCTCCGAAAATAGCTGAACACTACACGGCGCATGCACAATGACATATGACATATGTCCGCACGCTCCCGATGCTAGTGCTACTCTGCAGGGGTGATTTTAACAATAAAGTACACGTCTTAGCAGCGCGTGTTGATGGGCGGGTTCTGCAATGTTAATGTTAAAAAGTGTGAGAAGTATTGAAATTGTCCATCAACATTGGTGCCCTTATCATCTCTGTGCATCATTTTGTGAGTAAAAAGTGCAAATGCGCCCATCAACATGCCCTGCTAAGACGTGTACTTTATTGTTTAAATCATTCCCGCCCCTTGCAGAGTAGCACTAGATTCGGGAGCATGCGGCATTAGCATCGGGAGCATGCGGCAGATTGGCGCATGCGCCGTGTAGTGCTGAGTGTCAGCTCTACATGTTCGGCTATTTTCGGAGGCTTGGTAGGCTTCGTTGAGGTTTGTACTGCGCAAGCGCCATGCCTGCGCAGTACAGGGGGTCCAAATCCTCTGGGGGAACATTTTCGGCAGGACACCGGCTTGTGCCGCGAGTCACCCTGCCGGGGGACTCAAGGCCGGACCTTGACGGTCATTGGCCGTATCGCTCTCCCCCTATACTGGGACCAGCTGATGGCCATCACAATCAATGATTGCGATTGGCCACATGCCCTGAGACATGTCATTCTTATACCGGCACTTCCAGAAATCAATAGATATGCTGAGGAAGGTGCATGGGGAAAAGCACCACTATCTTAGACGCCTAGCACTAAAATGTATGCTGACTACTTGCTTACAACTTAGATGCAGCCTGAGCCCATTCACACTGGGGCAACACGACTTCCAGCGCGATTTTATGAGGCAACTCAGACACGATTTTATGAGGCAACTCAGCACGACCTGGAGCTATTTACAAGTCCAAGTTGCCTGCAGTACAGGAGACATTCCAGTGGCCAATCAAACAAGAATCAGCTCTGTGGGAGGGAGGGGGGAGGGAGAGCTTTGCCTGATAAATGTATGTTATCTTCCTGGAGAGTTGCTCCTATTAAGACAGTGAGAGGCGACTCCCATTGAAATGAATGGTTACAGGTCGCCTAGGAGTCGGATTGAAGTAGTACAGGGACCTTTTTTGAAGTCGGAGCGACTGCAGTAGTGTGCATAAGGACGGCTCCATTAACTTACATTGATTTCTTCAGCCAGCCCGACCTGAGGCGACTAGGGGCGACCTGGGGCGATTTGGAGTCGGATCCAAAGACGCCCCTGTGTGAATGGGCTCTTACAATGACCCTCTGTATTGTTCTACATGTTTTGATACAGTGATAATGGCCCAGTTCAAGCAGGAGCCACACGCTCCATAGCTTTGAGTCCTTGCAGTGAAGCACGGGTGGCCCACAGTTTCTGGACTTGTTGAAACCCCAGAATAAAACAATAAAAATAATAAAGCAATAAAATTAATTTCTATCAGCGCAAATAATAATGTCCTTAGTCACTAAATAGTGATATGTGTAGTGGGTGATTTAACAAAATCCCACCAACAAAACAAGAACTGAAAAAATTGAAAAAAAATACCCCCCACCTGGCTGCTGCACACACAGAAAATGCGTTCACTTCACATGTAGAATATATAAAACAAAACAGTGTTACACTTCCTAAATACAAAATAACTCCCCATAAATCCTTAAATGAGAATAAGTGATTAACTGAGGCCTCGTACACACGGCCGAGATTCTCGTTGAAAAAAACATGTCGTTTTTTTCGACGAGATTCTTGGACAAGAAACTTGTCCCGGCCGAGTGTACACACGCTCGTTTCAAAGAACCCGCGGTTCTTTGAATGGAGCGTACGCGGTGACGTCATCGACTACGACGAGCATGCGCTCGTCACATTCGATGCCGTCGCCGCCATCTTGGTATACCCTACGTATGCCTAGGAAGCTACCGCGCATGCGTCAAATTCATTTCGAACATGCGCGGGCTTCCGGGAGGACAGGTAAGTGTACACACACTCACTTTTCTCGTTGAGAAACATGCCGAGGAGAATCTCGACGAGAAAATAGAGAGCAGGTTCTCTATTTTCTCGTCGAGGTTTCTTGTCGGTTTTCTCGACGAGAAACCCGATAGCCGCGTACACACGACCGATTTACTCGGCAAGACCTCTCTGCCAGCAAGTTTCTTGCTGGTTCTTGCCGAGGAAATCGGTCGTGTGTACGAGGCCTTAGAGTCAGAGTCTTCTGCATAAAAATGCACAACACCTATCCCTGCTTTTTCTGACCTTCTGGTGAACAGGGGTCAGAACGTGAGGTGAGCGGCTAGGATATAGAGGTGGAGGAGAGCACTTGCACAACACCTATCCCTGCTTTTTGTGACCTTCTGGTGAACAGGGGTCAGAACGTGAGGTGAGCGGCTAGGATATAGAGGTGGAGGAGAGCACTTGCATTTTCAACATTCAGGCACTAGTGGTGTGTTGTGCATTTTTATGCAGAAGACTCTGAGGACTATACTTGTGCATTTGGACTCTTTTAGTGTGTGGACTTTATTGTTTTGTTTATTGTTCACTATTCCCATTCAGGGAACACGTATTTTTCATTTTTGGTTCACTATTCCCAGTTAGGGAACATGAATATTTGATTGTGCACTCAGTATCTTGCTATATTGCAAGTTAATCACTTATTCTCATTTAAAGATTTATGGGGAGTTATTTTGTATTTAGGAAGCGCAACACTGTTTTGTTTTATACAGTATATTAATGAAACCCCAGAATAGGTTGTCTTTTGCTCTCCCTGGATGGACTGGCCACCAATCTCCAGCTCCCTTCTCAGATTCACCTTATGTGGATGTTTTTACTTTGTAAGTAGTCTCCACATTTGGTTTAATATACATGATTGATTTTGTATGTAATGCATGTAATGTTGATACATTTTGTTTACATTATTTACTCTATACTAAATTGTACTATTTGCATATTTGTTTGCATTGTAGAAAACCTGTACCCATCTGACTTAATTAACCTCTGAAGAAGGACTATCTAGTCCGTAACATGTAAGGTGTCTACGCTTGTATTGATCATCACTAAGGATGAGCCGAACACCCCAAACAGGCAAAAAATGCATTCGAACACGCGAACACCAATAAAGTCTATAGGACACGAACATGAAAAACCAAAAGTGCTCATTTTAAAGGCTTATATGCATGGTATTGTCATAAAAAGTGTTTGGGGACCCGGGTCCTGCCCCAGGGGACATGTATCAATGCAAGAAAAAGGTTTAAAAACTTCCGTTTTTTCGGGAGCATGGGGGGTGTCTATAGTATGCCTGTAAAGTGGCACATTTTTCCCGTGTTTAGAACAGTCCCGCAGCAAAATGACATTTCTAAAGGGATAAAAAGTCATTTAAAACTACTCATGGCTGTAATGAATTGTCGGGTCTCGGCAATACAGATAAAACTCATTGAAAAAAACGGCATGGGTTCCCCCCCAGTCCATTACCTGGCCCTTTGGGTCTGGTATGAATTTTAAAGGGAACCCCGAATCAAAATTAAAAAAACAAAATTGTGTGGGGGTCCCCCCAAATTCCATACCAGGCCCTTCAGGTCTGGTATGGATATTAAGGGGAACCCTGCGCCAATTTTTTTTTTCAAAATAGCGTGTGGTCCCCCTCAAAATCCATACCAGACCCTTCAGGTCTGGTATGGATTTTAAGGGGAACCCTGCGCCACAATAAAAAAAATGGTGTAGGGGTCCCCCAACAATCTATACCAGACCCTTATCCGAGCACGCAACCTGGCAGGCCCCAGGAAAAGAGGGGAGGATGAGAGAGCGCCCCCCCCCCTCCTGAACCATACCAGGTCACATGCCCTCAACATGGGGAGGATGTTTTGGGGTCTGCAGGTGGGGGGGCTTATCGGAATCTGGAAGCCCCCTTTAACAAGGGGACCCCCAGATCCCGCCCCCCTATGTGAGTTGGTAACGGGTACATTGTACCCTTACCATTTCACCCAAAAAGTGTCAAAAATGGTAAAAAAGACAGGAGACACTTTGAGACAAGTCCTTTATTAAAAAATATAAAAATGAAAAAGTCCAGCGATGTAAATCCATCTCGCTCCGCCCGACTGAAAAAGAAAAAAAAAAGCCACAACAGTTCCGCCTCCATGGGAGACTCCGCCGAGTGATGCTTCTCCCGCCGGTGACAGCTGTTATATAGCTGAGGGCAGGGCAACCCGGTGACGTAAACAGGTGACCCCGCCCCCCTCTGGCGCCACAAAGAAACTGTTGCGGCTTTTTTTTTTTTTCGGTCGGCGCCCACTTGGATTTACATCACTGGACATTTCTATTTATTTTTTTAATAAAGGACTTGTCCCAAGCTGTTTCTTGTCTTTTTTAGAATTTCTTGACACTTTTTTGGGGTGAAATGGTAGGGGTACAATGTACCCGTTACAATTCACATGGGGGGGCCGGGATCTGGGGGTCCCCTTGTTAAAGGGGGCTTCCAGATTCCGATAAGCCCCCCGCCCGCAGACCCTCACAACCACCAGGCAAGAGGCCCCCACAACCACCCCAAAGCTCTCTCATCCGCCCCTCTTTTCCTGCGGCCTGCCAGGTTGTATGCTCAGATAAGGGTCTGGTATAGATTTTTGGGGGGACCCCTACGCCTTTTTTTTTTTTTTCGGCGCAGGGTTCCCCTGAAGGGCCTGGTATGGATTTTGAGGGGGACCCCTATGCCATTTATTTTGAAAAATTTGGCGCAGGGTTCCCCAAAGGGCCTGGTAATGGACTGGCAGGCACAAAATTTTAAGTAATATTTCACTTTTATTGTTTGCATTATTAAAATCACTGCTCCTGAAAAGACTGCCGTTTTAAAAAAAATGTTTACATTGATACATGTCCCATGGGGCAAGACCCAGGTCCCCAAACACTTTTTATGACAATACCTATTATATAAGCCTTTAAAATGAGCACTTTTTATTTTTCATGTTAATCTCCCATAGACTTTTAAACGGTGTTCCGTGGCTTTCGAATTTGCCGCGAACACTGCATAATGTTCGCTATTTGGCGAACAGGTGAACACTCGATGTTCGAGTCAAACTTATGTTTGACTCGAGTATCGGGCTCATCCCTAATCACCACTAGTCCGCCCAATCCTAGGACAGTGGTCTCTTCATACAATTGCACAATTGGGTACCACATATTGCTTTTAATTCAATGACCTTCATTTATATATATTGTTATACTGAATAAAATCTACCGTATATACTCGAGTATAAGCCAAGTTTTTCAGCCCTTTTTTTAGGGCTGAAAATACCCCCCTGGCTTATACTCGAGTCAGTGTACCTGAAGGGCTGCGGGCGTCCATTGTTTAAAAGTCGCGGCTTCCCCCTGGTCCCGTCCCGTTCCGTGATAGGCCTTTGACACTGTCTTCAGTGTTCCGCCTATCATGGACGTCTTCTCATCCTCGGACTCAGTTTCCCAGCAGACACTGTGTTCAGTGTTCCGCCTATCACAGACCTTCTCTTGTCCGAGGATGAAAGAACGTCCATGATTGGCAGAACACTGAACACAGTGTCTGCTGGGAAACTGAGTCCAAGGATGAGAAGACGTCCATGATAGGCGGAACACTGAACACAGAGTGAAACGCCTATCACGGAACGGGACGGGACCAAGAGGAAGCAGCGACTTTCAAAAAATGGACGCCCGCAGCCTGTCAAGAATTTCAGGTACGCTGCAATGGGCACAATGAGGTTGCAATGGGCACAGTGAGGTTGGGCATAGTGAGGTTGCAATGGGCACAGTGAGAATGGGCACAGTGAGGTTGCAATGGGCACAGTGAGGCTGCAATGGGCACAGTGAGGTTGGGCACAGTGAGGCGTGCAAATGGGCACAGTGAAGCTGTAAATGGGCATTGTTGACCCTCTTTTGCGCTTACAGTAGCTTCTGCATTCTCACCCTAGGCTTATTGTCAGGGAACTATCCGCAGAAGGACTAGCAGGTCCATCAATGTCCAGCAGATTCACGGATCAACGAACGCAATGCGCATGCGCGCGCGCACACGGGCAAGAACGGTCAGGAATCTACAGTCTCCATTGCGCATGCACGTGCGCCAGAGCGCACGCAATACGTGAGTGACTCTAGACGCCCAGTGGCCTATTTAAAGTCTGCTGCAGCAGTCAGTAACTGCTGCATGATCTTCAGCCTTCCTGTGTGTTCCTGAGTTCCTGTCTCTACTATCTTGAATTACCGTTATCGACCGGGCTTGCCTGACCAGTCTTCTTTGTGCACGACCCCGGCTTGACCCTTGGCTTGTTCCTGTATCCTGCTTCTGTCTGCTGATCCAGTGTATGACCCCGGCTTGTCCTTTGACCTGCTCCAGTGAATCTACCTTTGCTTGCTACCCTGTGTATGACTTCCGGCTTGGCTCCTGACTCCGCATTTGGTCCTCCCTGTTGCACTACCTCATCTGGTACCTCCAAGGGATCCCTGCCAAGCAGCCTACCCTTCTCACCAGCTGATCTCCAGTGGAAATCTCTTCATCATCTCAGCTTGTCGCACCTGGCAACCCCTGCCTCTTTGAGTATAGCACTTCCTGTGCCACCTTCAGGGGGCACTCTGCCCTTAGTCGCAAGGGAAACCCTCCCAGCACTTTGGCCTTAAGTAAGGTACGTGACAGTATCATGCAGCCAGAAGTGTCTGAGGCCGACGGAGGTGCTTCCCTGCTCAGGACTTTGTGCCAGCAAGTCGCGACCCTCACTCAAGCGGTGATGGGCCTACAGGAGCAACACTCCCAGTTGGAAGATCGCTTCCCGAACCAGGCGACGTCTCCTGTGGGGAAAACTTCTGTAACACCTATTGCAGTCACTACATCTGCTCCTATGATGTTTCCTCCTGCTGAACCAAGGGTACCCACTCCTGAACGCTTCTCAGGTGACCGAAGGGAGTTCAGAGCGTTCAGGGTTTCCTGTTTACTCTACATGGAACTTCAGCCAAGAACTTTCTCCCTAGAGACTGTTAAGGTGGGATTTGTTATTTCCCTGCTGTCCAAGGAAGCTCAGTCCTGGGCTCATCAGTTACTGAACAAAAAGATCCCGCTATTAACTCAATGGACTTGTTCTTTGAAGCCATGGCTAAATTATATGAGGACCCGCAACGCGCAGCCACCGCTGAAGCTGCCCTTCATGCCTTGTGGCAAGGGCAGCGCCCTGTTGAAAATTATACTGTGGACTTTCGCAATTGGGCTTCGGACACAGGGTGGAATGAGGCCGCCCTCAGACATCAGTTCTGGCTCGGCCTGTCTGAAACTATCAAAGACGAGCTAGCACGAGTGGGTCCCCCAGCCATATTAAAAGAGCTCATTCAGCTAGCTATCCAACTTGACAGGCGCCTGCAGGAGCGACACTCTGAACGGGCTCAATCCTCCCGGCCCTCAGGGATGTTGTCTACGGTTCCAGCCACTCCAGCACCCTCCACCTCAGTAACATTCAACAGAAGGCCTATGCAAATTGGCGTGGTTCGCTCTGCCTTGACCCCTAACAAGAAAAACTTAATCGCTGACAGGCTAACCTTTGTTTCTATTGTGGAGAAGCTGGACATTTCCTTTGCAAATGCCCAATAAGGCCCAGTAGCTCTTTTCTCCGCAACCCTTTGCACCTCCAAATCCTGCAACCTTCTTCAGCTCACCTTGTTCTCCATGTCGCTTTACAGTTGGCAAAGGGGGAGGCCAGATTCCCAGCAATAATCGATTCTGGGGCTTGCAGTTGTTTTTTGGACGTTTCCCTTGCTAAAGACTTTCAGATTCCTCTGCAAAGTAAGGAACATAAACTTAAGATTCACTTAGCAGATGGATCCACACCTTGTTCTGGGCCTGTTACCCAAGAGACTTTACCTATACTTACAATGATTGGCTCAGGCCATCAAGAATTCCTTTGCTTTGATGTTCTCTGTTCACCAATGTTTCCTGTAATTCTGGGGCTCCCTTGGCTGCCGGCACATGACCCACAGAAAGACTGGAATACGGGAAGTATCTCCTTCAAATCAGACTACTGCCGTCAGCATTGCATAGTGCTTGAACCTATAGTACCTTCCAGTTGCCTCACCGTTCATCCAGTTTCTTCATCCAGTCAAGATGTCCCTCCAGTTTACCATGACTTCCTAGACATCTTCGATAAGAAGAAAGCCGACACATTACCACCCCATTGCCCTTAGGATTGTCCTATCGAGTTGCTACCTGGTGCAGAGATACCATTTGGATGAAAATTTCAGAGACTGAGCTTGAGACCCTGCGTCAATACATTGACGAGAAGCTAGAAAAGAAGTTCATCCGTCCATTGTCTTCTCCAGCTGGTGAAGGGAATCTTCTTCGTGGAGAAGAAAGACCATTCTCTCAGGCCCTGTGTGGATTACAGGGAACTCAATAAGATCACTATCAAGAACCGTTATCCTCTCCCTCTCGTTCCTGAACTCTTCCAGAGATTCCGCACTGCACGAGTCTTTACTAAATTGGACTTACGAGGCGCCTACAACCTTTTGCGCATACAGGAGGGTGATGAATGGAAGACCGTTTTCAGAACTTGCTTCAGGCACTTTGAGTATCTCATTATGCCTTTTGGACTATGTAACGCCCCGGCGACCTTCCAACATTTCATAAATAACATCTTTAGAGAGTTCCTGGATTACTTCTTAATAGTTTATTTAGATGACATCCTCATCTTCTCTGCCACCCTGTATCTACATAGAACTCACTTCTGGAAGGTACTATCCACACTACGAGCACACGGGCTCTACGCAAAAGCAGAAAAGTGTGAGTTTGAAAAAAACATCCATACAATTCTTGGGTCTAATCATTTCCACGTCTGGAATTGCCATGGAGCCTCAGAAAGTATCCGCTATTCTGGAATGGTCAGCCCCTACCGATAAAAAAGGTGTCCAAAAGTTCATCGGGTTCGCTAATTTTTATAGGCGGTTCATTAAAGACTTTTCTGGCATTATTGCCCCCATTACCCAGCAGACTCGCCAGCATACCCACTTTCAGTGGTCCCAGGAGGCCCAAGAAGCTTTCGATAAACTAAAAACTCTGTTCACCTCAGCCCCCATTCTGCGGCACCCAGATCCTGCTTTGCCTTATGTCCTGGGAGTTGATGCATCAGAAGTTGCCATTGGGGCTGTCCTGTCTCAACGCCAAGGTCCTAAAGCATTGTTGCACCCAGTAGCTTTTTTCTCCCAGAAATTGAGCCAACCAGAAAGGAATTATGATGTGGGGGATAGGGAGTTACTGGCAATAAAAGCTGCCTTAGAAGAATGGCGGTATCTCCTTGAAGGTGCAGCTCACCCCATCATGGTATTCACAGACCATAAGAACTTAGAATACCTCAGATCCGCCAAACGACTGAGACCACGATAAGCCAGATGGGCCTTGTTCTTTTCGAGGTTTAACTTTCATCTCACCTACCATCCAGGGTCCAAGAATGGGAAGGCAGATGCTCTCTCACGCATGTTCCCAGAAACCCCAGAGACTGTCGTTCCTAGTACCATCTTGTGCCTTGTCCCCTCAGAATTTTCTGCTGATTCAACCTGATCTAAAGTCAACCCTTGAACAAGCCTCTGCTCAATGTCCTGAATCTAAGAGCTCCACATTCAGAAGACAGGAAGGACTCCTGTGGCACGAGGACAAGATTTTTGTTCCCAAGGAAGCCAGACTTCAGCTTTCATGAACATCAGCTTGCCGGCCATTTCGGGGTCCGTAAAACTTCTGAATTAATTCAGCGAACCTACTGGTGGCCTAACCTGAGGCAAGATTACAAAGACTTTGTAAGTTCCTGTACAACCTGTGCCAGAAATAAAGGAAGCCGCACACAAGCTTGGGGTCTGCTAAGACCACTACCTGTCTCCGACCACCCATGGAAGATGTATTTTATAGTGGAGTTACCCCCCTCCGAGGGCTTCACCACTATCCTGGTGGTGGTCGATCGTCTGACAAAGATGGCCCACTTTCTGCCTCTATTGGGTACACCCTCGGCCATGGATACAGCACTCATCTTTATCAAGGAGATCGTAAGATTGCATGGTCTGCCCAACAGTATTGTCTCTGACATAGGTGTGCAATTCACTTCAAGGTTCTGGAGGGCTCTCTGCAAAGCTTTGAACATCAAAATCTGCTTACCGTCTGCCTACCATCCACAGAGTAATGGCCAGACGGAGAGAACTAATCAGTCACTAGAGCAGTATCATCGCTGCTTTCCCACCGTTTCCCAAGATAACTGGGCAGCCTTGCTCCCATGTGCCGAATTTGCATACAATAATTCGGTACACTCCACCACTGATCAGTCTCCATTCTGGGCAAATTATGGGTTCCAACCGTCCTTCTTGCCCAATACCATTCCGGAAGCAGCAGTACCTGCTGTACAAGACAGATTAACCTTTATTCAAGAAAATGTACAGTTTCTGAAGTCATGCAGAAGTCACAGGAAAATTACAAGAAATATTATGACAAGAAGAAGAAAGAGAATCCAATTCTGAAAGTAGGGGACAAAGTATGGCTCTCTACATTGAACCTCAAATTGTCTTGCCCTTCCCGGAAGCTGGGCCCAAGGTTTATTGGTCCTTTTGCAATAAAGAGAGATTAATCCTGTGGCCTTCGAGTTGTCCCTGCCAAACTCTTACAAGATCCACCCATCCTTCCACGTTTCACTTCTCAAACCAGCCATGAATGGCCCCTTTTCTGGAAGAGAGGACCCACCTCCACCTCCAATCACAGTAGGTGAAAAAACGGAATTTGAGGTGGAAGCCATTTTGGGTTGTCGGAAGAGAGGCAGACAAACCCAATACCTAGTAAAGTGGAAGGGTTACTCACTCGAGGAAAGCTCTTGGGAACGTGCATGTTCATGCCCCTAAATTGCTATCCAAGTTCTTCAGGAAGTATCCAGAGAAGCAAGCACGTTTGGGCGTCCGGAGGCTGCCTCTGGGGGGGGGGGCTCTGTCAGGGAACTATCCGCAGAAGGACTAGCAGGTCCATCAATGTCCAGCAGATTCACGGATCAACGAACGCAATGCGCATGCGCGCGCGCACACGTGCAAGAACGGTCAGGAATCTACATTCTCCAGTGAGCATGCGCATGCGCCAGAGCGCACGCAATATGTGAGTGATTCTAGATGCCCAGTGGCCTATTTAATGCCTGCTGCAGTAGTCAGTAACTGCTGCATGATCTTCAGCCTTCCTGTGTGTTCCTGTATATACTATCTAGAATTACCGTTATCAACCCGGCTTGTCTGACCAGTCTTCTCTGTGCACGACCCCGGCTTGACCCTTGGCTTGTTCCTGTATCCTGCTTCTGTCTGCTGATCCAGTGTATGACCCCGGCTTGTCCTTTGACCTGCTCCAGTGAATCTACCTTTGCTTGCTACCCTGTGTATGACTTCCAGCTTGGCTCCTGACTCCGCCTTTGGTCCTCCCTGTTGCACTACCTCATCTGGTACCTCCAAGGGATCCCTGCCAAGCAGCCTACCCTGCTCACCAGCTGATCTCCAGTGGACATCTCTTCATCATCTCAGCTTGTCGCAGCTGGCAACCCCTGCCTCTTTGAGTATAGCACTTCCTGTGCCACCTTCAGGGGGTGCTCTGCCCTTAGTCGCAAGGGAAGCCCTCCCAGCACTTTGGTCAAGTAAGGTACGTGACACTTATACTCGAGTCAATATGTTTTCCTAGTTTTTTGTGGTAAAATTAGGTGCCTCGGCTTAAAATCGAGTCTGCTTATACTCGAGTAAATACTGTATATACTTTTATACTTTTGGTCTGTCTAATGTACAAAACATATGTCCTTTTTTTTTCCACAAATAGAGCTTTCTTTTGGTGCTATTTGATCAACTCTGCATTTTAAATTTTTTGCTCTATAAACAAAAAAAGACCGTCAATTAAAAAAAAAAAAAAAAAAAACACAATATTTTTTTACTTCCTGTTATAAAACCTATCCAATAAAAAAAATTGAAAAAAAATCGAATTTCTTCATTAATTTCGGCCAATATGTATTCTGCTACATATTTTTGGTAAAAAAAATCCCAATACACGTATATTGATTAGTTTGTGCAAAAGTTAAAGCATCTACAAACTATGGGATATTTATATTATTATTTTTTTTACTAGTAATAGCAGTAATCAGCGACTTATAGTAGAATTGTGATATTGTGGTGGACACTGACATTTTTGACACTTTTTTGGGGGACCAGTGACACTAAGGCAGGGTTCACACATATGTGGCTGCAGGTTCGTGCCTGGGGTACGGTGCGTATCTGTTCACCGGTTCAGGTGGGAATCAGGTCCGAATTTTAGCCCGAAATCGCACCTGAATTGGACTCAAAGATGCACAGGACCCTTTTTGAATGCAGACTGTGGCTGCCCAAGACCTGTGTGAACCAGCTGAGAGCCGGTCACACTCACCTGTCATGCGAATTGGATGGGGGGAACCCGCATACAATTCACATATGTGTGAACCCAGCCTAATACAGTGATCAGTGCTAAAAAGATGCACTGTCACTGTACTAGTGTCACTGGCTGGGAAGGGGTTAAACATCAGGGGCAATCAAAGGGTTAACTGTGTGCCTAGCCAATGTTTTACTGTACGGTGGGAGGTGTTTTTACTGGGGAAAGAGATGGAATTTATTCCTTGGTTTGAGGGACACAAATTCCATCCCTTCCCTCCTGTTAGAATGGCGATCTGCCTTGTTTACATAGGCAGATCGCAGTTCTGTGTCTTTTCCTCACAATCAGTGGGTGGTGTCGGACATCGAGTCCAGGGTACCCGTCGAGCGGCTCCCACTGTTTGTGATCACAGCAGGAGCAAGCCACCTACCCTACAGGTGGCACGGGTGCCGCGCTGTAGCAGTAAAACTGCTATAGGGTGTTCCTGAACTGGGTAAAGTAAAAAAAAATGTAACTTGCAATGTTATCACAGAAAATTAGGCCTTATTCAGTTAAGATCCACTAAATATGTAACATCCTAACTCTAATATTTTTGTGCGCTAGGTGCAATAGGAAAATGCTGTAATGCTGATACAAGGAATTACAAACAATATTTAAGATAAAAAAGGTGTGCAAACTCCTATATTACTATACCCACAATTACAAAAGATGATATCTGATCACCTATTAATATATGAAAAAAACAATGTGAAATTCCATCTTGAAAATGAATAAACTACACAGTGTGACCAAAAATTCATAAACAATATTACGTAAAAATAAAAGTGAAAGGTAAAAAAATTATAAATATAAAATTACGGTCCAAAAAGGACGATCCACTTAAAATATAAATGCTGTGGATTGCCAGGATCTCTAAGCAAAAGAGCTCAAAAGCACTTGGTCACACCTAGGGTCTGCTGCGACTTTCCAAACACATCCAATAATTTTGAAATTTACAAGAAAGAGAACAATAGGAGACCATAGAGTAGTATCACTAACACCTTGCCAACTATTATAAATACATTATACTCACAAAAACCAAAGGGTACATAAAGCAGGTAATGCCTCGTCGTTTGACACTAGTGGGTGTAATTGCATCACAGGCTGCTGACCCTACGCAACGCATGTTTCGTGGACATTTTCAGGGAGTTTGTGCACCTTTTTTAATAAATACATAACCTATTTTAGTATAGTGTAGTGTAGCGGGTATGTACTTTCCCGGGTGTAAATTTGAACTTGGCAGAGACATCAGTAATGTGTAATTCCCTGTGGCCCTGTGGGTGGCGCTGTCGCCCTGGGCTGGGGTTGAATCATTGCTGTGTGCGGTGCCTCCTTTTTGTCCTCCCTCGGCAGCAGTATGGTGGGGCGGGGAACCCGCCGTGCTTGCTGGGAGAGGGTATGAAGGGGCCGGCCATCTTTGTCATGGGGTCGAAGTCCCAGGCACCTTCAGCTTGTGGACGGTGGTTTGTGTCGGTCCTCTGGGTGGTCTAGGCCTAGAGGACAACCGGAGGTCGTGTTCCATCCCAGGCACCTTTAGCCTGGGGTGAGGTACTCAGATGGAGGTCCGGAGCTCAGTGCCCAACACTGAGTTCCGCGAGGGAAGGAGATCCTAGGGAACCCCGGGAGTGGGTACCCGAATCCGGAAGGCGCAATGGACCGGGGGGAGCTCCTCACTTGAAGACCCGGTGCAGCATATTGCTGGTGACAGGTGAGCCTCTCGTCGGAGACCGCCTGGAAGGAAATTCCCCCTCGTGCGGAGACCGTAACCCACTTTCAGGAAGGAAAGTGGAGAACCAAATTGTGTCTGGGCCTATTCGCATCCACACCTCCTTTCCTGTTCTGTTAACCAAGGGAGTTCAACTGATTGTGTTCATTCGCAGAAGAATAAAGGAATGTTGAACTTTAATGGTGTGGGGCTCATTTCCTAGCAGACATTGTTCAAGGTGACTCTTGGAGGGAGGATCCAGGTGCACAGCACTGACCCGAAGGTAATACAAGAACGTTGCTTATACCGCACTGACACATGTGGTGGAGGCCAGGCGTGGTGTCCCCGCTCCCTCCCCTCTAAGATACCCCTAGACAAGAGAAAGACGAGACGAGAGAAAGAGGGGAGTGAGGAGGGCGCTACAGTAATATATTAGGAAATTAGTGTGAAGTCAAACAATCTTGCACTGGACAGGGCATCAAGGCTCCTCTGTATATGACACTGTGGATTTCACATATATTTGCAAATGTGTGCAACTAAACCCCCTGTCTTTGACATGAACTGTTAGACAAGGCTAATTCTTTTTTATTTATTTTTTGCAGGTAAGCTGGTAAGTGTGCTGAAATTTTTTTATTTTTTTTGTAAAGTGCTAGGTGCCATGTGCATCTTACGGTAAAGGCTAGTTATAGTTTGGGCTGATTGCCAATTATCTGTGCAACTTGTTGGCTAAATTGTGCATGGGGATGCATTGGATGCTTCAGTGCTGTGTCTTAGCCTAGGCCGACAAGGTCCAGGCCTAGGGCGGCACTTTGCAGGGGGTGGCAAAAAGCCGCCTCCCCGCACGAACAAAAGCCCCCCCACCGCCTCCCGTCTCCTGCTCAAAAACAGTCCCCGTCGGCGGTCTCGGCTGTGCTCAGGAGGGGTTCAGTCTCCGTTTGGCTGGGTTTGAGCAGAGGTGCACCTCGGCTGTGCTCGGGCCAGGGGGGGGGCGGTCCCCGCTCGGGATGGGGCAGTCTCTGCTTACCTCGGCTGTGCTCAGGCCAGGGGGGAGCGGTCCCCGCTCGGGAGGGGGCAGTCTCCGCTCACCTTGGCTGTGCTCGGGGGGGGGGGGGGGGCGCGGACTCACCTCGGCTGCGCTCGGGAGGGGGCGGACTCGTCTCACTTCAGCTGCGCTCGGGAGGGGGTGGGCTCGTCTCACCTCGGCTGCACTCGGGAGGGGGCCGGCTCGGCTCTATGTGCTCTGGCGGGGACGGTCACAGGGATGTAATGGTAACATCACAGTGAATGAATGGCTGGAGACTTTTCTATTCACTCTGATGACCATGGGGAGTCATGTCCGCGCTCTCTGACCCTCTCCTTTATCATGTCCACACTCTCTGACCATCTCCTTTATCATGTCCGCACTCTCTGACCATCTCCTTTATTATGTCCGCACTCTCTGACCACCTCCTTTATCATGTCTGCACTCTCTGACCATCTCCTTTATCATGTCCGCACTCTCTGACCATCTCCTTTATCATGTCCGCACTTTCTGACCATCTTCTTTATTATGTTCACACTCTCTGACCATCTCCTTTTTTATGTCCGCACTCTCTGACCATCTCCTTTATCATGTATAAAGGGGTGTAAATAAAAGGCCTGCAGAACACCCACTCAGCGCCAGAGAGCATGACCCACGACATCCCCGCTAACACGGAGAGCTTCACACACTCCGCTCTCCTACTAGGAAGCTGCTGCGGTGTCTGCAAGTATTTGCCTGCTCTCCATGGACGGCTGGATCTGGTGATAGCACCCTCTGGGGTCACTTTTATGCTCACTTTTTGTGATTTGATGTACGTAGATAGGTTTAAGGGGGCTTTCAGTATATGGGCTACTTGGGAATATTAAACAGGATTACACTATATTGCTGTTTCTTGTTTTTATGACCTTGTGTGGAGCTCCTGTGCCTGCTGTCCCCGCCTGCTGGAGATGGTCCGTGGAAAAGTGGCTGGTGTATCTGCTTAAGGCTCTGATTTTTTAATCTTCTGGTGAGTTTAACCCCCTCGGGGAGAGTGCATCACGCGGTGGATTGAGATTATTGTTTCTCCCTGGTGGAAGGTGCACTCTAGGATTACTACTAAGACACCATTCAGCACTTTGGATTGTTTACATCACCTTGACTACATCTAAGAGTTTCTTTATTCAGTGTTTTTTCCACGAGTCTATCATTATTGATTTTTAAGCGCTGTTTTGTGTATTTTAATATCACAGAGACTGAACTGTTTTATTCTTATACCGTGGTTTTAGATATCTTCTTTATCATGTCCGCACTCTGACCCTCTCCTTTATCATGTCTGCACTCTCTGACCATCTCCTTTATCATGTCAGCGCTCTCTAACCCTCTCCTTTATCATGTCCGCACTCTCTGACCCTCTCCTGTATGTTGTCTGCAGTCTCTGACCATCTCTTGTATCACGTCTGCAGTCTCTGACCATCTCCTGTATCATGTCTGCAGTCTCTGACCAACTCTTCAGGTGGAGTGCTAATAGGAAGAGGTGGAGCCTAAAGAGGAAGGGGTGGATCTTAAACAGGAAGGGGTGGGGCTAATTTGGATGGGGGGCGCCGGAATTTAGTCATGCCTAGGGCAGCACAAAACCAAAATACACCACTGGGATGCTTTCAGCATGTGTCCCTGCGCCTTTAAGGAGGAATGGGTTCTCTCCAGGCAAACCTGCACTTAATTTTCCACTCTATATGTGTTCCAACTTGGAGACTCTAAAAATGATAGAGTTAGGACCACGGTATACAGAGGAGCCTTGACAAGACACTGTAGATTTCACATATACACTTCTGCATTTGCAAATTTGTGCAACTAAACCCTCTGTCTCTGACATAAACTGTTGGACAGGGACAATTTGTTTTTGTTTATTTTTGCACGCTAGCTGGTAAGTGTGCTGGGAATTATTTGTTGTTTGTAATGTGGTAAGCCCCTTCCATGTGCACCTTACTGTAAAAGCTAGTTATAGATTGGGGTGGTTACTTATCTTTACAGCAATACGGTATAGTCCATTATTCAACCACCATGAGAAATATTGTGGGGATAAACCTGGATGGAAAGAGGGGTTGTTATAAAGAGAGGCTACTGGTGTGTGGATGGACTTTAGAGGGTAGAGTTTACAATTACAAACAGTGTCCCATAGTCAGTGGAAATCGGATAGGATGGGGAGTAATGCGAGACACCTTTTATCCCTTAGATCCTCAAATCAATTTAAAAATGCTGTATGGAATTTCTTTATTTGCAGGAAAGGATAGGTATGGGTAACATGCAGGAAAATAATATAGTGTTTTGGGCAGCAGGTTGATTTTGATAGCGCGCCTTTTTTGTCCATCCATGAAAGAGAGTGCATCGACCATCTTTTCAGCTCCTCCTCCAAGTCAGTAAAAAGAGGTGTGTAATTAGCCCTGTATAGTGTCATCCTTTTCCGAAGTGAGTTTGACGCCTAAAAATGGCAAGGCCAGGGGCTGCCACTTGAAAGGAAATTAAGCCCTAAATGTGGTAAGGATCTGGTCTAGGAGATTAATATTTAGACATGTGCACAATGGAAAGAATTGTTTTTGTTTTGAATAGATTTGTTATAGTACTAATTAGTTTCATTGATTCATTTCAGAATTTGTTTAGTTTAGTTTTGTTTCATTTAATTTTATTTTGTTTATTCATTTTCTAACGAATTCTAAATAAATTTTCTGAACTATTTGAATTCAGATTGGTTGATAAATGATTGACCGATTCAAATTCTGTGTGAAGAATAGCTGGTTAAGGAGCAGGTCGGGAAGCCGCATCCTTAACAACCAATGACTCAATAAAAGAGTGGGGTCCCCTCCATACCAGGCCACATGCCCTCAACATGGGGGGGGGTGCTTTGTATATAGGGACAAAAGCCTCTTCGACATAGTACCCCTACCCATTCAGCAAAAATGTGTCCCCCAGTGTAGATCCATCGTTACATCGCTGGACCCAAAAGAAAACACTCCAGTCTCTTTGAAGGCTCACACCGTCTGCCTGCTCCGCCGTCTGACATGTCTGAAATAACTAAGGGACGAAGTCACTCAATGATGTGCATGTCTCGGTCGATGACATCACAAGAAGGCAGGGTCACCCAGTGATGTCGCTGGGTGTCCCCATCCCTTAGCTATTTGAGAATTGTCAGATGGTGGAGCAGGCAAACGGTGGGGGCCTTCGACGAGACCAGAGTTTTTTTTTTCCTTTTTTGGGTCCAGTGGTGTGAAGGGCGTCATGATTGATGATGGATCTACAAGGGGGGGGGGGATTTTTTTTATTTTGTGTCCTTACTCACTTTTTACACTTTTTTGGTGAACTTCTTTGCGTTACTATGTACCCCATACTCATTTACTTGGGGGGTCACAGGATCTTGGGTCCCCCTTGTTAAAGGGGGCTTCCAAATTCCGATAAGCCCCCTGCCCACAGACCACCACAACCACTGGCCAGGGTGAGGGCATGTGGGCTGGTATGGTTCAGAAGGGGTGGGGTTGCTTTTTTTCCCACCTTCCCTGGCCTGCTGAGCTGCAAGCTCAGATAAGGGTCTGGTATGGATTTTGAGGGAGACCCCATCCATGCTGTTTTATTTTTTTTTATTTTGGCATTTAAGGTTTCCCTTAAAATCCATATCATTGCCGGCATTCTTTTGTTTACATTTCAGCTCCACTGACAGATGATGAGTCATCGGCCTGCTCCTTAACTACCAGCTATTCCTTCACACAGAATTCAAATTGGTCGATAATTTTTTGACTGATCCGAATTCCAATCGAAAATTTGGAATTCATTAGTAAACGAATATAAAAAACTAAATTACATGAATTTCAATGAAATTTGTTACTATTTCATTTGGAGATTTGGATACATCCGAATCTCCGAATAACCAAAAATTTGTCTGAATTCATATTTGGACCGAAACGAATTGCACATGTCTATTAATATTAAGTGCTTCTGATTTAGTGGAGTTTAGTTTGAGATAGCACGCCAAATTTAGTTGGGAGTCAAAAACATTAGGTATAAACAATAAGTCATCCTTAAAAATTGCGCATTTGTGTGGTCTGCCCTTGCTTTTAACCCACTTTATATCAGGGTTCATACATATTGGTGTTGATAGCATCTCAATTGGGACCATGAATGACAGGGGTCAGTTTTGCAGTCTTAATTTTTATGATAGCCGTAGGGTTTGTATACAGCGTGAGTAAAAACAAATAAAATTGGGGACAAAAATCCAGTGTCGCAAGATATGGAAGAGGAAAGGCCAGCACAGGGAGTCGAAGGCCTTGTGTAAATCTAAGGATAACAACATACCCTGCCTTTTTCCAACTCCATCCCAATTGAATCAGAAAAGTGAGATTATGTTTATTGCCTGTCGGATCTGGTCTGTCACCTGATGATTAGGTACAAAGCCAACCTGGTCAATATGAATATAGCATTCTAAAAACTGCTTCATTCTATTAGCGGACATTTTTGTAAGCAATTTTAAATCACAATTAATGAGCGAAATAGGTCTATAGTTAGCCTTATTGCTATGGTCTTTGTTTGGTTTGGGTAGCATACATATAGTGGCCTTATCAGAGTCTGCATCGAGAGGCAGGCCTTCCCTCAGGGCATTATAGAATGTTCCTAGATGTGGGAGTAATTGGAATGCCAAATTCTTGTAGTACAACTCTGAGAACCCGTCAAGGCCTGGTGCTTTGGAAGCATTAGCCTGTTTTATGCCCTGTAATATTTCCTCCACCGAGACTTCCTGTTTGAGAAGTTCCCTGTGTAAAAAGTGGATAAGGTAGATATTGAGAGATCATCCAGGAAAGCAGTTAGTCTGCTCACGGAAATACTATTGGTGACCGTGTAATGTGTAAGAGTTGAAGATTTGTAAAATTGTTATACTGTAGGTTTCTGAGTTAGTAAACCGTCTGGCTTTCTCAATTTTAGGATAGATACATTTTGAGGGATTTATTTTAGCACATGTGCACCTTCTTTCCTGGTGTTGAGGAATTTTATGAGAGAAGATTGGTGCCTTAGTTTTCACTTTCTGTTTCAATAATGTTTATTCAAGTTTAACAAAGAACAATCAAGCATCAGTTCTGCTCACGCAGGGGGTAATTTTGACATTTTTACAAAGATTGGCTTATACAGTGACAAAAAGGTAAAAATGAGACAGTGTAATATAACAGAGAGCTGACATAGCAGCGGTAACTTGTCATAACTTTTAAGCCATAAAGGTCAAAAGGCCCTGGAGAGTCTCCCCACAGCAGTGAGATGCCCCTCAGGCCTGCAAATACCCATGCAGTGGCGCAATATACAGCCTATGTAAGAAAGTAAGGGAGCAAGAGGGAACATGAGAGGAAATAGACAAGAGGGTGGCGCTCTGGGAAAAATAATTGCGCACCTGTAAAGCAAGGGGTAGAAGGGGAGAATAAGGGAAGGGGGGATAAGACCAGGAGGCCAGAGGGCAAGAGGGAAGGGAAAACAAGGGTTCAGTTTGCACTTTCATGAACTTCTTTATAAATATATAAATTGATCATTTGCACTTTATATTATAAGTTTCATGAAGTTCATGGTGCCTTTGGCCAATTATGGCTCAGGGGGACTAAGTCCACACCCCACACTATATAAGGCCGCCTGCACGTCGGCCCTGTGTAGTGTGTTGCTGGCGTGGACCGAGAGAGTGTCATTTAACTTGAGCAGGCAGGTTATTCAGTTAGCTGCAGTGTATTTAGTACAGTGGAACCTTGATTTAAGAGTAACTTGGTTTGAGAGCAATTTGATTTGCGAGCAAATTTTTTTTTTTTTTAATTCTGACTCGGTTTGCGAGTGTTGACTCGCAAGACGAGCAGAATTCAAGGTAAATATGCCTGCAGTACCGCATTTGGCCTGAGGTACGGGGGCGCAGGAGCTGAGCAGAGCCTAAATAGGCCTGCAGTACCGCATTTGGTCTGAGGTACGGGGGCACAGGAGCTAAGCAGAGCCGAACAGCGGCGATCGCAGCCGATCGCCGGCATTCGGCAATGCTCGGAAAGACATGGAAATACATGGAAATACTCCAGTTTCCGTGCCTTTCCGATGTTTGCCGAGGTCAGCCGAAGTGTGCTCGGGCCTTTTCGTCCGTTTCAGAGGCTCTCCGGCGCCCCCCCACACCTCTGGCTGCATTCGGTATTGCATCCCATTGAAGTCAATGCGGAACAAATTATTTTCGTTTCCATTGTGGGAAAACTTGCTTTGATATGCGAGTACTTTGGATTACAAGCGGAACGGAACGGATTATGCTCGTAATCCGAGGTTCAACTGTATATATATATATATATATATATACACATACATACACACACACACACACACTGTTTTCAGTGTAGCTAGATCTGACTGCAGGCTGTTCCTGGTGTACTTTTTCTAATATATATATATATATATATATATATATATATATATATATGTGACGGACCCCGTACTCAAAATGAGTCTGTCCGGCGTAAATGCTTCCTCTGTCCGGAACTACACCATCCAGGGGCCCCTTAGCTTTCCCATTCACTAGTCGTAGCTCAGTGTAGGGTAAAACATCAGACAGTTTATTAGAACCAGAATACAGAAGTCTTATATACAGTAAAAGAGGTTGTTCCTACATCCTGCTCATATTACTCTAGCAATACACAGAAACATAAATTAACATGAGCTAATTAACTAATCCCTTATGCAGCCGATGTGACTCCCTAACTACAATACACATTATCATACATATCAACACAGAACTCCTTCATACAATTGCAGGGTCAATTAGCACAGACAACAATGGGTGAAAGAGAAGCCACACTAGACTCGTTTACATTATAACAGACAACAGACAGACAGGTGGCTGGAGTTGACATCAGCACCTCCTAACAGTATGTGTCCTAACAGTATGAATCAGTCAGTCTTTCTAATATGGCATATACAGGGTTACCAGAGTCTATGTGTGTTAGGGGGACATGGACCTAAATCCAAAGTAACACCACCTCAAGGGTCCCCAGGCATACAGCTCACAGAGAGCACCGTTCCCCCAAATGCCAGGGCCCATGATCGGTGGGCAACAGGCTGGCATTCAGTCTCCTCCAAAAGCCTCTGTACCGGCTAGGTCTGTCACAATATATATCCACTGTATCCAGTGTAGCTAGATCTGACTGCAGGCCATTCCTGGTGTACTGTTTCTAATATACTTCAGGTAGGCAGGTGATTCAGTTAGCTGCAGTGCATTTAATATATATATACAGTCTCGTGCGTATATATATATATATATATATATATATATATATATATACTGTATCCAGTGTAGCTAGATCTGACTGCAGGCCGTTTCTGGTGTACTGTTTCTTTTTTCTTTTTTACTCTTTATTTGATCAAATTTTAGCATATACAAACAAAGACATTCCCCCTCTCAGTTGGGATATACATTGACATATTTAATTTCCAATACCTTATCTACCCTTTCCCTCCCTCCCCCACCCCTTGCCCCCCCCCATCTAATCTATTCTCTCCCTTCCTTCTATCTACCCTCTCCCCTAAGCCCTTCTTCCACCTCCTCTCTACGTGCTCTTAATCTCACTATATTTCTTCGTTAATTTAAACTTTTTCCACTTTTCCCATCTCTTAGAAAATCCCTCTCTAGTATCTTCATGACTGTGTCTTAGATTTTTCATGTTCCGTATCTCTTCTATTTTGTCAAATCACTCCCTGATTTTTGGGCTTTCTACTTCTTTCCATTTCTTCGGTATCAGAATATTTGCGGCATTCATCATGTGTATTATCATTGAGTTTCTATATTCCTTTATCGGGATATCTAATCCATGAAATAGACATGTCCGTGGTTCCTTAGGTACAGTGCCTTGCGAAAGTATTCGGCCCCCTTGAACTTTTCATCCTTTTGCCACATTTCAGGCTTCAAACATAAAGATATAAAATTTTAATTTTTTGTGAAGAATCACCAACAAGTGGGACACAATTGTGAAGTGGAACGAAATCTATTGGATATTTTAAACTTTTTTAGCAAATAAAAAACTGAAAAGTGGTGCATGCAAAATTATTCGGCCCCTTTACTTTCAGTGCAGCAAACTCACTCCAGAAGTTCAGCGAGGATCTCTTAATGATCCAATGTTGTCCTAAATGACTGATGGTGATAAATAGAATCCACCTGTGTGTACACAAGTCTCTGTATAAATGCACCTGCTCTGTGATAGTCTCAGGGTTCTGTTGAAAGCGCAGAGAGCATCATGAAGACCAAGGAACACACCAGGCAGGTCCGTAATACTGTTGTGGAGAAGTTTAAAGCCGGATTTGGATACAAAAAGATTTCCCAAGCTTTAAACATCCCAAGGAGCACTGTGCAAGTGATCATTTTGAAATGGAAGGAGTATAAGACCACTGCAAATCTACCAAGACCTGGCTGTCCCTCTAAACTTTCAGCTCAGACAAGGAGAAGACTGATCAGAGATGCAGCCAAGAGGCCCATGATCACTCTGGATGAACTGCAGAGAACTACAGCTGAGGTGGGAGAGTCTGTCCACAGGACAACAATCAGTCGTACACTGCACAAATATGGCCTTTATGGAAGAGTGGCAAGAAGAAAGCCATTTCTCAAAGATATCCATAAAAAGTCTCGTCTAAAGTTTGCCACAAGCCACCTGGGAGACACACCAAACATGTGGAAGAAGGTGCTCTGGTCCGATGAAACCAAAATCGAACTTTTTGGCCACAATGCAAAACGATATGTTTGGCGTAAAAGCAACACAGCTCATCACCCTCAACACACCATCCCCACTGTCAAACATGGTGGTGGCAGCATCATGGTTTGGGCCTGCTTTTCTTCAGCAGGTTCAGGGAAGATGGTTAAAATTGAGGGGAAGATGGATGCAGCCAAATACAGGACCATTCTGGATGAAAACCTGTTGGAGTCTGCAAAAGACCCGAGACTGGGACGGAGATTTATCTTCCAACAAGACAATGATCCCAAACATACAGCAAAATCTACAAAGGAATGGTTCACAAATAAACGTATTCAGGTGTTAGAATGGCCAAGTCAAAGTCCAGACCTGAATCCAATCGAGAATCTGTGGAAAGAGCTGAAAACTGCTGTTCACAAAAGCTCTCCATCCAACCTCACTGAGCTCGAGCTGTTTTGCAAGGAAGAATGGGCAAGAATTTCAGTCTCTCGATGTGCAAAACTGATAGAGACATACCCCAAGCGACTTGCAGCTGTAATCACAGCAAAAGGTGGCTCTACAAAGTATTAAAGCAAGGGGGCCGAATAATTTTGCACGCCCCACTTTTCATTTTTTTCTTAGTTAAAACAGTTTCAAAAATCCAATAGATTTCGTTCCACTTCACAATTGTGTCCCACTTGTTGGTGATTCTTCACAAAAAATTAAAATTTTATATCTTTATGTTTGAAGCCTGAAATGTGGCAAAAAGATGAAAAGTTCAAGGGGGCCGAATACTTTCGCAAGGCACTGTAGGTCTATGTTAGTAATCTTCTTGTTAAAACGTAATATTTCCTTCCAGTAGGTTCTAATTTTAGGGCATCCCCACCATATATGGGCCATAGTTCCCGTTTGTTTGCATCCCTGCCAGCACTGCGTTGTTTGTCCTATTTGGTACTTCCCTAGTATATCTGGTGTTTTATACCACCGGGTTATACATTTATAGTTTTTTTCCACCATCCCGTTGTTTACTGATGATCCATGTACTAGTTTCAAGATTTTTACCACTTCTTGGTTCTTTCCTCGTTTCCCTAGTTCCTTCTCCCAATTTTTTATGAATGTCGGGACTTCCAGCTCTTCTACTTCCATCAGGATTTTTTATATCCAAGATATATTCCCACGTGTTTTTTCAGTGGTACATAATCGCTCTATTGGTGTTAGAGCGTCGCCTTCTCTTAATGGGTGGGGAAGTGCTGCTATAAAATGCTTGAGCTGGAAGTACCTGCATTCATTAATCTCCATTAAATCTTTTTTTATTTTTACCTCTTGTATAGTGCAATTTTTTCCCCCTTGTATTATATCCCGTAGTTGTGCATTTTCTTTTTTGATCCAATTCCCTCCTATCGAATTTTTCCCTGGTGCGAAATAGTTATTTTCCTTTAGTGCCATCAGTGGTGAATTATATTTCCATTTATTTTTCTTGTACAATATGTCCCAAGTTTTCAATACAATCCATGTCAGTGTGTGTGTATTTTCTCCCAATGTCCTATATTGTGGTGGTGTCCATATATCCCTTCCTAATTGTGTATTTGCCATTATGTGTTCTATGTTAACCCATCTTTTCTCATTATTTCATTTAGTCCATTCCACCACACGTGTTAACAAAACTGCCTCATAGTATTTTTGAAAGTCAGGTACGTTTAATCCCCCTTGACTTTTTGCTTTCTTCAGGATTGCCAGTGCTATTCTAGGTTTCTTATTGTGCCATATTAATTTTGTGATTAATGTTTTTAATAATCGAAAATACGCTGGGGGCAGGTATATGGGGAGCATTTGATACTTCTACATGATCTTCGGGAGTATTATAATTTTTAGGGCATTAATCCGGCCCATCCATGATAAGGGGCGTGCTGCTATTCTCTTTATTTCAATTTTTATTTCCTCTAATAATGGGATGTAGTTTGCTTGATATATTTCCTTCGGTGATGCAGTTAATTTAATCCCCAAGTATTTTATTTCCGTCCTCCTCCATGGGAATGGGAACTCTTGTTGTAGACACTGTTCCTCTTTTACTTTAATATTTATATTTAATATCTTGGATTTACTCGGGTTAATCTTAAAATTGGATGGATTTCCATATTCCTTAATGCTCTCAAGAGGTTGGGCATTGTAATTCGGGGGTTTAATATATAAAATAATATGTCATCTGCGAATGCAGCTAATTTATGTTCCTCTTCTCTGACTTTAAAGCCCCCTATGTCCGCATCCCCCCGCACCATCGCCAGAAAAGTTTCTAGCGCCAACACGAACAGGAGCGGAGACAGGGGGCACCCCTGTTTCGTCCCATTATTCATCCTAAAAGGGGGGTGATAGTGTTCCGTTGACTTTTACCATAGCTGTGGGTCCTTTATATAGTGTTTGTATCCACTGCATCATCCTTGGGCCTATTCCCATACTCTCCAGTGTGTTCATCATTAATCCCCAGTCTACCCTGTCGAACGCCTTTTCGGCATCTATCGACAGGAGTAGACCGGGGACTCTCCCTTGTCTTATTTTTTGAAGAAGTAGGAGTGTTCTTACTCCATTGTCCCTCCCCTCTCTACTTAGTACAAACCCTACTTGGTCCGAATGGACAAACTCCGTCATTGGATCTTGCATCCTTGTTGCTAAAATTTTTGTGAACAATTTTGTGTCCGCGTTTAGCAGTGATATAGGTCTATAGTTTAAATGGAGGTGTGAAAATTGGGAAATGTATAGGGTACTGCCAACATCCTTGTATATATGGAAGGGAATGTGCAACTAGTACACATGAGGTTGCCCCATAGGACTTTTTAGGCAGAAAAATTATTCAGGAAAGTAAACATATATAAAAAAATGCACAAAAAGTAACAGAAAAATATATATGCATAGAAAATACAACAATCACTTAAAATAGAATAAATGAATCACTCATGTACAGTACAAGATATAGGTATCAACCCAGGAGCTTACAATCCACTGCCCAAATAGCGATTTAGGGTCAAGCGGACAGAATTACAGATGACATCCCAACATGTTTCGGAGTTTCACAGTAATATGTGATGTTCCTTCATCAGGCTAAACTTATACAATGGTTTATTTTACTTCTTATCTGTAATGTAAATACGATAGTGTAATTCCGCATACACACGACCGTTTTTCATGACGTTAAAAATGCAATTTTTTTAATTGGTCATTAAAAATGATCGTGTGTAGCCTCCAGAGCATTTTTAACAACGTGAAAAATGGCCTAAAAAAAAAATTAGAACCTGCTCTATTTTTTCACATCGTTTTTCACGTCGTTCTTTTTAACGTCGTGAAAAACGATAGTGTGTATACTTTTACAAGGGGAAAAAAATTGTGTGCATGCTCAGAATTAAGTATGAGACGGGAGCGCTCGTTCTGGTAAAACTAGCGTTTGTAATGGAGATAGCACATTCGTCACGCTGTAACGGACTGAAGAGCACGAGGCTGAAAAGCGCGAATCGTCTCTCACCAAACTTTACTAACACAAGGATCAGCAAAAGCAGCCCAAAGGGTGGCGCCATCCGAATGGAACTTCCCCTTTATAGTGCCGTCATACATTTCGTACGTCACCGCGCTTTGCTCTAGCCTTTTTTTTCATGATCGTGTGTAGGCAAGGCAGGCTTGAGAGGAAACAAGAAAAATCACGTTGAGAAAAACTTCGTTTTTTTCAATGACATTAAAAACGGCCGTGTGTACGCGGCATAACAGAATTTGTATAATGGCATTAAAACATTATACTTTGTTACTTTACATAATAATTAGTACTTTGATTAGACCATACTTACATAGATACAATTCACTTTAACCACTTAACGACCGCTCACTGTATATATACGTCGGCAGAATGGCACCGACAGGCACAATCACGTACAGTGTACGTGACTGCCTTTGTATAGTTGGGGGGTCCGATCGGACCCCCCTTCTATACAGTGAGCGGTCGTTATCCGTTGGGGAGCGATTCGGGATGAGGGGACGGCCGTTCGCTCCCGGCGAATGAGAAAGCTTCCTCTGCTGTGTAATGTTTACACAGGCAGAGGAAGTGATGTCATCTCTCATGCGGCGCTCACATATACCGAGCGCCGTACAAGAGAAGACACACAGGTTAGTGCACAAACAGTACACTGACACCAGGAAACATAGGAACATAAATCGCCCCCCAGGCCCCCCCAGACACCCCCAGATCCCCCCCCAGCTCCCAGTCACAGTGTCACTGATTGCAGTGACCATTTATTTACTGATCACTGCAATCAGTGACATTTGTGACTGTAAAAGTGTCACTACAGTTAGTTTTAGGTCCAGTGTAGCCCCCTAACCCCCCCTAATAAAGGTTTAACCCCCTGATCACCCCCCAGATAACCCTTTCACCCCCTATCACCACTGTCGCTAAGCGATCGTTTTTCTGATCGCTGTTTTAGCGTCGGTGATGCCGATCGGTAGCCAGTAATTTTTTTTTGGTTCGCCGCAGGTTTTTATAGCGTCAGGTACCCCCATATATTACCTAATAAAGGTTTAACCCCCTTTATCGCCCCCCAGGTAACCCTTTCACCCCCTATCACCACTGTCGCTAAGCGATCGTTTTTCTGATCGCTGTCTTATTGTCGGTGATGCCGATAGGTAGCCAGTTATTTTTTTAGGTTTGCCGCAGGTTTTTATAGCGTCAGGTACCCCCATATATTACCTAATAAAGGTTTAACCCCCTTGATCGCCCCCCAGGTAACCCTTTCACCCCCTATCACCACTGTCGCTAAGCGATCGTTTTTCTGATCGCTGTCTTATTGTCGGTGATGCCGATAGGTAGCCAGTTATTTTTTTTAGGTTCGCCGCAGGTTTTTATAGCGTCAGGTATCCCCATATATTACCTAATAAAGGTTTAACCCCTTGATCGCCCCCCCAGGTAACCCTTTCACCCCCTTTTGCCAGTGTCACTAAGCGATCATTTTTCTGATCGCTGTATTAGTTATGCTGGTGCCGATAGATAGCCAGTTATTTTTTTTAGGTTCGCCGCAGGTTTTTATAGCGTCAGGTACCCCCATATATTATCTAATAAAGGTTTTAACCCCCTAATTGCCCCTAGTTAACCCTGCGTCACACCCCAGGCAGCATCAGGTTAGTGCCAGTAACGCTAACACCCACGCGTGAAGCATACACCCCCCTTAGTGGTATAGTATCTGAACAGATCAATATCTGATCTGATCAGATCTATACTAGTGTCCCCAGCAGTTTAGGGTTCCCAAAAACGCAGTGTTAGCGGGATCAGCCCAGATACCTGCTAGCACCTGCGTTTTGCCCCTCCGTCCAGCCCAGGCCACCCAAGTGCAGTATCGATCGATCACTGTCACTTACAAAACACAACACACATAACTGCAGCGTTTGCACAGACAGGCCTGATCCCTGCGACTCCAGTGCTGTAGGAGGTGATTTCACCACCACAGTTAAAAAAAAAAAAGCATATATGCCGAAGCATTGGGGCAGCAGGGGCGGAGGAGCAATTTTGCTCCTAATGCCGCGTACATACGGTCGAAATTCTGATGGAGGCTTGCCCGTGGAAAAGTCCGACCATGTGTGTGCGGCATAATTTTTGCGGGAGGATGCCCCAATGCTTCGGCATATATAAATGGTGCATGTATGCCCATCATTAGAAGTGGGTGGATGAATGGCGGTATTCTAATGGTGGGCATACCCACCGATCAATCTCTTTTTTTTGTTTAGCCAACAGGCTGCATGAAAAAAAAGATTACAATACATGTCCAACAAGGACCAGCAACGTACTGGTATGTTGCTGGACTTTGAATGGTTATACCAGATTGATGCCTGTGGGTTTAGGTATCATCTTGGTATCATTCTTTTCAGCCAGCGGCCGGCTTTCATGTAAAAGCAATTCTAGCGGCTAATTAGCCTCTGGACTGCTTTTACAAGTAGTGGAAGGGAATGTCCCCCCCCCCCCGGATGTAAAAAGCGCCATTGGGAAATTGGGAAAGCATTTTATCACACCGATCTTGGTGTGATCAGATGCTTTGAGGGCAGAGGAAAGATCTAGGGTCTAATAGACCCCAGTTTTTTCAAAAAAAGAGTACCTGTCACTCCTATTGCTAACAATAAACAATAAAAATGATAAAAAAAAAAAATATGGAAGGAACAGTTTAGAAATAAAATAAAAAAGGAAAATTAATAATAATAAAAAAAAAAAGCACCCCTGTCCTGCCCTGCTCTTGCGAAATGGCGAACGCAAGCGTCGGTCTGGCGTCATATGTAAACAGCAATTGCACCATGCATGTGAGGTATCACTGCAAAGGTCAGATTGAGGGCAGTCATTTTAGCAGTAGACCTCCTCTGTAAATCTAACATGGTAACCTGTAAAGGCTTTTAAAGGCTTTTAAAAATTTATGTCGTTTGTCGCCAATGCGCGTTTGTGCGAAATTTTAAAGCATGTCGTGTTTGGTATCTATGTACTCGGCCTAAGATCATCTTTTTTCTTCCATCAAACATTTGGGCAATATAGTGTGTTTTAGTGCATTAAAATTTAAAAAAGTGTATTTTTTCCCCAAAAAATGCGTTTGAAAAATCGCTGCGCAAATGCAACACCCACCATTTTAATCTGTAGGGCCTTTGCTTTAAAAAATATATAATGTTTGGGGGTTCAACATAATTTTCTTGCAAAAAAAAAAATGTTTTCATGTAAACAAAAAGTGTCAGAAAGGACTTTGTCTTCAAGTGGTTAGAAGAGTGGATGTAAGCTTCCTAATGTTGTGTATAAAATGCCAGAACAGTTCAAAACCCCCCCAAATGACCCCATTTTGGAAAGTAGACACCCCAAGCTATATACTGAGAGGCATGTCGAGTCCATGGAATATTTTATATGTTGACACAAGTTGCGGAAAAGACTATTTATTTATTTATTTATTTTTGCACAAAGTTGTTACTAAATGATATATTGCTCAAACATGCCATGGGCATATGTGGAATTACACTCCAAAATACATTCTGTTGCTTCTCCTGAGTACGGGGATACCACATGTGTGAGACTTTTTGGGAGCCTAGCCGCGTACGGGACCCCAAAAACCAAGCACCGCCTTCAGGCTTTCTAAGGGTGTAAATTATTGATTTCACTTCTCACTGCCTATCACAGTTTCGGAGGCCATGGAATGCCCAGATGGCACAAAACCCCCCCCAAATGACCCCATTTTGGAAAGTAGACACCCCAAGCTATTTGCTGAGAGGTATGGTGAGTATGTTGCAGATCTTGCTTTTTGTCACAAAGTTTTGAAAATTGAAAAAAAAAGAAAATTATTTTCTTTCTTCATTTTCAAAAACAAATGAGAGCTGTAAAATACTCAACATGCCTCTCAGCAAATAGCTTTTTGTAATTTTTTATTTTTTTTGTCATTATTCAATCACTTGGGGCAAGAAAAAAAAATATTCAATGGGCTCAACATGCCTCTCAGCAATTTCCTTGGGGTGTCTACTTTCTAAAATGGGGTCATTTGGGGGGGTTTTGTGCTATTTTGGCATTTTATGGCTTTCGAAACTGTGATAGGTAGTGAGGAGTGAAATCAAAAATTTGCGCCCTTAGAAATCCTGAAGGCGGTGCTCAGTGCTGGGACAAGGCCATTTGGTGCCCAGGGCGAAGATGGTAAACTGCGCCCCCCCCCCCCCGTTTTTAAGAAAGAATGAAAAAATGTATGTCGTTTCAAAACAAGAATATACTTAAAACCATACAAATTCAATTAGGTTTAATGCGATAGAAACAGAGTTCACTCACACATTTTAATTATGTGTATAATCCCCCCCACTTTCCCAGCCCTCCTCTCTGCACAAATCCCCCCACTTTCCCAGCCCTCCTCTCTGCACAAATCCCCCCCACTGTTCCAGCCATCCTCTCTGCACAAATCCCCCCACTTTCCCAGCCCTCCTCTCTGCACAAATCCCCCCACTTTCCCAGCCCTCCTCTCTGCACAAATCCCCCCACTTTCCCAGCCCTCCTCTCTGCACAAATCCCCCCACTTTCTCAGCCCTCCTCTCTGCACAAATCCCCCCACTTTCCCAGCCCTCCTCTCTGCACAAATCCCCCCACTTTCCCAGCCCTCCACTCTGTACAAATCCCCCCACTTTCCCAGCCCTCCTCTCTGTACACATCCCCCCACTTTCCCAGCCCTCCTCTCTGCACAAATCCCCCCCACTTTACCAGCCCTCCTCTCTGTACAAATCCCCCCACTTTCCCAGCCCTCCTCTCTGCACAAAGCCCCCCCACTGTTCCAGCCCTCCTCTCTGCACAAATCCCCCCACTTTCCCAGCCCTCCTCTCTGCACAACCCCCCCCCCCACTGTTCCAGCCATCCTCTCTGCACAAATCCCCCCACTTTCCCAGCCCTCCTCTCTGCACAAATCCCCCCACTTTCCCAGCCCTCCTCTCTGCACAAATCCCCCCACTTTCCCAGCCCTCCTCTCTGCACAAATCCCCCCACTTTCAGAACCCTCCTCTCTGCACAAATCCCCCCACTTTCCCAGCCCTCCTCTCTGCACAAATCCCCCCACTTTTCCAGCCCTCCTCTCTGCACAAACCCCCCCACTTTCCCAGCCCTCCTCTCTGCACAAATCCCCCCACTTTCCCAGCCCTCCTCTCTGCACAAATCCCCCCACTTTCCCAGCCCTCCTCTCTGCACAAATCCCCCCACTTTCCCAGCCCTCCTCTCTGCACAAATCCCCCCACTTTCCCAGCCCTCCTCTCTGCACAAATCCCCCCACTTTCAGAGCCCTCCTCTCTGCACAAATCCCCCCACTTTCCCAGCCCTCCTCTCTGCACAAATCCCCCCCACTTTCCCAGCCCTCCTCTCTGCACAAATCCCCCCACTTTCAGAGCCCTCCTCTCTGCACAAATCCCCCCACTTTCCCAGCCCTCCTCTCTGCTCCTCCACACACCTACCTTTTCCCAGTTCTTCTCCATGCTCAAATTCTCCCACACACTTTCACAGTTCAGTCTCTGCGGAGCGCTCTCTCTCTCCTCTCCCCCCTCCCCCACCTCTTCCACCGCCAGTGCTCTAGTCCAGACCATATGGTATGCGCAGGCTTTTTTTTTTGGCAGGTGATCGAGGAGCTGTAGCTGGGGCGGAGTTTCAGGGCTCCTCCGTGCTATGTTGTAAAGGCGAGGACGGAAGCTGCCTCCTGCATCAACACAGGCAGCTGTACATTGCCACGCTGGGAGCCGAAGGATGCGAGGGCTGCGCAGCGCTAGTGTGTAATGACAGGTTGGAGCAGTAAGCCCTGAGAAGGCCACTTCACTGCGCCCCCCCCCCACCCCTAATAAATTGTACCGCCCAGGGCATCCGCCCCTTCCGCCCCCCTTGTACCGGCTCTGGCGGTGCTTGGTTTTCGGGGGCTCGTACGCGGCTAGGCTCTCAAAAAGTCCCACACATGTGGTATCCCCGTACTCAGGAGAAGCAGCAAAATGTATTTTGGGGTGCAATTCCACATATAACCATGGCATGTGTGGGCAATATATCATCTAGTGACAACTTTTTGTAACTTTTTTTTTTTTGTCATTATTCAATCACTTGAGACAAAAAAAAATATTCAATGGGCTCAACATGCCTCTCAGCAATTTCCTTGGGATGTCTACTTTCCAAAATGGGGTCATTTGGGGGGGTTTTGTACTGCCCTGCCATTTTAGCACCACAATAAATGGGATAGGCAGTCATAAATTAAAAGCTGTGTAAATTCCAGAAAATGTACCCTAGTTTGTAGACGCTATAACTTTTGCGCAAACCAATAAATATACGCTTATTAACATTTTTTTTACTAAAGACATGTGGCTGATAACATTTTGGCCTAAATGTATGACTAAAATTGAGTTTATTCGATTTTTCTTATAACAAAAAGTAGAAAATATCTTTTTTTTTCAAAATTTTCAGTCTTTTTCCGTTTATATCGCAAAAAATAAAAATCGCAGAGGCAATCAAATACCATTAAAAGAAAGCTCTATTTGTGGGAAGAAAAATACGCAAATTTCGTTTGGGTACAACATTGCATGTCCGCACAATTTACAGTTAAAGCAGCGCAGTGCAAAATTCTGAACACACCTCTGTCCTTTAGCTACAAAATGGTCCGGGGCTTAAGTGGTTAAATTGTGGCAGGATAAAAACAAACAGCATTGATGGTACAAACTGGCTGAGAGGTCCACAAAAGATGGAAATGCAGAGGCTCAGGAGCAGATACTGCAGTGCTTTCACAAGAGACGCCTGCTTATGTGACTAAAAGCGAAAGGGTGTTGTTCAGACTAAAATAAATAACAAGGGGGTACTTTATGTTAGTCCCATATGTCAATATAGGTATGAAGACAAAAAAGTAAGGGAGGTAAACAAGCTGAGTGGAGAGGGTATTGTCCAGTCAGACAGGGGAATGTTATTTACCTTTCAAGCTGTGATGAAATCATAAGAAGCAGACCAAAGGCCTAAGGCCTTTGTGTTTTAGTGGTGGTCGGTCTCTCAATCTCTTCTATATCTCAGACTTATTTTCATACAACTGGAATCGTACTATAATATTGTGAGGTATTTCTGCGTCTAAATATGGGGGTTTCCTAATCCTATGTACTCGGTCTGTTTTAAGTTCTTGCTCTTCTCCTCTGTCCAGTAGGGGGTTGAATATTTCCTTCATAATTTTTTTCATTTCTTCTCCTCTTTCTTCTGGGAGCGCACTTATCCTTAGATTCTGGCGTCTGCTTTGGTTTTCTATTCTGTATAATATTTCCCTCTGGCTGGTTTGTAAGGTTTTAACTTGTGTTTTTAGTTATTGTATTTCTAAGTGTAGCGGGGTCTTCAGATTTAGTGGGATACATCTGGGGGTAGTGTGACCCAGGTGTGTAATTATGTCAGGGTTTAGACCCCTTTTTGTTATTCGTGGAGGATTGGGGGATGTAATGTTCTCCTTTGCCTGTGGGTGGCGGAGTACCTACAGGCTTCAGGTAGAATATTCACCACAGTGCTACCCCTTTTTGTCCCTTCCTGGAAATGGTACGGCTGGGGCGGGGAACCCGCCGTGGTGTTGAGGGGAGGGGATAAAAGGGGGAGACGCCCTCGCCACGAGGTCTAGGGGGATCATCTCGTCACGCACCCAGGCACCTTCGGCCTGGGTGCGGGCGGTTCAAGGTTCCGGCCTAGGCACCCTAGGCCTGGCCGGAATGAAGCTGGGATTCCATCCCAGGCACCTTCAGCCTGGGATGAGGTACTATTGAGGAGGCCTGGGACCCAGTGACTCCGACTGGGTCCCGCAAGGGTGAAGTGATTCCAGGGTGCTCCTTGCGAGGGGACCCGCATCTGAGGTGAGGAGGCTGGGGGGGGGGTCACCCGTCCGAAGATTCCGGTGCAGCGTCAACTCGGTTACGGATGGGCCTCCGGTAACTCTCTTGGAGGACATCTTCCCCTGATAGGGGCTGCAACGCAGCGGAGGTATTCGAATTAAGACTCCTGCAACCCTTGGTCATAGCACAGGGGGTGTAGGGACCCAGATCAGTATAGTGCCTCGACCTGCTCATCCCACCGTATCCTGCCATCGCATTGCCTGTATGTGGAGATACGAAATAAAACCAACAGTTGGACTGTGATCGGTGTATGGACTCTGTTAATGAAAGCAAAGGGTGGTTTGGTGGTTTTCTGCACAACAGACTCGGTACATGCCCAAGACACACCGGCCCGAGGAAACATCAGATATTGGCCTTCACCTCACCCACCGTTATGGGGAGGACATGGGCCGTAGCGCACCTCACTCTGTCGCGTGACATACCCCTAGCTAAAGAGGACGGGGTGAGGGGGTCGCTACACATGGGGGTTCTCGTCCGGGATCGTGTGTGTCTCAACGATGGAACTGAGAACGTCTGTGTTCGAACTTTGCTGCCCGGAGGAGTTCCGAGCAGGTCGGCCATGTGATTGGCTAAAGTGCATCCCTGCTCGGAGTTGTGGACATGACCCTAAGTCGGGAAAGGCCCACGCAGAGGAGCGTAAAAAGGGAGAGGTCCAGCCGTGTGAAGTACTACATGTGGGGACTGTTAATGCACTGCGCCACGAGGCACCCCATGACTGCGAAATTTATGGGCGGAGGCTGGCGGAAGCCTGCGAAAAATTGCACGTCGTGGGAGGAGTCTGGCCACGTGTGGAGATACACGTGGAGACTCCGGCGCGTGGTCAGCGCGTGATGGAGCAGCAAGTGGTCGGAATGAATTCAAGCTCTCCGTGGATACCGGTATCTTACCCTATGAAGATGACTGCATTTGCTGTTCCCCTGACAGACACGGGGATAAGGCTCAGGCCCCGAGGACAGTTGGCTCTGTATTCATGCAGAGACACGGAGGCCCTCGGTGTGATCTGTCTGGGCCTCCGGTAACTCTCTTGGAGGACATCTTCCCCTGATAGGGGCTGCAACGCAGCGGAGGTATTCAAATTAAGACTCCTGCAACCCTTGGTCATAGCACAGGGGGTGTAGGGACCCAGATCAGTATAGTGCCTCGACCTGCTCATCCCACCGTATCCTGCCATCGCATTGCCTGTATGTGGAGATACGAAATAAAACCAACAGTTGGACTGTGATCGGTGTATGGACTCTGTTAATGAAAGCAAAGGGTGGTTTGGTGGTTTTCTGCACAACAGACTCGGTACATGCCCAAGACACACCGGCCCGAGGAAACATCAGATATTGGCCTTCACCTCACCCACCGTTATGGGGAGGACATGGGCCGTAGCGCACCTCACTCTGTCGCGTGACATACCCCTAGCTAAAGAGGACGGGGTGAGGGGGTCGATACATAAGGTTTGCTTATCGTTCTTATCCTCCGTTTCCTCCACCTATTTCAGCAGTTGGCTTAGGTCTGTCGCATTGTTGCGATTTCTGTCTTAAAATAGTTTTCTAGTCTTTTTTCTAGTCTTTCAAACATTTCAATTATTTTTGATTTAGTTGGCATTTGAGAGTGTGTTCTCCTGTACCTGCTTGGCTGTCCATCTTGGTGTCTACCTTAGTTTTTTCCTGTGTTTCTCCCTTCTTTTTTGCCGACTCCTTTTTCTTTTCTTTAGTCGCCTGTTGTTTTTCAGGGATAGGGCTTTTTGTGCTTCCTTCTTTTGTTAAGTATTTTTGGATCGTGCTAGTATTCAAGCTTTCCCTTGGAGTTTTAGGTTTGGTTCCTTTTGTAGATCTCCCTCTCATTCTAGCAGTAATAAAAAAAACAAAAAAAACCCCACAATTTTCAAATCCAAGTTTTCCCTGCTCGCAATCCCTTTATCTGTTTGCTCTCCTCTCTCTTATCAATATTTCTTATCCGGAGGTCACACTAGGACAGGAAAATGGGTGCGGATGCAAGATTTTTGCATTCGAGAGGGTTTACGTGAGCAAATACCAGATTTTAGGGATGAGCCGAACACCCCATGGTTCGGTTCGCACCAGAACCTGCGAACGGACCGAAAATTTTCTCCAAACTTTCGAACCCCGTTAAAGTTTATGGAACTCAAACGTCAGAAATCAAAAGTGCGAATTTTGAAGGCTAATATGGAAGTTATTCTCCTAAAAAGGGTTTGGGGACCCAGGTCCTGCCCCAGGGTACATGTATCAATGCAAAAAAAAGTTTTAAAAACTGACGTTTTTTCGGGAGCAGTGATTTTAATGATGCTTAAAGTGAAAAATAAATGTGAAATATTCCTTTAAATATCGTGCCTAGGGGGTGTCTACAGCATGCCTGTAAAGCGGCGTGTGTTTCCCGTGTTTAGAACTGTCCCTTGACAAAATTACATTTCTAAAGGAATAAAAGTCATTTAAAACTGCTTGCGGTTTTAATGTCATGTCTGGTCCGGGCAATATAGATGAAAATCATTGAGAAATAGGTACCCCCCCACCCCCCTTCCCCCAGTCCATTACCAGCCCCTTTGGGTCTTGTGTGTTTTTTTAGGGGAACCCTGCACCCAAATTAAAAAAAAGGAAAGGCGTGGGGCCCCCAGGCCCTATATACTCTGAAAAGCAGTATACAGGCGGTGCAAACAAGACAGGGAGGTTTGTTCTTAAGTAGAATATGTTTGTAATTTTGAGCTGGTGCATTTTTAAAGTGTAGCTCCAGCCAAAAAATCTATTTTTAAGTATACTCTCTAATTTTATTGTTTGGATTAATGGGTTAAAATTCCCAATTTCTCTAAACCCCCTTGTTTGAACTTATGTGACTGCCATTATATTTGCACATATACATAGTGGTTGTAAAACCACAACAGGCTAAAAATAACGTTTAGATGTAATTTTCAAACTGTAAAAGACGGATTCGTTGTTTTGCCAGATCGGTCTTATCGAATTATATTGAGCAGCTAACACCGAACAACTACGGTTCTCCTTTTACGAATCGTAACAAAAATATTTTTCCTTTTTCACCGAGTATCAGAATGCAGGTTCTCTTGCTCTATGTAAACAGCGATTGAGACATTTAAATTCCGTTTAAAATATATTTAAAATTGCTACGATGGCGATGTGATTTATATATATTTTTTTTTTTTTGTTGTTGTACTATATTAATAACTCTTAAGTTTATTTAAGTGTAACTTCATGTTGTGTCATTCGTTACATAACATATTGTGCAGTAGTACGTGCTGTCGGAACATTCCCCAATAGCTCTTGTCTGAGGACGTGTGTATTCGAGTTCCGCCCTGGTAAGCACCAATCAGGGCGGACGAATTACGGCACTCCAACCAATAGGCAACGAACGGGGAAGTTATACCACGCACGTTGACGCTGGACTATCTACGCCCTCAGTTGAAGTCAATCTGTGACGAAACCGGTCAGGGCCCAGATACCGCAGCGTCTCTGTAACTAGGAAGTACAGAGCGAATATCACGGCAGCTGTCGCAAATCCGGAACAAAAGACCGCCGCGTTACGAATGCAACACAGGCGCCCTCTTGGGACAGGATAGCGGTGATTACACTCTATACTTTATGTGCTGTTTTACAAGTGATTTAATTGTACGTGCATTTGAAACAGGGTTTTAGTATTGGGGATTTCTTAATTAAAGCAATATTACACTATTAGTGCCTTTATGTCCTTATATGTTTGCTTGAGGATTTTAACCCATACTACCCTGGTGGTGATGACGGATGTTGGAGTGAGACTACCTACAGACTAAAAAAAAGGCCTATCTTTTTCATCTTTGTGGTGAGTTTGTACCCCAGAGGGGGAGCGTGCCTCACTTGTGGTGAAGATTTGGGATTGGTGTAGGGTGCACTACATATCGTATCCAGAGAAGATATACCACTACTAGTTTGACTGTTGCAAAGTCATCACTCAAGTGCTTTTTACATGTTTTTGGACATTTATCCTTATTTAGCGCTGTTTTATCATATGGACTTTACGAATTTAAGTTTTTATATATGATATTTATTTTATATATATATATATATATATATATATATATATATTGTATATATTATATACTTATTAGGCAAAATTAGTTAACCACTTAAGCCCCGGACCATTTCGCTGGCCAAAGACCAGAGCACTTTTTGCGATTCGGCACTGCGTCGATTTAAATGACAATTGCGTAGTCGTGCGACTTGGCTTCCAAACCAAATTGACGTCCTTTTTTTCCCACAAATAGAGCTTTCTTTTGGTGGTATTTGATCACCTCTGCGGTTTTTATTTTTTGCGCTATAAACAAAAATAAAGCAACATATTTGAAAAAAATTCTATATTTTTTACTTTTTGCTATAATAAATATCCCCAAAATATATATATATATTGTGAACTTTTGGGGATTATAGCTCCACGGGACTAAGTGCATAAACCGTTGACTTTTAAACAGAAAGGCTTTTATTTGTGAATAAAGCAAAAATAACGCTTAATTCAGCACACAGAAAAGTATAAACTAAAGTCCACTTATCTTCCAGCATAAATCAAAATTCCTGCTTGTCTTCAGCACAAAAATAAACCAAAGGAAAGACACATACAGTTTTGTAGGGGAACTTCCAGAGCCCTTGCTGAATCTTTCCAAGCTCCCAGCAAACAGACAGCTCCTCTCCACAGGTGCAATCCTCATACTCCTTCCACACACCTCTAGCATCACTTCCTGTTTTTTGAGCTGTCTTCCTGGAAGCCCTTAACCCCCTGTGTGCTGACTCCCAGTGGTCAGGAGTGGAGGCTCTATCCCACCCGAATGTCACTTTAGAGCCTCCGAAATTCCGGGCCCCAAATACCTCTCTATTAAGACAAAGAGGACTGCGAGCCAGTCCTCTCTGGACTATTTATTTTGCCAGAAATTCCTCACCCATTGGGTGACCTCCTGAACACTATTACCACTCGTTAAAGGGACCATAACCCAAATATTGGTGCTACATAGCACCCGTCCAGGACCCAACCTTGGCGTCCTGTACATTTCCCCCCCTCTGCCTCAACGCAGAGGTGTTGGAGGCACCACTTGACACCATACAATGGACTCGGGAGAGGGCATCGACATTCTGATGTTGTCTCCCGGGTCTGTGTTCTACCACGAAATTGAACTCCTGGAGAGAAAGGAACCACCTTGTCACCCTGGCATTGGTGTGCTTGTTTTGCCTCATCCAGGTAAGGGGAGCGTGGTCTGACATCAAGCGAAACTTCCTACCTAGGAGGAAATATCGTAGGGAGTCCAAAGCCCACTTGATGGCGAGACACTCCCGCTCTACCACAGCGTAGTTTTTCTCAGCTGCTGTCAGCTTCCTACTAAGAAAAACTACGGGATGCTCTTCCCCATTGCTTTCCTGCAACAGGACTGCTCCCAATCCCTCACTTGAAGCATCTGTCTGCACTACAAAATCTTTTGCGAAATCCGGAGCTACAAGCACCGGATCCTGGCACAATGCCGTCTTAAGCTTTTGAAAAGCTTTCTCGGCCTCGGCATTCCACTTTATCATCACTGACTTTCTGCCCTTGGTCAAGTCCGTCAGCGGTGCAGCAATGGTGGCGAAGTTGGGGACAAACCTCCTATAATAGCCAACTATACCCAGAAACGCTCTGACCTGCTTCTTGGTTACGATGTCATGCTTGATGACATTGGTGAGACCAGGCAATTCTGAAAACATGACCCTATTTCTTTGCAGAAACTCTTTTGCTAGCTGGGTTTGGGGTCTAGTCAGGGTGGCAGCAACCTGCACCAGGTTGATCCCTGCATGGTCCCCTGACTGTACCCCTACCACCGCAGATACCTGTTCCCTGTCTCTCCAGGGTTTCAATAAATTCACGTGATAGATTTGGTAGGGTTTTCTTTTCCCTGGCTGGTGTATCTTGTAGTTCACCTCACCTACTTTCTCTACTACCTCAAATGGGCCTTGCCACTTGGCCAAGAATTTGCTCTCCACCGTGGGTATTAGAACAGCCACCCGGTCTCCTACTTGAAACTGTCTAATTTTAGCCGACCGGTTATACACTCTTCTTTGGGCATCCTGAGCCTTCTGCATGTGCTCCCTCACCAGCGGCATCACCTTAGCCACCCTCTCTCGCATTTGAGAGATATGTTCTACCACAGTTTTATGTGGTGAGGACTCACTTTCCCATGTTTCTTTTACTAGGTCGAGCAACCCCCGGGGCCTTCGTCCATACACTAGCTCAAACGGCGAGAAGCCCGTGGATGCTTGTGGAACCTCCCGGATGGCAAACAACAAGGCAGGGAGTAACATATCCCAATCCTTCCCGTCTTTCTGGATCACTCTTTTCAACATGGACTTTAGAGTTTTATTAAATCTCTCGACTAGGCCATCGGTCTGCGGATGATAAACGGACGTCCGCAACTGCTTAATCTGAAACAGTTTGCATAAGTCCGCCATCACCTTTGACATAAAAGGGGTGCCCTGGTCCGTCAGTATCTGTTTTGGGAACCCAGTCCGTGAGAACATTTGAAACAACTCCAGAGAAATGGCCTTAGAGGAAGCTTTCCTCAAAGGGATTGCTTCTGGATACCTAGTTGCGTAATCTAGTATGACCAATATGTATTGGTGCCCCCTTGCCGACTTTACCAGGGGTCCCACCAGATCCATAGCGATCCGCTCGAATGGGACCTCAATAATTGGCAAGGGTACTAGAGGGTTTCTATAGTGGGGCATCGGGGCAGTTAACTGGCAAATGGGACAAGATGCACAATATTTTTTAACCTCGGCCTTCACTCCTGGCCAATAAAACCGGTCGGTTATCCTGGCCTCTGTTTTCTCTGCGCCCAGGTGTCCTCCTAGTGCGTCGTTGTGGGCTAGATCAAGGAGCATCCGTCGATATGGTCGGGGAACCAGCAACTGCTCTACAGTTTCCCCTCGGCTCTCAGCTACTCGATATACCAAGTCCCCCTTCAATGCAAAATGAGGAAACCTCTGATCTGCCCCTGGCATTTGTAAGACCCCATCAATAACAGAAACCTGCTCTCGAGCATTGATCAAGGTAGGATCCTGTAATTGGGCGGTGCCGAATGCACCCCTGGATACATCCAGGTCTGGATGCACTGGCTTCGAGGATGTTTCCCCCTCATCCTCCTCAGCCGGAGAGAGCTCCTCATCTTCCTCCCCCAGCATGACTTGTAATGGGAAAACTCCCCCCCCCTCAGAGATCAACTCGGTTTTAAGACCTGGAACAGAAACATTATCACCCACATTAGTATTCTCTGTAACTTCACTATCAGTGACGGGTATCTCCATATTAGAGGGGTGTATTGTGGGGGTTTCAGGCCCGGATCCCTCAGACTCTGTCCCTTCCAGGCCCGGTGTCCCCAGTACTCCGGGCAGCCCCATCTGTACCTGGTTCCATAGTTCAAGAAATAGTGGACAGTCCCGCCCCACTATGATGTCATGTATTAAGCTTTTCACCACCCCAACCTCTTGTGTAACTGAAATATGGCCATAGGAAACCGTTACTGGGACCAGGGGGTACTCCCTGGTGTCCCCATGGATACACACTACCCGTAGAGTCTTATTCACTGGGCCGAGTCTCCCGAGCACCCTGGCATGTACCAGTGTTATCATGCTGCCGGAGTCCAGGAGCGCCTTGGCAGGAAGGTGGTTCACCCACACTTCACACTCGAAGCGTCCTTCAGCCAGATCAAGATGAGTGGCACACACTCTTTGCACATAGAAGGAGCTTCTCCGACCGGTCCCACAGTCCATAGGCTCCTCCTGCAGCGGGCACTGTGCCCGGGTATGCCCCCAGGACCGACATCGCCAACACTGTAGGTCCCCGATCCGTGGGACAGGAACCAACCTTCGTGGTTCTGCGGAGGATGATGCAGGTTTGCGGGTTCCAACGTCAGGCAGGGCTTCTCTCCTCTGTGCTGTGGCTGGTCTGGTTGCGCTTGGTGTGGGTTCCCGACGCTTGGCAGGCCCAAGCAGGTCCTCTACCACGGTGTACCTTTCGACCAACTCAACCAGCTGGTCAGCAGTTGCAGGGTCTCCGTGGCTTACCCAGCGCTGTAGGTCATCTGGCAGGGACCGCAGGTACCAATCCATCACCACCCGTTCCACCATTTGTGGGCCTGACAATTTTTCCGGCTGCAGCCATTTTTTCACCAGCTGCACTAGTTCGTGCATTTGGGACCTAGGTGGTCGGTCAGGTTTGTACCGCCAGCGATGCACCCTCTGAGCCCGGACGGCTGTGGTCACTCCCAGGCGGGCCAGGATCTCTGCCTTCAGCCGTTCATAGTCGCTGATGTGCTCAGATGGGAGATCAAAATAGGCCTTTTGCGGGTCACCGGTGAGGAAAGGGGAGATAATGCCAGCCCATTGGTCACGGGGCCACCCCTCTCTCTCCGCTATTCTTTCAAAGGTGGTGAGAAAGGCCTCTACATCATCGCTGGGTGTTAGTTTTTGTAAGAAATGGGTGGCTCTCACGGACACTTGGTTGCCAGCGGCAACGACCGCTTGCTCTCGTCCCTGAGCCAGCCGCTGTACTGCCTCCTGCAAGGCAGCCACCTGTGCTCGAGTGGACTCCTGCTGGGCCGTAAACTGGGTAGTTAGCAGCAGTGTGCTTTCCTCATGGCGACGGTTTGCCTCTGCTAAAGCTTGCTGTTGGGTCGCAATGGCTTGTTGCTGGGTCGCAGTGGCTTGCTGCTGGGTCGCAGTGGCTTGTGCCAAAGCCTTGATGACCTCCTCCATGCCTTTGTCTGCTGTTTACAATGTCTGAGCTGACTTCACCCAAGACATGCCATAAGCCCACTGTTTCTTTAAATGTCAGTTTGTTTTTTAAACGGTTTTTGCAGCTGCAAATGCACTTTGCACGCATCCAAGGCACCAGTTGTGAACTTTTGGGGATTATAGCTCCACGGGACTAAGTGCATAAACCGTTGACTTTTAAACAGAAAGGCTTTTATTTGTGAATAAAGCAAAAATAACGCTTAATTCAGCACACAGAAAAGTATAAACTAAAGTCCACTTATCTTCCAGCATAAATCAAAAGTCCTGCTTGTCTTCAGCACAAAAATAAACCAAAGGAAAGACACATACAGTTTTGTAGGGGAACTTCCAGAGCCCTTGCTGAATCTTTCCAAGCTCCCAGCAAACAGACAGCTCCTCTCCACAGGTGCAATCCTCATACTCCTTCCACACACCTCTAGCATCACTTCCTGTTTTTTTGAGCTGTCTTCCTGGAAGCCCTTAACCCCCTGTGTGCTGACTCCCAGTGGTCAGGAGTGGAGGCTCTATCCCACCCGAACGTCACTTTAGAGCCTCCGAAATTCCGGGCCCCAAATACCTCTCTATTAAGACAAAGAGGACTGCGAGCCAGTCCTCTCTGGACTATTTATTTTGCCAGAAATTCCTCACCCATTGGGTGACCTCCTGAACACTATTACCACTCGTTAAAGGGACCATAACCCAAATATTGGTGCTACATAGCACCCGTCCAGGACCCAACCTTGGCGTCCTGTACAATATATATATATATATATATATATATATATATATATATATATATAAAAAATAATTCCTCAGTTTAGGCCGATACATATTCTTCTAGATATTTTTGGTAAAAAAAATCGCAAAGAGCGTACATTGATTGGTTTGCGCAAAAGTTATAGCGTCTACAAAATAGGGGATAGAATTATGGCATTTTTATTATTATTTTTTTTTTTTACTAGTAATCGTGACTGTGACTTTATGGCGGACAGATCGGACACTTTTGACACATTTTTGGGACCATTGTCATTTTTACAGCGATCAGTGCAGTGACTGGGTTAACCACTAGGTGGCGCTGAAGGGGTTAAGTGTGCCCTAGGGAGTGCTTCTAACTGTAGGGGGGATAGGCTGTGTGTGACACGACAGTGATCACCGCTTCCGATTACAGTAAGCTGTGATCACTGTCCTGTCACTAGGAAGACTGGGGAAATGCTTGTTTACAATAGCATTTCCCCGTTATTCCTCACCGTGACACAATCGCGGGTATGCCCGCAGACATCAAGTCCGCGGGACCCACGGTCAGAGACATGGAGCGCGCGCACACGTCCACAATGCCGCTTCTTAAAGGGGACGTATATATAAGTCCTTTTGCGCAGCCGTGCCATTCTGCCAACGTATATCGTCGTGCGGCAGTCGGCAAGCGGTTAAACATATCTAACATGCTGTATAACTACATTTTTTTCTAGATGTTTACACTTACTATGTTACATATGTAAGAGACAAGGATACAGAAAGTTGCTTAGACAAATGCTTCCTTTTATTACTGATTGTTCTTGACACCGTCATAAGTACATTTATAAATTGGCACTCATTTATATAACAACTTTGTAGAATGAGTGACGCAGTTGTAGAACACATTGTACTTCTGTAAACAGTATTCTCAGCATTAATAGTAAGAAATCGGTCCTTGTTTTCAGCACACTATAATTGTATATATGCTGTCAGCATGTCGTGTTGCTTAGCAACAAATCTTTTGTACTTACCATCAGCTTACTAGATTCAGCTGTTAGATTTATTTAACATACTTTCCAAAGAAATGTATAACGATGTGCATTTTTTACATTAAAAAAAGAAACATTTATTGAGTCAAGCCATACAAATACATCAGATATAGAGAGTACATAAGCACTTAAAGGGGTTGTAAAGGTTCGTTTTTTATTTTCTAAATAGGTTCCTTTAAGCTAGTGCATTGTTGATTCACTTACCTTTTCTTTTGATTTGCCTTCTAAAGGTTTGTTTTCTTTGTCTGAATTTCTCACTTCCTGTTTCTCCTCACTAAACTTCACACCATCATCCGTGTGGTGTGGAGTCAGCCAGAACAGCTTACTGAACAGCTTACTGAGGAGGAACAGGAAGTGAGAGATTCAGACAAAGAAAACAAAGAAAAAAAATATTTAGAAGGGAAATCTAAGGAAAAGGTAAGTGAACCAACAATGCACTTGCTTAAAGGAACATATTTAGAAAATAAAAAACGAACCTTTACAACCCCTTTTAAATGGATGCAAGTTCAAATACAGACAACATCATGAGCAGAAATATATAATATAGTATGACTACTAAGACATGATCATGTTTTGGTAAGTACAGCATCTGTTGACTTTAAAAATCAAACCAGTATTATATAAAGTGAAAACAGGAACCAAACTTTCTCTTTATGTGTAGCATGTGAGAAGGGATTGTGAATGTGTTAAAACACATACCTTCGTTATTATGGTATAGACTATAGTTTGTATTTTAAACACTAAGCTTATATTTTTTATTTTATGTTATTTCATTCCTTAGCCCTGATAAATGGGCTTTTGCATCTTACTGGACTGAAACCACATTTTTTTTGCAGTCTCATCTTTCCAATTTTTTCTTATTAAAGCCCAAAATGGAATATATGGCAGCATATCAATCCTTAACCACTTAAGCCCCGGACCATTTGGTAGCTAAAGGACCAGAGGTGAATTCTGAATTTTGCACTGCGCTGCTTTAACTGTAAATTGTGCGGACATGCAATGTTGTACCCAAACGAAATTTGCGTCCTTTTCTTCCCACAAATAGAGCTTTCTTTTAATGGTATTTGATTGCCTCTGCGATTTTTATTTTTTGCGATATAAACGGAAAAAGACCGAAAATTTTGAAAAAAAATGATATTTTCTACTTTTTGTTATAAGAAAAATCGAATAAACTCAATTTTAGTCATACATTTAGGCCAAAATGTATTCAGCCACATGTCTTTAGTAAAAAAAATGTCAATAAGCGTATATTTATTGGTTTGCGCAAAAGTTATAGCGTTTACAAACTAGGGTACATTTTCTGGAATTTACACAGCTTTAAATTTATGACTGCCTATCTAATTTCTTGAGGTGCTAAAATGGCAGGGCAGTACAAAACCCCCCCAAATGACCCCATTTTAGAAAGTAGACACCCCAAGGAAATTGCTGAGAGGCATGTTGAGCCCATTGAATATTTTTTTTATTTGTCCCAAGTGATTGAATAATGACAAAAAAAAAAAAAAAAATACAAAAAGTTGTCACTAAATGATATATTGCTCACACATGCCATGGTTATATGTGGAATTGCACCCCAAAATACATTCTGCTGCTTCTCCTGAGTACGGGGATACCACATGTGTGGGACTTTTTAGGAGCCTAGCCACGTACGGGACCCCGGAAACCAAGCACCGCCTTCAGGATTTCTAAGGGCGCAAATTTTTGATTTCACTCCTCACTACCTATCACAGTTTTGAAGGCCATAAAATGCCAAAATAGCACAAAACACCCCCAAATGACCCCATTTTAGAAAGTAGACACCCCAAGGAAATTGCTGAGAGGCCTGTTGAGCCCATTGAATATTTTTTTTTTGTCCCAAGTGATTGAATAATGACAAAAAAAAAAAAAATTACAAAAAGTTGTCACTAAATGATATATTGCTCACACATGCCATGGTTATATGTGGAATTGCACCCCAAAATACATTCTGCTGCTTCTCCTGAGTACGGGGATACCACATGTGTGGGACTTTTTAGGAGCCTAGCCACGTACGGGACCCCGGAAACCAAGCACCGCCTTCAGGATTTCTAAGGGCGCAAATTTTTGATTTCACTCCTCACTACCTATCACAGTTTTGAAGGCCATAAAATGCCAAAATAGCACAAAACCCCCCCAAATGACCCCATTTTGGAAAGTAGACACCCCAAGCTGTTTGCTGAGAGGCATGGTGAGTATTTTACAGCTCTCATTTGTTTTTGAAAATGAAGAAAGAACATTTTTTTTTTCTTTTTTTTTTCAATTTTCAAAACTTTGTGACAAAAAGCGAGATCTGCAAAATACTCACAATACCTCTCAGCAAATAGCTTGGGGTGTCTACTTTCCAAAATGGGGTCATTTGGGGGGGTTTTGTGCCATCTGGGCATTCCATGGCCTCCGAAACTGTGATAGGCAGTGAGAAGTGAAATCAAAAATTGACACCCTTAGAAAGCCTGAAGGCGGTGCTTGGTTTTTGGGGTCCCGTACGCGGCTAGGCTCCCAAAAAGTCTCACACATGTGGTATCCCCATACTCAGGAGAAGCAACAGAATGTATTTTGGGGTGTAATTCCACATATGCCCATGGCATGTTTGAGCAATATATCATTTAGTGACAACTTTGTGCAAAAAAAATAAAAAATAAAAATTGTATTTTTTCCGCAACTTGTGTCAACATATAAAATATTCCATGGACTCGACATGCCTCTCAGTATATAGCTTGGGGTGTCTACTTTCCAAAATGGGGTCATTTGGGGGGGTTTTGAACTGTTCTGGCATTTTATACACAACATTAGGAAGCTTACAACCACTCTTCTAACCACTTGAAGACAAAGCCCTTTTTGACACTTTTTGTTTACATGAAAACATATTTTTTTTTGCAAGAAAATTATGTTGAACCCCCAAACATTATATATATTTTTAAAGCAAAGGTCCTACAGAATAAAATGGTGGGTGTTGCATTTTTTTTTTCTACACAGTATTTGCGCAGCGATTTTTCAAACGCATTTTTTGGGGAAAAAATACACTTTTTTTAATTTTAATGCACTAAAACACACTACATTGCCCAAATGTTTGATGAAATAAAAAAGATTATCTTAGGCCGAGTACATAGATACCAAACACGACATGCTTTAAAATTTCGCACAAACGCGCATTGGCGACCAACTACATACATTTTTAAAAGCCTTTAAAAGCATTTACAGGTTACCCCGTTAGATTTACAGAGGAGGTCTACTGCTAAAATTACTGCCCTCGATCTGACCTTCGCGGTGATACTTCACATGCATGGTGCAATTGCTGTTTACATATGACGCCAGACCGACGCTTGCGTTCGCCATTGGGCAAGAGCAGGGCAGGACAGGGGTGCTTTTTTTTTTTTTTTTTTTTTTTTTATTATTAATTTTGCTTTTTTATTTTATTTTTAAACTGTTGCTTCCATATTTATTTTTTTTATCACTTTTATTGTTATCTCAGGGAATGTAAATATCCCCTATGATAGCAATAGGTAATGACAGGTACTCTTTTTTGAAAAAACTGGGGTCTATTGGACCCTAGATCTTTCCTCTGCCCTCAAAGCATCTGACCACACCAAGATCGGTGTGATAAAATGCTTTCCCAGTTTCCCAATGGCGCTTTTTATATCCGGGGGGGACATTCCCTCCCACTGCTTGTAAAAGCAGTCCAGAGGCTAATTAGCCACTAGGATTGCTTTTACATGAAAGCCGGCCGCTGGCTGAAAAGAATGATACCAAGATGATACCTAAACCTGCAGGCATCATTCTGGTATAAACATTCAAATTCCAGCAACATACCAGTACGTTGCTGGTCCTTGTTGGACATGTATTGTAATCTTTTTTTTCATGCAGCCTGTTGGCTGAACGAAAAAAAAAGATTGATCGGTGGGTATGCCCACCATTAGAATACCGCCCTTCATCCACCCACTTCTAATGATGGGCATACATGCACCATTTATATATGCCGAAGCATGGGGGCATCTTCTCGCAAAAGTTATGCCGCGTACACATGGTCAGACTTTTCCACGGGCAAGCCTCCATCGGAATTTCGACCGTATGTACGCGGCATTAGGAGCAAAATCACTCCTCCGCCCCTGCTGCCCCAATGCTTCGGCATATATGCTTTTTTTTTTTTTAACTGTGGTGGTGAAATCACCTCCTACAGCACTGGAGTCGCAGGGATCAGGCCTGTCTCTGCGAACGCTGCAGTTATGTGTGTTGTGTTTTGCAAGTGACAGTGATCGATCGATACTGCACTTGGGTGGCCTGGGCTGGACGGAGGGGCAAAATGCAGGTGCCAGCAGGTATCTGGGCTGATCCCGCTAACACTGCGTTTTTGGGAACCCTAAACTGCTGGGGACGCTAGTATAGATCTGATCAGATCAGATATTGAGCTGATCAGATACTATACCACTAAGGGGGGTGTATGCTTCACGCGTGGGTGTTAGCGCTACTGGCACTAACCTGACGCTGCCTGGGGTGTGACGCAGACCCTCTCTGACGCTAAAACCTAATTGATATCACCCGCCGGGCGATCAGGGGGTTAAACCTTTATTGGGTTATATACGGCGGGTGCCCTGACACTATAAAAAGCAAACTAACTAACCAGCGTCACCCGTAACACTTATATGATGATCACTGGTGAAAGGGTTAACTAGGGGCAATTAGGGGGTTAAAACCTTTATTAGGTAATATATGGGGGTACCTGACGCTATAAAAACCTGACGGCGAACCTAAAAAAAAATTACTGGCTACCTATCGGCATCACCGACACTAAGACAACGATCATAAAAACGATCGCTTAGCGACAGTGGTGATAGGGGGTGAAAGGGTTACCTGGGGGGCGATCAGGGGGTTAAACCTTTATTAGATAATATATGGGGGTACCTGACGCTATAAAAACCTGCGGCGAACCTAAAAAAAATTACTGGCTACCGATCAGCATCACCGACGCTAAGACATCGATCAGAAAAATGATCGCATAGCGACGGCGGTGCTAGGGGGTGAAAGGGTTACCTGGGGGGTGATCAAGGGGGTTAAACCTTTATTAGGTAATATATGGGGGTACCCGACGCTATAAAAACCTGCGGCGAACCTAAAAAAAATTACTGGCTACCGATCAGCATCGCCGACGCTAAGACATCGATCAGAAAAATTATCGCCTAGTGACAGTGGTGATAGGGGGTGAAAGGGTTACCTGGGGGGCGATCAAGGGGGTTAAACCTTTATTAGGTAATATATGGGGGTACCCGACGCTATAAAAACCTGCGGCGAACCTAAAAAAAATTACTGGCTACCGATCAGCATCACCGACGCTAAGACATCGATCAGAAAAATGATCGCATAGCGACGGCGGTGCTAGGGGGTGAAAGGGTTACCTGGGGGGTGATCAAGGGGGTTAAACCTTTATTAGGTAATATATGGGGTACCCGACGCTATAAAAACCTGCGGCGAACCTAAAAAAAAATTACTGGCTACCGATCAGCATCGCCGACGCTAAGACATCGATCAGAAAAATTATCGCTTAGTGACAGTGGTAATAGGGGGTGAAAGGGTTACCTGGGGGGCGATCAAGGGGGTTAAACCTTTATTAGGTAATATATGGGGGTACCCGACGCTATAAAAACCTGCGGCGAACCTAAAAAAAATGACTGGCTACCGATCAGCATCACCGACGCTAAGACATCGATCAGAAAAATGATTGCATAGCGACGGCGGTGCTAGGGGGTGAAAGGGTTATCTGGGGGGTGATCAGGGGGTTAAACCTTTATTAGGGGGGGTTAGGGGGCTACACTGGACCTAAGACTAAACTTTGGTGACACTTTTACAGTCACAAATGTCACTGATTGCAGTGATCACTAAATAAATGGTCACTGCAATCAATGACACTGTGACTGGGGGCTGGGGGCTGATCTGGGGGCTGATCTGGGGGGGCCTGGGGGGGCGATTTATGTGCCTATGTGTCCTGGTGTCAGTGTGCTGTTTTGTGTACTAACCTGCATCTTCTCCTGTACGGCGCTCGGTATATGTGAGCGCCGCAGGAGAGATGACATCATTTCCTCCTTCCTGGCAGGCAGGGGAAGCTCTCTCATTCGCCGGGAGCGATCGAGAGGGGGTGGCCGGAATCGAACGGCCGTCCCCTCATGCCGGATCGCTCCCGAAGGTAAAACGACCACCCACTGTAAAGAAGGGGGTCCGATCGGACCCCCCAACTATACAAAGGCAATCACGTATATGTACGTGATTCTGCCTGTCGGTGCCATTCTGCTGACGTATATTTACAGTGGGCGGTCGTTAAGTGGTTAAGCTCTGTACACACGGCCAGGAATCCCATCTATTAGAAAACCGTCGTTTTTCCTGACGGGATTCCTGGCAAGCTTGCCTTGCAAAGCCGTGTATACACACGGCCATTCAAAAGACCCACCGTTCTTTTGAATGGCAAGAACGCGGTGACGTCAAGGACTACGACGCGCCGGTGTCTCGTCACATTCGGCTCCCCATGTGAAGTGACGTTCCGTCGCCGCCATCTTGCTACACCCCACACTAATGTTGTATGCTACCGCGCATGCGTCGAAGTGTTATTGAGCATGCATGTTTTTTCTCCCCTGCAGGTAAGCATACAGACAACCGTTTTTGTTGGCAGGGAACACTCTACCGGGAATCCCGACGGGAAAATAGAGAGCAGGTTCTCTATTTTTCCCGGGCAGTTTTCCTGTCGGGAAAACTGCTAGGGAGCATACACACGGCCAGGATTCCCGGCCAAAAGCTCTCCTGGCAGTTTTCCTACCAGGAAAACTGGTCGTGTGTACGAGGCTTAAGATGGCTGCATTTGCTTTCCGACTGTTTTCACTTCATGATGATCTGGTGAGTTACACACACCCTGTATTAGAGTGCCCCCACTCTGGATGAAGGAGCACAGAGGGTACCTTTGGACAGCAAAATTGTCAGTCTGGGGGGAGGGGGTGTTAGATCTACTAGCAGATTTAGCTACATTAACACATTGAAGCCAAACTCCAGCTCACACTGCTGTTACACAAGCAGTTACAGCAACAGTTTTTTCTCTTTTAGGATAAAAGGTTTACATAAATAAAAGCCAATCATTGTAAGTACCCCTATCAGTGGTAAATTATATGTCTCAATACTCTGAACTGATATATTTGCTTGTTCTATTGAAAAACAACAGACTTACTGGCCAGGGGAAAATAAAAGAAAAAGTCTAAAAAAGAAAGCGAATACAACCATCACATCTAATGCGGCATACACACGATCGTTTTTCATGCCGTTAAAAATGCAATTTTTTAAAATGGCCATTAAAACCGATTGTGTGTATGCTCCAGAGCATTTTTAACGGCGTGAAAAACCGCCATTAAAAATTTCGAACATGCTCTATTTTTTCACGTCGTTTTTCATGTCGTTTTTTTAACGACGTGAAAAACGATAGTGTGTATGCTTTTACGAGGGGAAAAAAAACGCGCATGCTCAGAATCAAGTATGAGACGGGAGCGCTCGTTCTGGTAAAACTAGCGGTCGTAATGGAGATAGCACATTCGTCACGCTGTAACGGACTGAAAAGCACGAGGCTGAAAAGCGCGAATCGCCGCTCAACAAAGTTTACTAACATGAAGGGTGGCGCCATTCGAATGGAACTTCCCCTTTATAGTGCCGTCGTACGTGTTGTACGTCACTGCGCTTTGCTCGAGCGTTTTTTTTAATGATCGTGTGGATGCAAGATAGGCTTGAGAGGAAACATGAAAAAAAACGACAAGAAAAACGTTGGTTAAAAAATGGCATGAAAAACGATCAGTGTGTACGCCGCATTAGATGTGATGTCTGTATTTGTTTCTTCAAGACTGATTATTTTAGTATTCTGCAATAGTCCTCTCCGTTTCACATCTAGCTTTGCTATAGTCTATCTGAAGGCAATGAACAGTAAAAGAAAATATGTCAAAATTGGTAATGTGTTTTATTTAAATATCTAATAGTTGTGCTTCCAAATGTGTTTTGCCTGCAGGATTGCTGGGGATGGTGGCACACATGATGTATACCCAGGTTTTCCAAGCCACTGTTAGCTTGGGACCAGAAGACTGGAGACCACATTCATGGGATTATGGATGGGCTTTTTAGTAAGTCTTTTCTGATTTATTTTTCTTTCAATAAGTTTTTATTGAAAAAATGAATAAACACAACAATCAAAGTTTTTCTGCATAGAAATATTTGAGCATACAGTACATGGCAAGGATGATATATATATATATATATATGTAGCGGCCTCACCCCCTTCACATGTTTATCGGTTGTCCGAAAGCTCTTGTCTAGGGGTACCTGGGTTTCGAGAGTGAGGTGCGCTACGGCCCATGTCCTCCCCATGGCTGTGGGTGAGGTGAAGGCCAGTATCAACATCTTCCTCGGGCCAAATGTGCATTGGGTTGCGGAACTTAGCCCTGCTATGCTGGAATCTCCCTTTGCTCCCATCAACAGAGTCCATACACCGATCACAGTCCAACTGTTAGTTTTATTTCGTAGCGCCACAACAAACAATATATGGCAGGATACGGTGGGATGAGCAGGCCGAGGCACTATCCAGATTGTAGTCCCTACACCCCCTGTGCTATGACCAGGGGTTGCAGGAGTCTTGATTAGAACAACTTCGCTGCGCTGCGGCCCCTATCAGGGGAAGACGACCCTCCAAGGGAGTTACCGGAGGCCCGTCCGTCACCGGGTTGACGCTGCTCCGGAGTCTTCAGACGGGTGACCTCCCCAGCCTCCTCACCTCAGATGCGGGTCCCCTCGCAAGGGGCACCCTGGAATCACTTCACCCTCGCGGGACCCGGTCGAAGTCACCAGGTCCCAGGCCTTCTACAAAGTACCTCACCCCAGGCTGAAGGTGCCTGGGATGGACTCCAACTCCAGCTTCATTCCGGCCAGGCCTAGGGTGCCCAGGCCGGAACCTTGAACCGCCCGTACCCAGGCCGAGGGCGCCTGGGTACGTCAAGAGATGATCTCCCAAAAAGACCTTGTGACGAGGGCGTCTCCCCCTTTTATCTCCTCCCATCGACACCACGGCGGGTTCCCCGCCCCAGCCGTACCATCTCCAGGAAGGGACAAAAAGGGTAACACTGTGGTAGTGATTCTACCTCGAGCCTGTAGGCACCCCGCCACCCACAGGCCAAGGAGAATATTGCACCACCCAATCCTCCACGAATAACAAAAAGGGGTCTAATCCCTGACATAATTACACACCTGGGTCTCTCTACCCCCAGGTGTATCCCACTAACTTTGAAGACCCCGCTACACACTCCCCCTTGTGATTTGACGCTGGTCCCCAGCGTCAGGTGCACACCCATGTCTCCCAAGAAGTGGTGACATGAAGTGGGCCCCAGAGGCTATCCCTCAAATTTTGGATACTGTGTGTGCCAAGACCTGCTCCAGGGAAAGGGAACTATAAAACATTAAAACTTTTGTATAAAACATCTGTCATGTACACATATACAATCCCTCCCGTCACTGTCTAAGAACCACCCCATACTCAGTAGTCTTGACCGACGAATCTCCTGCAGAAGGGAAACAAAAAAAAACACATCCTAACACTCTGTGTTAACTTGGCATGAATGGGTCCCTCAGCCGAGAGACCCACTTACTCCAATAAGTAAGTAATGCATGTGGAACATTTCAAACAACCGTTGCACAACACTGCCACCTGGTGAGATCTTCATTCTCCCTGCTTTCCTACTCTGACTCTACCCCAAAAGTCTCTGCCTTTGGCACATGAAGAAAAGGGAGAAAAAAAAAAACAACAGCTCCCAAGTCTCCAGTGAGTAGAAGAAAAGCCCAAATCAAAACAAAAGTAGGGCACAGTTCTAGGCGTCTGGGAATGTCTCTTCCAGAAAGTTTCAACAGCAACAAGATAGGAGCTCACTTCTCCTATAAGTAGAACCTTGGATCCGGCAGAAACAGGGGCTTCAGGTGCCCGTCAAACACTTCCACCGAATACTCAACATCCTCTCCTTCTTTCCTGCAGATGAGCACCTTATCGGCATGAATATGGCGCCCAAGTCTCCAATCAGCTCTGCAGTCCTTGAACTTTTTAGACACAGGCGGCGAACATGACAGGTATCGCCTGGCATGGGGTACTTTAAGCTTTTCCCATACAAACTCGTCATACCACCTTGGTCGCAGGACCTCGACTTCACACAATAAGTCCCGAGGCAAGTAGGGGTACTCCCACCCATATTCACGGGCGACTCTCTGGGAGAAAAGTCTCTGCAACCTGGCTAGAGGCGGCATCACATCTCGCTCACCTTCTCCTGGCTGCACGATGGCCTCCGGGTGCCGAGGTACCTTCACCATCTCGGGTTGCTTTGTCTTTGGTGCCCGCAACGAAGCACGCTGCATCACCACCACCAGAGCGGGTGATGTAGTTGAATGAGGAAAGTTGGCCCGAGGACTAGATTTCCTCGGGAACTCCGGGGCCTGCGCCCGGAGCGTACTGTCTTCTATGGACATGGGGAAATCCTGCGGTTTACTCAGCACAGGTAGTGGGCGTCTGTCCCAGCCCTTCCGGTGAAACAGTTCGTCTATCTCTCCGTCATCCCCACAGTCTGACAATGACTCTAGGTCGGAGGTGTCATACATCTCAGCGGGAAGGTAGTCTCTAGTAGACGGAAGGCTACCCTCCCTTGCGGGCTCCACCGACTGTGGACCCCCGACACCTCCAACCAGCACCACAGTCCCAGCCCCTGGCTCACCTGGACCTTCTGAAGAACTGGGATGTCCGGGACTCTCTTCTCTACCGGCGCCATCCAGGCCAGGCAAGCGGCGGGGTGAAGCTCGACCACGACCATAGGATGCCTGTACCAGGCCGACTTTCCTCTTCGGAGGTGGAAGCAGGGAGTCTGTAGTGACCGAGGCAGCGTCCTCGGATTTTCCTCTCTCAGTCTCTGATTGGGCAGTCCCATCGCCCTGGTCAGCGCGCACGGGGACCTCCGCAAAGGCCTGGATCTCCGTGTCTGTAATGGGTGCAGCAAATGCAGTCATTTTCGTGGGGTAAGGTACCGGCATCCACGGGGAGCTTGAGGCCATCCCGACCACCTGCTGTTCCATCACACGCTCACCTCGCGCCGGAGTCTCCACGTGTATCTCCACACGTGGCCAGACTCCTCCCACGACTTGCACATTTTCCCGGGCTTCCTTCAGTCTCCGCCCACGAATTGTACAGTCACGGGGTGCCTCGTGGCGCAGTGCAGCAAAAGTCCCCACATGTAGTTCGTCACACGGCTGGACTCCTCCCTCTTCCCGCTCTTTCTGCATGGGCCTTTCCCGGTTTTTCAGAGAAATTTCCACGACTTCGAGCACAGGGACGCACTTTGGCCAATCACATGGCCGACCTGCTCGGACCTCCTCCGGGCAGCAAAGTTCAAACACAGCCGTTCCAACCCTTAGGATCAATACACATTTCATCCCGGACTCACGAGCCTCCACGTGTAGCGGCCTCACCCCCTTCACATGTTTATCGGTTGTCCGAAAGCTCTTGTCTAGGGGTACCTGGGTTTCGAGAGTGAGGTGCGCTACGGCCCATGTCCTCCCCATGGCTGTGGGTGAGGTGAAGGCCAGTATCAACATCTTCCTCGGGCCAAATGTGCATTGGGTTGCGGAACTTAGCCCTGCTATGCTGGAATCTCCCTTTGCTCCCATCAACAGAGTCCATACACCGATCACAGTCCAACTGTTAGTTTTATTTCGTAGCTCCACAACAAACAATATATGGCAGGATACGTCCGTCACCGGGTTGACGCTGCTCCGGAGTCTTCAGACGGGTGACCTCCCCAGCCTCCTCACCTCAGATGCGGGTCCCCTCGCAAGGGGCACCCTGGAATCACTTCACCCTCACGGGACCCGGTCGAAGTCACCAGGTCCCAGGCCTTCTACAAAGTACCTCACCCCAGGCTGAAGGTGCCTGGGATGGACTCCAACTCCAGCTTCATTCCGGCCAGGCCTAGGGTGCCCAGGCCGGAACCTTGAACCGCCCGTACCCAGGCCGAGGGCGCCTGGGTACGTCAAGAGATGATCCCCCAAAAAGACCTTGTGGCGAGGGCGTCTCCCCTTTTTATCTCCTCCCATCGACCCCACGGCGGGTTCCCCGCCCCAGCCGTACCATCTCCAGGAAGGGACAAAAAGGGTAACACTGTGGTAGTGATTCTACCTCGAGCCTGTAGGCACCCCACCACCCACAGGCCAAGGAGAATATTGCACCACCCAATCCTCCACGAATAACAAAAAGGGGTCTAATCCCTGACATAATTACACACCTGGGTCTCTCTACCCCCAGGTGTATCCCACTAACTTTGAAGACCCCGCTACACATATATATATATATATATATATAAGGAAAATCGCAGAGGCTTCGTGGTTTGCCTCAAGGTCCTAAAAGAGAAGATAAAAAAAAAAGATGAAAATAAAAAGATAGGTCTTAAGGCACTATCGCTACAACAACTGTCAAATCGCATGTAAATAGTGAGAACTCTAATATAGATTAAATTTAACAGTAAACTTGGTCAACCGGTTTGAGATTAAAGCATCATTGAGCCTTGCTTGTGTGTAATGTGTTCCATATGGGAGGGACCGCTGTAAAATTGGTCCTTGCTCTTATGGTCCATAGCCGAGTCTAAAATGCACTACTAGAGAGTGCACCAGAGAATTTTTTACAGAAAGAAAGGACAGAAAAAACTAAGAAAAGAAGGAAGTATTCAGGAGAACCAGCCTTCTGGGAGCCCTCTCCATCTTTACATGATGCAGATTTTTACCTGGGAATTCCTATATATATGTCACCCAGGGTTTCCAGGTCAGCTCAAACCTAGCAACGGTATCTTTCAGGGAACTAACCACTGATTTATTTTTCAAGGCATGGAAGTACACAGCTAAATAGGAACTACGTGCAAAATATAAGGCTCAGCTCAAATTATATAATAGAAAGACGTGTTTACATATGTCAGCAAAGTTATTCTCCACAAAATAGTGGGCCTAATACAGAAACAAAAGTCAAACATAGCTGACATAGCTGAACCTTGGTGTCTTAGCCTGGGTTCACACTAGTGCGATCTCTGACATCGCATGTGATTCGCACCCGCAGGTGCCGATCATATGCAATGTCTGAGAAATACGAGTTCAACCATACAGTTTTATGGCTGAACTCGCATTGGATTCGTACAGAAAAGGGTGCAGGGACTTGTTTTTGCCCACACTAGAATTGGATCGCATGGGTGTTCTCACCTATGCGACTTGATTCCTTTTGCGAGTTCACAGTTCACACTGCGATCTGTGAACCGATCTGGGGGTGTCGTTAAGATTGTATTTACACTCACAGCAGTTCGCAGAAGGCAGTGTGAACTGCCTGCAGGAGAGGAGCGATGCGGAAACTGGTGCTGTAATCGTGCTGGTTCCCACATCGCACTAATCTGAACCTAGGCTCAGTGTTACATAGTTACATAGTAGGTGAGGTTAAAAAAAGACACAAGTCCATCAAGTCCAACCTATGTGTGTGATTATATGTCCGTATTACATTGTATAGCCCTGTATGCTTTGGTCATTCAGGTGCTTATCTAATAGGTTTTTGAAACTATCGATGCTCCCCACTGAGACCACCGCCTGTGGAAGGGAATTCCACATCCTGGCCGCTCTTACAGGAAAGAACCCTCTACGTAGTTTAAGGTTAAACCTCTTTTCTTCTAATTTTAATGAGTGTCCAAAAGTTTTATCCCTATTGTGGGGTCACTAGTACAGTTTTTGTAAATTTAAATCATATCCCCTCTCAAGCGTCTTTTCTCCAGAGAGAATAAGTTTAGTGCTCGCAACCTTTCCTCATAACTAACATCCTCCAGACCCTTTATTAGCTTTGTTGTCCTTCTTTGTACTCGCTCCATTTCCAGTACATCCTTCCTGAGGACTGGTGCCCAGAACTGGACAGCATACTCCAGGTGCGGCCAGACCAGAGTCCTGTAGAGTGGGAGAATTATCATTTTATCTCTGGAGTTGATCCCCTTTTTAATGCATGCCAATATTCTGTTTGCTTTGTTAGTAGCAACTTGGCATTGTATATGTATCATAAGCTAGTCACGGCAGACTTTACAGTGTGATCAGGGATTTTAAACCTGCCCAATTATACAATATTTTTGCACATAACCTTCCAGCACATATGTAGGTAAACAGCTTGTTTTATCTTGACCATGGGCGTCCGCTCCATAGGGCAAGGGGGGGTCAATTGCCCTCCCCTGGGAGTCAGAGTGAAGACACACACTTGCCCCCTGTGTTGCAATGGCCGCCGTGGCCGCCTCCACAGCAGCCGTGGACTTTTTTTTCTAAGTCTGCAGACTGCTGCTGGCCTGGGGGCTGGGGCTGCCCTCAGTCTTTTCTGACTATCCGTCCCTCCCTCCTCACCCCCGGCCCGAGCATCGGATTGGCTCTGCTGCTCGGGCCTCTGCTTAACATCACCGTGACCCTGACCCGGCTGTACCATGATTGGCTGCTGCCTCTGCCTGTGTAAATGTGCCTATGCCGATCCGGCCGGCGCGGCACCGGCTCCTCCCACAGGTGCATTGCGTGGAGTGGCCGAGACAAGAGACTGAATACGCTGCCTGTGCTTGCCCTATCGCTGAAGAACTACAGGTAACAGCAGTGCCTGTGCCTTGACACTACTGTGTACATATTTTTGTATTGCAATGTATTGCAATACATCTGTGTTGTGGGCGGACCTATTTTGATCTTGATGAAAACAACCTACACATACAGTATAGGCTGTTTTCATCAAGATCAAAATATGGCCACAACAGATGTATTGCAATACATTGCAATATAGAAAGATGTACATTCTCTAGGCTATATTTATATGGACATGGAGTGAAGCGAAATTATCCTCAAGAGCTATTTCACACTGCCAGCTGGCCGCGTTATCGGTAAAGCTACGCTTTACCATAGTTTTAGTGGCGCTATTCAGCCGCTAGAGGGGGGGGGGGGGTTAAGAAAATATGTAATTGCTTATCAGACAATGGCAGCTTGATCCTTCTATTATGCTTTTGCATCAGGTTTCTCAAACCTTTGCATGCCTGCGTTTTATGTCATAATGACTAACCCCTCCCCTTCATGACATTGTCAAAAAGGGACCAAGCATGATGTCCCCCCCTGAAAAAAGTTCAGCGGACACCCATGATCTTGACTAGAATTATTTAAGTGAAATGTTAAAAAAAAAATGTATAAATAAATCAGTGACAATCTTTTTGTTAATATTAATTATATTTTAGCACAGCTTGGGCTTCTTTCACCTGCTGCATGATTTCAGCTGTCACAACACTCAACACCTACACGAAAACTGTTCTGGAATTTAGACGAAACCAGAAGGCCTTTGAGCATAGTTTGAAAGAACAGACATGCTGCTTAAACCACAAACAGGTGAACTATTATAGAGACAAACCAATACATTCTGTGTCAGAGAGTGTGGACTTCTATTCAGAGCTTCAGAAGAAAGTTCTGCTGAGAGACCATTCAATGGATCTAGAAGACGTTGAAGAATCCATGGAGGATGAACATTGTTAAACTATGGGGGGTGGTAAGCAATTCATTATGGAATCCTATGCACAAGTATTTGTATGCTAATACATAGTTACATAGTTACATAGTTACATAGTTAGTCAGGTTGAAAAAAGACACAAGTCCATCCAGTTCAACCGTAAAAAAAAAAATAAAAAAAAAATAAACATATATCGTACAATCCCATATACCCAATTCTATACCCACAGTTGATCCAGAGGAAGGCAAAAAAAAAACAGAAGAGCATGATCCAATTTGCTACAGCAGGGGAAAAAATTCCTTCCTGATCCCCCGAGAGGCAATCGGATATTCCCTGGATCAACTTTACCTACAAATGTCAGTACCCAGTTATATTATGTACATTTAAGAAAGAATCCAGGCCCTTCTTAAAGCAATCTACTGAGCTGGCCAGAACCACCTCTGCAGGGAGTCTATTCCACATTTTCACAGCTCTTACTGTGAAAAAACCTTTCCGTATTTGGAGGTGAAATCTCTTTTCCTCTAGACGCAAAGAGTGCCCCCTTGTCCTTTGTGTTGACCGTAAAGTGAATAACTGAACACCAAGTTCACTATATGGACCCCTTATATATTTGTACATGTTGATCATATCCCCCCTTAATCTCCTCTTCTCAAGAGAGAATAAATTCAGTTCCTCTAATCTCTCCTCATAGCTGAGCTCCTCCATGCCTCTTATCAGTTTGGTTGCCCTTCTCTGCACTTTCTCCAGTTCCCCAATATCCTTTTTGAGAACTGGGGCCCAAAACTGAACTGCATATTCCAGATGAGGTCTTACTAATGATTTGAACAGGGGCAAAATTATATCTCTCTCTCTGGAGACCATACCTCTCTTAATACAAGAAAGGACTTTGCTCGCTTTGGAAACCGCAGCTTGGCATTGCATGCCATTATTGAGCTTATGATCTACCAAAACCCCCAGATCCTTCTCCACTACGGATCCCCCCAGTTGTACTCCCCCTAGTATGTATGATGCATTCATATTATTAGCCCCCAAGTGCATAACTTTACATTTATCAACATTAAACCTCATCTGCCACATAGTCGCCCAATTAGACAGAGCATTGAGGTCGGCTTGTAAATTGGCGACATCCTGTAAGGACGTTATTCCACTGCATAGCTTGGTGTCATCTGCAAAGACAGAAATGTTACTTTTGATCCCAGACCCAATATCATTTATAAACATATTAAAAAGTAAGGGTCCCAGCACTGAACCTTGGGGTACACCACTGATAACCTTGGACCATTCAGAGTAAGAATCATTAACCACTACTCTCTGAATTCTGTCTTTTAGCCAGTTTTCTATCCATTTACAAACTGATATTTCCAATCCTGTAGACTTTACCTTACACATGAGCCGTGTGTGGGGAACTGTATCGAACGCTTTTGCAAAATCCAAGTATACCACGTCCACTGCCACCCCTCTGTCCAAGGTCTTACTTACCTCTTCATAAAAAGAAATCAGGTTTGTTTGACAACTTCTGTCTTTCATGAATCCATGCTGTCTGTTGCTTAAATAGTTTTTTTCCAGCAAGAACTCATCTATGTGGTCTTTTATTAATCTCTCCAGTATTTTCCCAACTATACAAGTTAAACTAACAGGTCTATAGTTACTTGGTAAAGACTTAATTCCCTTTTTAAATATAGGCACCACATTGGCCCTGCGCCAATCCAGTGGTACTATTCCTGTCATTAATGAGTCCCTAAAAATTAAATACAATGGCTTTGAAATTACAGAGCTCAATTCTTTTAGGATCCGTGGATGTATGCCATCTGGTCCAGGTGCTTTATCCACCTTTATTCCATCTAAATATTTCTGGACCATATCACTTTTGAGCCATTGTGGATTTGGGGCTGTGTCACTACCACCCCCATTTTGGACATGAGCTCCCCCATGCTCCTTTGTATACACAGAACTGAAGAAAGTATTTAATAAATTAGCCTTCTCTTTGTCCCCAGTCACCCACTCTAGATTATTTTGTAAAGGGCCTACATGCTCAGACTTGACCTTTTTACTATTAATATATTTGAAGAATTTTTTGGGGTTTGTCCTACTATCTTTTGCAATCTGTCGTTCATTTTGAATTTTTGCATCCTTGATTTCCTTTTTACATATCCTGTTATATTCTTTGTAACATATAAATGACACTAGTGTTCCCTCATTTTTATATTTTTTAAAAGCTCTTTTCTTATAGTTTATAGTTTTTTTAACTTTGGCAGTGAGCCACATAGGTTTTATTTTTAAACTTTTAAACTTATTGCCCATGGGAATATACTTTGCAGTGAGTTCACAAACAGTCTTTTTGAAGAATTCCCATTTCTGTTCTGTGCCCATTGATGCCAATATTCCTTCCCAGTCTAAGTCCTGGAGAGCAGCGCTCATCCTTGGAAAATTTGCTCTCTTGAAATTAAGTGTTTTTATCTTTCCTGTATGTGATTTTTGCTTACAACATCAAATGAAATCATGTTATGGTCACTGCTACCCAGGTGTTCCTTTATCTGAACATTAGTAATACGCTCTGCATGGTTTGAGATTACCAGGTCCAACAGAGCATCATTCCTAGTTGGGGCCTCAATAAACTGGACCATAAAATTGTCCTGCAATAGGTTTATAAATTTTTGCCCTTTAACTGTCCCAGCAGTTCCATTACTCCAGTCAATTTCTGGGTAGTTAAAATCCCCCATTATTATCACCGTCCCAGCCCTTGCAGCCCTTTCCATCTGTGCAAGGAGCTGAGTCTCTAACTCCTCATTAACATTGGGTGGTCTATAACAAACTCCAATGATTAGCTTTGAACTACGCACATCTCTCGTAACCTGACTTGTTTATGACTATAGGCATTTAATGACCAGCAGGACTGGCTGATATTGAATGGAAATATAAAATAATTTGGATGTGTATGTGAATATTAGCAGCCCAGTGTAAATACCAATGTTAATGTGTTGAAAACTGTTTCCGGTTATTTGTTGTTATATTTGTACATTGAATAGCCAAATAAAAGAAATGGATAATAATAAACACATTCTACTAGCAAGCCTGCTGCGTTCTAATCTGCTAGCTTCTATTTTTTGTATTTTAAATAGATAAATTAAGTTCATCCCCTGCCTTGTAAATAACTCCAACTCAATACACCAACCAAACAATGTTACTCACTGTCCAATTTTTTGTAGTTTATGGAAAATGTTTAAAAATAATCTAAATGGGCCTTGTGCCACACTAGGTCTTTTCTGTTAACAAAAATATTTACGTATAACAGTTAGGGAGCAAAAGCGCCTACATCTTTAACCACTTCAGCCCCGGACCATTTCGCTGGCCAAAGACCAGGCCACTTTTTGCGATTCGGCACTGCGTCGCTTTAACTGACAATTGCGCGGTCGTGTGATGTGACTCCCAAACAAAATTGACGTCCTTTTTTTCCCCACAAATAGAGCTTTCTTTTGGTGGTATTTGATCACCTCTGCGGTTTTTATTTTTTGCGCTATAAACAAAAATAGAGCGACAATTTTGAAAACAAATGCAATATTTTTTACTTTTTGCTATAATAAATATCCCCCAAAAATATATAAAAATAATAATTTTTCCCCAGTTTAGGCCGATACTTATTTTTCTACATATTTTTGGTAAAAAAAATCGCAATAAGCCTTTGATTGGTTTGCACAAAAGTTATAGCATCTACAAAATAGGGGGTAGTTTTATTGCATTTTTATTAATATTTTTTTTTTACTAGTAATGGCAGCGATCTGCGATTTTTATTGTGACTGAGACTTTATGGCGGACACATCGGACACTTTTGACACATTTTTGGGACCATTATAATTTTTACAGCGATCAGTGCTATAAAAATGCACTGATTACTGTAAAAAATAACACTGGCAGTGAAGGGGTTAACCACTAGGTGGCGCTGAAGGGGTTAAGTCAGTACTAGGGAGTGATTCTTACTGTTAGGGGGCGTGGCTACGAGTGACACGTCACTGATGACTGTTTCCGATCACGGGGAACAGCCACCAGTGACATGTCACTAGGCAGAATAGGGGAATGCCTTGTTTACAAAGGCATCCCCCTGTTCTGCCTTTGCTGACCGCAATCGCGGGCTGCCCAGGAACATCGAGTTCCCGGGACCCATGAGCACACTCGTGAGGCACGTGGCAGGCGCGCGCACCCGCTGGGTGGCAAATTTAAAGGAACAAATTTAAATGTAAATTTAAATTTAAATGTACAGGTACGCCCATGTGCCTGCCCGTGCCATGTTGTCCACGTACATCTGCGTGCGGCGGTCGGCAAGTGGTTAAAGGGTAATAATTCAATACAATATGGCAACCTGAAGGCACAGTGTACACAATGCCCCCAGAAATGTAATTTCCTGCTTGTTTAGTTTTGGTGAAATATTCTACAAGGGTTAACTACTTCTAAAGGAGACACTGCAACTTTTCTCATCAGAACATTGAGAGTGCACCAGCTGATTATAATAAAACCCCCATTCAGAATCCATATCCAAAATATTCCCCAAATTTAGTTTAAAGTAGAAAAAGTTTGGAGTCTGCAACAAATTTTGTTAAAATCCATGCAATGTACATTGACTACTCAGAGGGTATTTTTTATTCTCAGCATAGGTGGAGTTACCTTTTAACTGCTTCCTTTCCTCTTGGGCGGCACGGGCAGGCTGCATCATGTACATGTACGTCATTCAGCCTATTCCGTGTTAGAGGCGTGCGCATGTCACTGGCTACATGGGGATTTTGTCAACAGGTCCTGGCCAATAATTTATGGCTGAGACCTGCTGATCGAATGTAGCCAATCACAATACAGAGTCCTGTGTTTACATTTACACAGGGCTCTGTACACAGATAAGTGATCACGCAGTTTCCCCCTCCCTGCAAAGCAGGGAGAAAAAACAGCCATATCTGTTAGTAAAAGCAGCACACATTACCCACATTACCCATTGTTAGGCACACAATTAAATCGGAGATCCACCCAAAAATGAAACTTCCGCTTTACGTTCTGGTCACTCCCTGACATGTAATTTTTTTTTGGGGGGGGGGGGGGGCGGATACCCTGTTTTTAGAGGCACCCAGGTCCCACTTCCTCCCCGCGGCACCGGAAGGAAAATCACCTCTCCCCGCTCCCTCCCTGCAATCTTCTTGGACACATCAATGGTCCTAGAAAATTGCCCGGCCATTCACAGCGCGCAGCGTGGTTCGCGCATGCGCATAGTGCGCGCCCGGCTGTGAAGCCACAGCCGGGCGACCACAGTTAGAATGCTGGCGCTGCAGAGAGGAAGGGGAGAGAAGCGAGGCTTCGTGTGCCCGCATCGCTAGACCGTGGAACAGGTGAGTGTCTGATTATTAAAAGTCAGCCGCTACACTTTTTGTAGCGGCTGACTTAAATGGGTGAAACTACGCTTTAACCCCTTGATTGCCCCTAGATGTCAACCCCTTCTCTGCCAGTGTCATTAGTAGACTTGTGCACAACGGAAAAATTCGTTCCGTTTCGGTTCGTTTCTTTCCGGTCCTGTTGATTCGTAATCATTCGTAATTTTGCTAGACGGGATTTTTCGTGTTCGGACTCATTCGTATTTTTGCAAGCGACATTTTTCGTTAAATTTTTTGTTGCTTTATAATTCGTACTTTCGGTAGAGTACGTTGTTTTTCGTTGATTCTGGACACAACTCCTACTTTCGTAACTTTTTTTGGGTTCGTTGATTCGTAATTTTCCGTGTCTCTCTCACAACGACGCTGCCTATTATGCCTAATGTGCTTCGAATGGATTTGTACTTTTCTAAATACATAGCGGTTATTTGTAACGATTCGAAATCTCGTATTTTACTTTCGTTTTTTACATGCGGCTATAGGCTCCGCCCCTGTACACCATTTTGAGAGGGTTCAGCACGGTGAGGGAGAAGCAGAGAGCAGAGCAGAGTGTTATTGTGCTTCGAATGGATTCGAAATCTCGTATTTTACTTTCGTTTTTTACATGCGGCTATAACCTCCGCCCCTGTACACCATTTTGAGAGGGAGTTCAGCACGGTGTGGGAGAAGCAGAGAGCAGAGCAGAGTGAGTGTTATTGTGCTTCGTATGGATTCGTACATTCGTAACTTTTTCATAACGAATTATGCCGAAGACATTCGGGCATTCGCTATTTGCGGTATAATTTATTTCGGATTCGGTCTTATTCGTAATTGCTTTGTTCGGAAATTCGAATGCTTCCGAATGTCCGAAAGTTGCTAAATTCGGACGAATTTCAATTCGTTACGAAACGAATTGCACAAGCCTAGTCATTAGTACAGTGTCAGTGTACAGTATTATCCCTGATCAATTTATTCATTTCACTAGGGCCATCAGAGTCAGATAGTGACCCTCCCAGATAGTGTTTGTTAGCCTCAGATTCCCCGCCACCCTATCACAGTCCCACTATAAGTCGCTGATCACTGAAATTACAGTATAGCATCTATAGATGCGTAAATTCCAGTATATACAGTATACCATAGATTGTAGACGCTATAACTTTCACACAAACCAATTAATATACACTTATTGGGATTTTTTTTATACCAAAGACATATAGCAGAATACATTTTAGCCTACATTTATGAAGAAATTTTTTTTTTTTTTTTTTTTATTGGATGTGTTTTATAACAGAAAGTAGAAACTATTTTTTTCCCTTTACATTTTCGATCCTTTTTCATTCATATAATGAAAAATTTTAATCCAGTGGTGATCAAATAGCACCAAAAGAAAGCTTTATTTGCTTGAAAATAAAATGATATAAATTTAATTTGCGTACAGTGTTGCATGACTGCTCAATTGCCAGTTAAAATGGCACAGTGCTGAATAGCAAAAGATGCCTTGGTCATGAAGGGGGTAAAACCTTCCAAAGGTCAAGTGGTTAGAGTGAGGTTCCTAGTCATACTGAATCTTCTTAGAGATTCATTATAAGAAGCAGACTTTGGAAGTCTGGAATCTTTTCCACAGCCTGTTTCCCTCACTAACATGTTTAGTTATTTCATTCATTAATAGAAAGCATTATTATCACAATTTATTCTTGTAGGCCACATAAGTGAACAATAGCAGCATGTCATGTTTATTTTTTTGTGTGTCTTTGTTCTTTTTCAGGTGAGCCGGATCTTCTGTCAGGACTGCTGGAGAGTGGGTGGTCTAGTTAGTGAGGGGTTGTAATGTGTATGCTACTGTGGTTTTATTGTAATTTCATATTTACATTTTGTATCTTTAATTCCCTTCTCCTTTTTCCTTCCCCCATCCAAGTTTTTTTTGTTCAGGTACTGGTCCTCAGGTTTGAGGACCATATTTTTTCTTTCAGACACTGGGGACAGTGTCTTGTTGTAGTGGGGGGAGTATGTAGCGCCCTGCTCCTGATGATCAGGCGCTATGTTAAATTTAGTGGGTGTCTGAGCTGATAATTAGCTCAGACGTTATAATGATGAAGGTTAAATTAGCCTCTTTTCTGGCTATGGCTGTGTTTGGAAGGACTTCCCACTGTTTGCCTGTAGGTGGCGTTACCACCCCAGGCCAATGTGGAAGACAAGCAGGCCAAAGTGCATTGGGTATCTTTCCCCGGAAACAGTTCAGTGGGAGTGGTCTCCCCGCTGAGCATGCTGGGGAGGGATACTCAAGGGGCAGATGCCATTTCTCAGGGCTCTCTTCACCTCGTGGCCCTCCTGGCTCGAGGTATGTGTTACTGGAATTTCAGCCTCAGAGCCACGCAGGCCCGAGGCTGCATCTATGCCAGGTAGGCCCAGTTGTCCTGACTGGGGCCTACACTTTGAAGGTGATCCTGTGCTATCCGTCCTGAGGGAGGAAGCCACTCAATGGAGGAAACCAGGGGAGGACCTGTCCTGGAGAAGACCAAGTGGAAGGCTGGTGTCTTGAGGAAGGCCTGGGGACCTTATTGAAGGATGCACCGTAGCTCAAGTTACCTTACAGTCTGCCGGGTTGGCTTAAAGACTCTTATGCCCCATACACACGATCATTTTTCATGCCGTTAAAAATGCCATTAAAAAAAATGGCCATTAAAAATGATCGTGTGTATGCTCCAGAGCATTTTTAACGACGTGAAAAACGGGCATTAAAAATTTCGAACATGCTCTCTTTTTTCACGTCGTTTTTCATGTCGTTTTTTTTAACGACGTGAAAAACGATAGTGTGTATGCTTTAACGACGTGAAAAAAAATGCGCATGCTCAGAATCAAGTATGAGACGGGAGCGCTCGTTCTGGTAAAACTAGCGTTCGTAATGGAGATAGCACATTCGTCATGCTGTAACGGACTGAAAAGCACTAGACTGAAAAGAGCGAATCGTCTCTCAACAAACTTTACTAACATGAAGGGTGGCGCCATTCGAACAGAACTTCCCCTTTATAGTGCCATCGTACGTGGTGTACGTCACTGCGCTTTTCTTGAACATTTTTTAAAATGATGGTGTGTACGCAAGACAGGCTTGAGAGGAAACAAGAAAAAAAATGACAAGAAAAACGTCAGTTTTAAAAATGACATTAAAAATGATCGTGTGTATGGGGCATTAGACTGTAAGGCTGGATATCCGGGTACTAAAATCCTGTGGCAGAGGATCCATGAACAGTTCAGCTTAATCGTTTTAAAGGGCTTTGGCAGAGACTATTTCTTATTTGTTCTTGCATCATCCCGGCTGCTAGGCCAAGTGAGAGGGGCCTATATGGGTGAGCAATACCCACTTGAAGGAGAGTGGTGAGTGTGACTTTGAAACCTAGAAGTTTTCCTCAGTGATCTGCTGTGTGTGCCTGAACCTTCCCCTAACCCTCCATCCCTCTACCCATGCAAGTTTGTTTGGAAATAAATCCTGAAGAAAAAGGATTCATAACTTGTGTGGACATTGAACTTTCTGTAGACTCTCATCCCCTAGACAACGAACAGTGAGGTAACGTGCAAGACCCAAAATTAAACCAGCAGCTCCTACGGGGATGTGCTACAAATATTTTCACTAAAAATACACTAAAATCATTATTAGCGGACACAAACATAACATAACTTACAAAATTCCTGTTAAATCTAAAAGATAAAACTGTTTGAGTTTATAAATAAAGCTTTCTGTATAGGTCTTGGGGCTCATTCACGTAGATGCTGTGGCCTGTTATATATATATATATATATATATATATATATATATATATATATATATATATATATGTGTGTAGCGGGGTGTTACATTTAGGGGGCAGGTGTCTGAGTGTAATCAGGCTCAGATGCACAATTGTTAGGGTCTATGGACTATATCTTTCCTGTGGAGGAGATCAATGGTGCCTAGTTCCCTGCAGTCTATAGGTGGCGCTGTCGCCATAGACTGGGGTTGAACCATCGTTGTAGGGTTGTGCCTTTATGTGTCCCCTCTCGGTGGTGGTGCGACGGGGCGGGGAACCCGCTGTGCCTGCTGGGAGGGGGTATACAATGGGCAGCCATCTTCCACATGGGGTCCGAGTCCCAGGCAACCTTCAGCCTGGGGCTGCGGTTTCGGTTCGTCCGCACCCAGGTGCCCTTGGCCTAGGTGTAGGGGATTGAATGCCATCTCAGACACCTTCGGCCTGGGGTGAGGTACTACTTGAGAAGGCCTGGGGCCCAGTACCTTCGACTGGGTCCCGCGAGGTATCGAGGAATCCTAGGGGTCCACCGAGTGAGGGAACCCGAATCTAGGATGAGGGGGACCAGAGAGGTTACCCTTACCGAAGACCCATTGCAGCAGTTTGGTGACAGTGGGGCCCCTGGTGACCGTCCGGATGGATGTCTTCTCCCTGACAGGGGTTGCAACTTTTTGAAGGCAGTCTACATTTCATGGTCTGTGGCAGGGACCCAACGTGAATCAGGTTGGTGGCAGAGACCCAACAATCATGGTCTGTGGCAGGGACCTTATTTCACCTGGTCCGTGGCAGGGACCAACCTCACGGTCCGTGGCAGCGGCTGTGCGCCATAACTGTTGTGAAATCCTAACAGTTTCGTTTCATTGATAGGATTGTGCCTGGACCTCCTCCCCAATTTGTTCTGAACTGTTCTGTGTCTAACCAGTCGCTCTTAAAGGACTATTTATTGCTCTGAAGAATAAATAAGTGTTGGACTTTCAGTGGTGTGGAACTTGACTTTCTGGGAGCTAAAGGGTCCTACCTCCACCTGCGTGGAGGGTGGGAGTCATCATCAAGGGAAGTTTTGGCTCTGGACAGGGACACAGGCCCGAAGGTAAAAGGTTATAGCTCACACCTCTGCACACAAAAGGATACAAGCTGGTGGTGCACCACACTCTCTTCTCTGGTCCCCTAGACAAGAGCCATTGACCGAGAAGAGAAAGAGGGAGAGAGAGGTGAGGTCGCTACACGTGGGGGCTCTGGGTCCGGGATCTGTGTTTGTGTTGATGGAGCCGAGACTTTCAGAGCTTGAACTTTGCTGCCCAGAGGAGTTCCGAGGAGGTCGGCCATATTGGCCAACGCGCCACGAGGCACACCCTGGCTGCGCAGTTCATGGGCGTGACACAGCAGAAGCCCGCAAACGGGTGTGGAATATGGGAGGAGTCTGGCCATGTGGGGTGTTGCACGTGGGGACTTTGGCGCGAGATAGTCAGTGCGCGATGGAGCAGCAAGCGGTCAGCGCGTTCACTACTGCCTTGTGGGTTCCTACTTCCACAGCCACGAGGATGGCTTCGTTTGCTACTCCGCTGACAGATACAGGGATTAGGCTCAAGCCCCAAGGACGGTTTGCCCTATATGTATGCAAGGACGTAGAGGCCCTCGGTGTGATTTGTCCCGGCTGTTCGGGACTGGTGGTTCAGCTAAAGCCGTTCGGGAGATGTCAGGCCTGTAAAGAGTTCATTTTTGAGGTGGAGCAACCCACGGAAAGGCCTCGGGCCTTCCACCTCAACTGTATAACAGACGCCACCACTCTGGAAGGAAAAGTCAGAGCTTGTACAGCCATCCCTGCGCGCACTGACCGGGCTCTGGAAGAAGCCCCAGCGGAGATTGAGACTGAGACTGAGAGACCCGAAGATGCTGCTTCGGTCACCACGGAATCCCTGCTTCCACTGCCAAAGAGGAAAGTCGGTTTGGTCAAGGCTTCCTGCGGCCATGGGAGAGTCACACCCCAGCGCTTGCCTGGCCTAGATGGATCCGGAAGGAAGAGCCCCGGACATCCCAGCTCAAGTAAAGGCTGAGGTAAGCCGAGGGACGGGACCTGGTGTTCGGTTGGAGGTGTCGGGGATTCAGAGGCCCCGGAACCTGTCCAAGGGGGTGACTCCACGTCTACACAGAGTTACTGTCCCGCGGAGGAGTATGACACCTCCGACCTGGAGTCGATCTCCGATGTAGGAGACGACGTGTTAATAGACAAACTTTTCGCTCAGAAGGGCTGGGACAAGATACCCCTATCCTCGTCCCGTGTGAAAAGGGCGCCTGAGGAGGGATCTGGTCCCCTGCATGCCTCTCCACCTCTGGAGTCGCCTGCGCCCGTTGCTGGGATGAAGCGAGTGTCACTGCGGGCTCCTATGCCCAATCTACAGGTGGTGAAGGTGCCCCGGGACCCGGATGCTATAGTGCTGCCTGGTGAAGGAGACCGTGCTACAATGCCACCCCTTTCCCGATTGCAGAGACTTTTCGGTCAGAAAGTTGCCAATGAATATGGGTGGGAGTACCCATATTTGTCCAAGGAACTTTTATACGAAGTGGAGGCTTGCAGACAGCGATGGTATGATGACTTAATTTGGAAACATCTCAAGGTGCCCCACGCTCGCAGGTACCTCTCATGTTCGCCTGCAGCCTCCAAAAGGTTCAAAGACTGCAAGGCAGAGTGGATGTTGGGTCGGCACATCCATGCTGACCGGGTGCTTATTTGTCGGAGGGAGGGGGATGATGTGGAATATCACATGGAGACTTTCGACAGGTATTTGAAACCCCTGGTACTGCCGCACCCAAGGTTTTATTTGTAGGAGAATAGACTCCTTGCTGTGGTTACACGCTACGGTGTGCCTTTACCGGGACCCAGGGACTTTTGTCCTGCAAAGGGTGGCCTATTTGAGAAGGACAGGGAGCAGTTTGTTTGTCGTTCTCCCTGTGTTTTCCTTTCTTCACCGCAATGTTACAGAGACTTTGAGGTGTAGTTGAGACAGGGCCACAGTACAGAGAAAAGGATTTCTGGATGGAAGAAAACAAGTGTTCTGACCGCGACACTACCACCAGGTGGTGGTGTTGCACTACGATTGCTTCATAGCCACATTACTTTTGGAAGGAAGGGGTTTCTCTAAGGGGAGGCCTGTTCATTCCAATATTATATGTTGTGTTAGGATGTGTTTTTTTTCCCTTCTGCAGGAGAACATCAATCAAGACTGCTGAGAATGGGGCACACTTTAGTCAGTGATGTGGGAGGGGGGAATAAAAAAAAAAAAAGATATTCTACATAGTGATGTATGTTTTGATGTAACACAAATGTTTATGCCTGTGTGTGTTTTCCTCTCTTTTCTATTTCCCTTCCCCTGTTAGGTTCCGGCACAATCTTTTTTTTTTTTTTTTTTAAATTGGGTTTTTCTGTGTAGTTTAGTCTCTGGATCGAGCCCGGGTTAGCTCTTTCTTTTGAAGCATGGGTTTGTTCCTGACACTGGGGACCAGTGTCTAACTGCCGGGGGGTGAGTGTAGTGGGGTGTTACATTTAGGGGGCAGGTGTCTGAGTGTAATCAGTCTCAGATGCACAATTATTAGGGTCTATGGACTATATCTTTCCTGTGGAGGAGATCAATGGTGCCTAGTTCCCTGCAGTCTATAGGTGGCGCTGTCACCATAGACTGGGTTTGAACCATCATTGTTGGGTTGTGCCTTTTTGTGTCCCCTCTCGGCGTAATGCGGCGGGGCGGGAAACCCGCTGTGCCTGCTGGGAGGGGGTATAAAAGGGGCGGCCATCTTCCACACGGGGTCCGAGTCCCAGGCACCTTCAGCCTGGGGCTGCTGTTCTGGTTTGTCTGCACCCAGGTGCCCTTTGCCTGGGTGTAGGGGATTGAATGCCATCTCAGGCACCTTCGGCCTGGGGTGAGGTACTGCTTGAGAAGGCCTGGGGCCCAGTACCTTCGACTGGGTCCCGCGAGGGATCGAGGAATCCTAGGGGTCCACCGAGTGAGGGAACCCGAATCTAGGACGAGGGAGACCAGAGAGGTTACCCTTACCGAAGACCCATTGCAGCAATTTGGTGACGGTGGGGCCTCTGGTGACCGTCCGGATGGATGTCTTCTCCCTGACAGGGGTTGCAACTTTTTGAAGGCAGTCTACGTTTCTTGGTCTGTGGCAGGGACCCAACGTGAATCAGGTCGGTGGCAGAGACCTAACAATCATGGTCTGTGGCACGGACCTTATTTCACCTGGTCCGTGGCAGGGACCAACCTCACGGTCCGTGGCAGCGGCTGTGCGCCATAACTGTTGTGAAATCCTAACAGTTTAGTTTCATTGATAGGATTGTGCCTGGACCTCCTCCCCACTTTGTTCTGAACTGTTCTGTGTCTAACCAGTCGCTCTTAAAGGACTATTTATTGCTCTGAAGAATAAATAAGTGTTGGACTTTCAGTGGTGTGGAACTTGACTTTCTGGGAGCTAAAGGGTCCTACCTCCATCTTCGTGGAGGGTGGGAGTCATCCTCAAGGGAAGTTTTGGCTCTGGACAGGGACACAGGCCCGAAGGTAAAAGGTTATAGCTCACACCTCTGCACACAAGAGGATACGAGCTGGTGGTGCGCCACGCTCTCCTCCCTGGTCCCCTAGACGAGAGCCTTTGACCGAGAAGAGAAAGAGGGAGAGAGAGGTGAGGTCGCTACATATATATATATATATTTGAAAGCATTCCTAGCCCAACAGTGTGCAGCTGGCTAGGCAGAGGTCTCTTCAGACCTTCCCCTATAGGGATATTACTATTGTAAGTTAGACTCAGATAGAGTCACTAAGGCCTCGTACACACGACCGATTTTCTCGTCGTAAACAGTCAAGAAAAGTGCCGCGAGAGTTTTTTTGTCTAGAAAAACGTTTGTGTGTATGGTTTTACGACGAGAAACTTGACGAGAATCTCGACAAGAAAATAGAGAACCTGCTCTCTATTTTCTCGTCAGGAGTCCAGATTTCCTCGTCGTGTTTCTCGTCGGCCTGTTTTGTGACGAGAAAATGGTTCGTGTGTATGCTTTTACGACTCTTCCAAAAGCGCGCATGCTCACAAGCAACTATGAGACGGGAGCGCATCTTCTGGTAAAACAAGCCTTCGTAAAGGAGATAGCACATTCGTCACGCTAAAACGAACTGAAAGCACGAAGACTGAAAAGTGCGAATCGTCTCTTCCCAAACTTTTACTTCACACACGGTAACACGAGATCAGCAAAAGCAGCCCAAGGGGTGGCGCCAAGAAAAAAGATCTTCCCCTTTATAGTGCCGTCGTACGTGCTGGACGTGAGCGCAGAGAACCACGAGGAAATTGGGAAATGACAGTGTGTACGCATAGAAAGCTTGACGAGAAAATCGACAAGCTTAACAAGAATCTCGTCGAAAAAAACGACGTGTTTTTTACGACGAGAAAATCGGTCGTGTGTACGAGGCCTAAGTTTAGAGATTTGTGTATACATTTTTAGTGTGAAAGGTGTTTTTGTTTTTTGTTTTCTTCTTTTTCTCTCCCTCTTTCCTCCTTCCCTTCTCCTTTCCTTATGGGCTCTGTGAAAATTTGCTCTTTTAATGTCAGAGGACTAAATTCTTCATTTAAAAGATAACAAATTCTAAAATCTTTTCAGAAGTAAAAAGTTAATATTAGTGTTTTTCAGGAAACACATTTCCATACAGATCACATACCAGATTATTCATTCCATATTCTAAATCTAGAGGAGTTTCAATTGCAATACATAAATCTTTACCCTATGAAATTTTGGATAGTTGGAAAGGTAGAGATGGAAGGTCTCTGCTTTTGAAAATTGCACTTTATGGAAACATTTTTACAATGATTGTTTTATATCTGCCAAACCATGATCAGATTAAAACAAGTATACAAATTCTTACAGAGCTTATGGAAAGAGCAGAAGGAACGATTCTTATTGGTGGCAATTTTAATTACGTTCTTGATCAAAATAGGGACACTACTGCAACCCGTTCATATCATGCCATTAATCAACTAAGCAATTTCAAACATTTATTGGATAGACATCAACTTGTAGATATATGGAGTATCCTTCACACGACTGACAAAGGTTACTCATAGTACTCTACAGTACATAACACCTATCATAGACTGGACTTTTTTCTCATTAGCCAAGTGGGATTGACAGTGACACCTTTTTCGGGAATTAGTAGCTTCCTTTGGTGAGCTCACGCAACAGTTTTTGTTAAATTATCCTTACCGGGCCATAAAGTATTGCACTGGTCCTGGAGATTAAAACGATAACTTGATTAAAGATGAGGCATGTAAAGTTGAAATCCGCCAAGCGATCAGTGAATTGGTGCAGATTCATGAAACAGATACTACCTCTTGTTCTTTACAATGGGAGACGGTAAAATGTGTAATACGTGGTCTTTTTTATTAAAAATATAGAGCTAGGTTAAGGGCAGATAAGTCTCAAATTAACATTTTGAATATAATTATATTTTAAATTTTAAATATAATTAATATCAAATTTATTAAAAGATATTGCAATATTAGAAAATATACATAAACAAAATCCTACAGCAGGAAATCTGATAGCATTACACATATTGAGTTACAAACTTTATTGAACAAACAGAATTTACGACTCAGGAATAAAACCCGGGCTCTGTTTTATCAACATGGGAATAAACTCGGCGGACTTCGAGCAAGGGCCTTAAGACAGCGTTCACCTCTGACCTCTATAATAAAATTCAATAGGCCTCTGGGGAGATGACATATGATCCTACAGAAATCTCTAAGACATTCCATACGTTTTATTCAAAATTATATAATATACCTATTCAGCTATCAGGTATGGATATAGAAGTGTATTGTAATAACGTACGTCAATATATTAGAGAAACGGTGCTGCCTACTATCCCTGAGGAAATTATGGAGGAATTGGATAGAGACAGACTTCTCGATAGTAAAAAATACAGAAAGCTATAGCTTCACTGGCTTCGGGCAAGAGTCCGAGTCCAGATAGATTTACTCCTCGGTTTTACAAGATATTTCAGGAAATCTTGGTTCCAATTCTTGGTAAGACGTTTGACTCTATTTCAGCCTCTCAGTTGTTTGTTCCACAGAGCATGGAGGCACATATTTCAGTTATTCCTAAACCTGATAAAGATCATACGATATGTAGCAATTACCGTCTAACTTCTCTTATGAATATAGATCTTTGTCTTTATTCTAAAATTTATTGCAAATAGGCTTATGCCCATTCTACCATCACATATTCTTTTAGATCAAGTTGGCTTTACAATGGGTCAAGAGGCAAGAGACAATACAATAAAGACATTTACATTAATGGAATATTCTCAGAAACACACCATCCCATCATGCCTATTATCAATAGATGCCGAAAAGGCATTTGACAGGGTGGGATGGTGCTTTCTTGAAGAAGCACTGAAACAAATAGGAATAGGCCCTCAACTTTTTCAAAAGATCATGGCCCCTTATTCCAATCCTATGTAGCGGGTACTTGAATTTAAGGGAGGCATCTGGGTGGTAGTGTAACCCAGATGCACAGATTGCTAGGGTATCCGAGACCTTCTTCTGGTTCTTGGAGGACTCTGGTGGTGTGAGGTTCCTTGCGGCCCACAGGTGGCACTGTTGTCCTGGGCCGGGGCTGAACTCACACCGCAAGACTGTACCTTTTTGTCCTCCCCTGGAGCTGGTACAGCGGGGTGGGGAACCCGCTGTGACGCAAAGGGAGGGGGGATAAAGGGGGCGGACGCCCTTACCACGGGGTGCAGAGTTCAGAGTTGGAGGACGCGGCCGCACCCAGGCATCTTCGGCCTGGGTGCTGGCATTCCAGTGTTCCAGGCCTAGGTGCCCTTGACCTGGCCGGAGCGAGGATGGAGTCCATCCCAGGCACCTTTAGCCTGGGGTGAGGTACTATGGCGGAGGCCTGGGGCTCAGTACCTTCGACTGAGTTCCGCGAGGGTGGAGGAATCCGAGGGGGGCCCTAATTCCTTGGGTGCCCGTGTCTGAGTTTGTGAGGACTGGTGTGCGGAACTTCTCTGGAGAGTCCGGCTCAGCATCGCTGGTGACAGAGAGACCTCCTGTTTCTCCCTTGGACGGATCTTCCTCCCCTGACAGGGGCCGTGCTAGCGAAGGTAATCCACGTTCTAGTCAACATAGTCAGTGGCAGTGACTATCCGCCACTGGTGATATCACAGTGGTTAGCATCAGAAGGGAAAGGATTGTGCCTCGATCTATTCCCCATTATTACTCAGTAGTAGAAACTGTTTATTGTTTGGCAAGAAGAATAAAACTGAGTTGGACCTATTCACTGTGTGGAACTCTGGTTACTAGGAGTAGGGATGAGCTTCGAGTTCGAGTCGAACTCATGTTCGACTCGAACATTGCCTGTTCGCCCGTTCGCCGAACAGCGAACAAATTGGGGTGTTCGCGGCAAATTCGAAAAGTCTATGGGAGAAATCTAAAGTGCTAATTTTAAAGGCTTATATGCAAGTTATTGTCCTAAAAAGTGTTTGGGGACCCGGGTCCTGCCCCAGGGGACATGTATCAATGCAAAAATAAGTTTTAAAAACTGCAGTTTTTTCGGGAGCAGTGATTTTAACCACTTAACGACCGCCCACTGTAAATATACGTCGGCAGAATGGCACCGACAGGCAGAATCACGTATATGTACGTGATTGCCTTTGTATAGTTGGGGGGTCCGATCGGACCCCCCTTCTTTACAGTGAGCGGTCGTTTTACCTTCGGGAGCGATCCGGCATGAGGGGACGGCCGTTCGATTCCGGCCACCCCCTCTCGATCGCTCCCGGCGAATGAGAGCTTCCCCTGCCTGTGTGCTTGTTTACACAGGCTGGAGGAAGTGATGTCATCTCTCCTGCGGCGCTCACATATACCGAGCGCCGTACAGGAGAAGATGCAGGTTAGTGCACACAACACTACACTGACACCAGGACACATAGGTACTAGTGATGAGCCGAACACCCCCGGGTTCGGTTCGCACCAGAACCCGCAAGCGGACCGAAAGTTCGTACGAACATTAGAACCCTATTAAATACAATGGATGCGAACGTTCGAATTCTAAAGTGCTAATTATAACGACTATTATGCATGTTATTGTCCTAAAAAGGGTTTGGGAACCCGGGTTCTGCACCAGGGGACATGTATCAATGCAAAAAGAAGTTTTAAAAACGGTCGTTTTTCGGGAGCAGTCATTTTAATGATGCATAAAGTGAAAAAAAAAAAGTCAAATATTCCTTTAAATATCGTACCTGGGGGGTGTCTAAAGTATGCCTGTGAAGTGCCACGTGTTTCCCGTGTTTAGAACTGTCCCTGCACAAAATGACACTTCTAAAGGAAAAACAAGCCATTTAAAACTGCTTGCGGCTTTAATGTAATGTCTGGTCCCGGTAATATGGATGAAAATCTTTAAGAAAAATGGCATAGCTACCCCATGACCCCCCCCCCTACCCCAGCCCATTACCAGCCCCTTTGGGTCTTGTATGGATATTAAGGGGAACACCGCACACAAAATAAAAAAGGCCCTATATACTCTGAACAGCCGTATACAGGCGGTGCATACAAGTCAGGGACTGTAGGTTTGTTCTTATGTAGAATGTGTTTGTAATTTTGAACAGGTACATTGTTTAAGTGTAGCTCCAGCCCAAAAATCTATTTTTAAACTTTTTGGAAAACATAGGTAAGGGTTATCACCCCTGTAACATTTGTTTTGCTGTCTGTGCCCCTGTTCAGAACATTTCACCTCACTTTCCGTCCCAATGACAACTGTTTTTGAAATGTGGTGTTTTTCTTGAAACAAGGATTGGTGATAAAGCATCAGTACAGAGGAGACACCTTTCTCCCATATTAATTCTTACAGGAGAGAATTTTCCTTCCTAGGGGTAGATTTCCTCTCACTTCCTGTTGTCTTCTTGCGTTTGCAAGTAGGAGTCGTTTGTAAGTTGGATGTTTGAAAGTAGGGACCTGCCGTATATACTCTGCAGAAATAGGCCCCTTAGTTGTTGGTGTTGGCACAACACTGTAAGCACTCACAGATACTCTTGGTTGGTGCTGGAACGCCCTGCTGTCAACTATTATATCAGGAATTGTAATTACATATAATTGTTGAACAGTGGTAGTAAAAATTGGGCCTTTGATGGTGGTGCTGGTGCCACAACACTGTAAGCCCTGACAGTTACTCTTGGTGGGTGCAGCAATGGGCCCTGCTGTGAATTATTAGATCAAGAATTGTAATTGCATGCCCCTGTTGAACAGGGGCTGAAAAATTGGGCCTTTCGTGGTGAAGGTGGTGGTGGTGGTGTTGCCACAACACTGTAAGCCCTCAGAGTTACTCTTGGTGGGTGCAGGAATGGGCCCTGCTGTGAATTATTAGATCAAGAATTGTAATTACATGCCCCTTTTGAACAGGGGCTGAAAAATTGGGCCTTTCGTGGTGGTGGTGGTGGTGGCGTTGCCACAACACTGTAAGCCCTCAGAGTTACTCTTGGTGGGTGCAGCAATGGGCCCTGCTGTGAATTATTAGATCAAGAATTGTAATTACATGCCCCTGTTGAACAGGGGCTGAAAAATTGGGCCTTAGGCACTGGTGGCACAACACTGCAACCCCTCACAGATACTGTACTTGGAGCACAGCAATGAGCCCTGTTGCAAAGTATTGCTTCAAAAATTGTAATGACACGCCCCTGTTAAACAGGGGCTGAAAAATTGGGCCTTAGGCACTGGTGGCACAACACTCCAACCCCTCACAGATACTGTACTTGGAGCACAGCAATGAGCCCTGTTGCAAAGTATTGCTTCAAAAATTGTAATTACACGCCCCTGTTAAACAGGGGCTGAAAAATTGGGCCTTAGCCACTGGTGGCGGCACCCATAAACAAAAATGATCTTCCAAGCTATCATCATCAATCGTATCATTGAGGACTCGGAGGAGGAGGATAGCCAGTCAATATAACAGCACAGGTACTCAGCATCAGCATCAGTCTTAAGGGATGTGACATGTTAAAATCAATTAGTCTGTTATATCAGCATCAGGTGTGTGGTAGCTGGTGTTGATCCAAGACTGGTTCATCTTGATGAAAGTCAGTCGATCAACCGAGTCGGTGGACAGGCGCACCCTGTGATCCGTGACAAATCCTCCAGCAGCACTGAATGTGCGTTCCGAAAGAACGCTGGATGCAGGACAGGCCAGTAGCTCAATTGCATACTGTGCAAGCTCTGGCCAGTGATCCATCCTCAAGACTAGGGATGGGCCCGGTGCTCGATTCGAACCCATGTTCGAATCGAGCATCGGGCGTTCGCTCGCTCGTCGAGCCCAGAACTATTTGGGCCGTTCGCATCACATTCGTGTGATGCGAGCGGCCCCGCAATGCATTGCGGCCGGCGCGGCCGGCGCAGTGCATTGCTGGCTGATGATTGGCCAAGCATGCACTGTGACCCCGCATGCTTGGCCAATCACAGCGCCCGAAACTCGGAGAGCAATAATTGGCTACAGGCAGGACGCCTGTAGCCAATTACAGCTCAGGGGCTTTAGTACACGCCCCACCATTTAAAAGGCCGCCACGCCATCGGCCCCGGTCACATGAGTTCCGGCTTTAGGAGAGATTAGTCTGCTGATTCAGTCTTTGCTTGATACTGAAAGATTTGCTCTTCTTTGCTAAACCATTGGCTATTTCTTTGCTAAACCATTGCTACCTAAGTCATTGATCGTTCATTGCTGCTGATTGCACAGTTAGTGTGTTATTAGCTGCTGCTGGGGATTAGTCTGGTGCGTGCTTACTGTTAGTACAGTATTGCAGTAGTACCAACCGCAGTGCTGTTAGCACAGCATTGCACCCCAACAGCACCCATAGGACTTCTAGTGTGTTAGTGGCAGCAAACAGAGCTCCTATATTTTCTTCTCAGCAGCACCCATAGGACTTCTAGTGTGTTAGTGGCAGCAAACAGAGCTCCTATATTTTCTTCTCAGCAGCACCCATAGGACTTCTAGTGTGTTAGTGGCAGCAAACAGAGCTCCTATATTTTCTTCTCAGCAGCACCCATAGGACTTCTAGTGTGTTAGTGGCAGCAAACAGAGCTCCTATATTTTCTTCTCAGCAGCACCCATAGGACTTCTAGTGTGTTAGTGGCAGCAAACAGAGCTCCTATATTTTCTTCTCAGCAGCACCCATAGGACTTCTAGTGTGTTAGTGGCAGCAAACAGAGCTCCTATATTTTCTTCTCAGCAGCACCCATAGGACTTCTAGTGTGTTAGTGGCAGCAAACAGAGCTCCTATATTTTCTTCTCAGCAGCACCCATAGGACTTCTAGTGTGTTAGTGGCAGCAAACAGAGCTCCTATATTTTCTTCTCAGCAGCACCCATAGGACTTCTAGTGTGTTAGTGGCAGCAAACAGAGCTCCTATATTTTCTTCTCAGCAGCACCCATAGGACTTCTAGTGTGTTAGTGGCAGCAAACAGAGCTCCTATATTTTCTTCTCAGCAGCACCCATAGGACTTCTAGTGTGTTAGTGGCAGCAAACAGAGCTCCTATATTTTCTTCTCAGCAGCACCCATAGGACTTCTAGTGTGTTAGTGGCAGCAAACAGAGCTCCTATATTTTCTTGTCAGCAGCACACATAGTACCTATAGTGTGTTAGTGTCAGCACCCATAGGACCTACAGTGTGTTGTGAGCACACATAGGAGTTCTATTTTTTATACTATATACACTACCGACTACAATGGCTGGAAGACCGCCAAGGAGAGGCAGAGCGTGCCGAGGCAAGAACACAGGGCAGGCAGGCTCTGTTTCTAGAGACAACAGTGCTGGCCGTGGACGTGGTCGTGCATCGTCATCAGCACGTGGCCATGGGACACGCTTGTCTTTGTTTTCGGCAGCTGGACATGTGGAGCCGCATCATGCCGAAGGCTTGGTAGAATGGATGACCAAGCCCTCCTCATCCTCCTCATCCTCTCTCACCCAGGCTCAGGGTACTGGCAGAGCAGCTGCCAACGCGTACTCAATGGCATCATCAGCCACCCCTTCCCTAGACCCACCATGTCCTCCTGAGGAGTCCCCCGAACTGTTTGAGCACAGTGTTGGGTACATGCTCCAGGAGGATGCCCAACGATTCGAAGGCTCGGATGATGATACCCAGCTTGAGGAAGTCAGTAGTGTGCGCGCAGAGAAAGGGGATGCTGAAGGACAGCAATCTGGCAGTAGTGTTCCACCAGCTGCAGCTTACTGCCAGGTTTGCTCTAGTGGTGAAGAGGGAGGGGATGATGAGGTCACTGACTCCACGTGGGTGCCTGAAGGGAGAGAGGAGGAGGAGGAGGAGGATGCAGCGTCACATGTCCAACGAGGCAGGATGCCCCCTGGAGGCCAGCTAGAGGCCAGCACAGCAACTGTACCACACCGCAGAGCTCCGCCTGTGCAGGGCGCTGCCTCTGCACGTTATCACAAAAGTTCTTTGGTGTGGGCCTTTTTTGAGACGAGTGCATCAGATCGCACCACTGCTATTTGCAATATTTGTCTCAAGCGTATCTCGCGTGGCCAAAACATCAGCCGCTTGGGCACCACAAGCATGAGCAGACATATGTCGACCTGCCATGCAGCTCGTTGGCAAGCACACATAAAAGACCCACACCAAAGAACAAAGCGGACCTCTCCTTGCTCCTCATCAGCTGGGATCTCCATCCCCACTATATCTTCAGTCCTCTCTGAAAGCTGCTCTGAGAGGACTGAAGGTGTAGAATTAGGTGTGTCACAACCAAGTACTTGCAGTACACCGACGTCCGATTGTAGCAGGCAAATTTCCCTGCCCCAGCTGCTGGACCGTCGAAAGAAGTATACTCCCAGCCATCCACATGCCCAGCGGTTGAATGCTAGCTTGGCTAAATTGCTAGCACTTCAACTGCTGCCTTTTCAGTTGATAGACTCGGCCCCCTTCCGTGAGTTTGTTCAATGTGCGGTTCCTCAGTGGCAGGTTCCCAAACGCCACTTTTTCTCACGGAAGGCAATTCCGTCTCTCTACTGGCATGTGGAAGGCAATGTCCATGCCTCGCTGGACAGGGCGGTCAGCAGTAAGGTGCATATTACCGCTGACTCATGGTCCAGCAGGCATGGACAGGGACGTTATCTTTCTTTCACGGCCCATTGGGTCACTCTATTGGCAGCTGGGAGGGATGCAGGACAAGGTGCAGTAGTGTTGGAGGTTGTTCCGCCACCACGCCTCCAAAATGCTACTACTGGTTGTGACACACCTCTCTCCTCCACCCCCTCCTCTTCTTCTTCCTCCATGTCCTCTTCGAGTGCTCTGTCCTCGGAACCAGCGGTGCTCCGTAGGCGTACAAGGGGCTACGCGAGTACGCAGGCAAAAAGATGCCATGCCGTGCTTGCGCTGGTGTGTTTGGGGGACAGGAGCCACACTGGGCCAGAGGTTCTGGCAGCTCTGCAGGGGCAGGCCGAGAGGTGGTTGACGCCACGCCAGCTTAAGCCAGGAATGGTCGTTTCTGATAATGGCACCAACCTCCTCTCCGCCCTGCGACAGGGGCAGCTCACCCATGTGCCCTGTATGGCTCACGTCCTCAACCTGGTGGTGCAGCGGTTCTTGGGCAGGTTCCCAGGCTTACAGGATGTCCTGAGGCAGGCCAGGAAAGTCTGTGTGCATTTCCGCCGATCTTATAATGCCAGTGCTCGGCTGACTGAGCTGCAAAAGGAGCTGAACCTGCCCAAGAACCGCCTAATATGTGACATGCCCACCAGGTGGAACTCAACGTTGGCCATGCTGCAGCGACTGCACACGCAGCAGAGGGCCATCAATGAGTACCTTTGCGACTACGGCACCAGGACAGGGTCAGGGGAGCTTGGCTTTTTTTCCCCACGCCAGTGGAGCATGATCAGGGATGCATGCACTGTCCTCTCACCATTTGAGGAGGCCACGAGGATGGTGAGCAGTGACAGTGCATGCATCAGTGACACTGTACCTCTTGTCCACCTGTTGGAGCATACGCTGCGTGGGATAATGGACAGGGCACTTGAGGCAGAACAGAGGCAGGAAGAGGAGGACTTCCTTGTCTCTCAAGGCCCCCTTTATCCAGACAATGTTCCTTCTGTCCCACCCATCACACAGGAAGAGGAGGAGGAGGAGGAGGAGGATTGTGTGAGCATGGAGGTGGAGCCTGGCACTCAGCATCAGCAGCAGCAGTCTTTTAGGGATGATGTACAGTCCCAACAAACCAGTGGACTTGTACGTGGCTGGGAGGAGGTGGCTGGCGATCATGTCATCCTCAGTGACCCAGAAGACTCCGGACCGAATGCCTCAGCTAACCTACGCTGCATGGCCTCCCTGATCCTGCAAAGCCTGCGGAAGGATCCTCGTGTTCTTCGGATCAAGGAGAGTGACCATTACTGGCTGGCCACTCTCCTTGATCCACGGTACAAGGGTAAGGTTGCGGACCTTATCTTGCCGTCGCAGAGGGAGCAGAGGATGAGACATCTCAGGGAGGCCTTGCAGAAAGGTCTGTGCAACGCGTTCCCAGAAACTGGGAGGTTACAAACTCCTGGTCCTGGACGACGAGTTGCTGAGGCTTCGGTCAGTAGCAGAAGGAGCGGTGGGGAAGGTGGACGTCTGACCGATGCGTTCAGACAATTTTTTAGTCCGCAGCCCCAAGGTATGATCGGTTCCAGCAACCATCGCCAGCGTCTGATATACATGGTGCAGGAATACCTAGGGGCAAGGTCAGACTTGGACACCTTTCCCACCGAAAATCCTCTGGCTTACTGGGTCCTGAGGATGGATCACTGGCCAGAGCTTGCACAGTATGCAATTGAGCTACTGGCCTGTCCTGCATCCAGCGTTCTTTCCGAACGCACATTTAGTGCTGCTGGAGGATTTGTCACCGATCATAGGGTGCGCCTGTCCACCGACTCGGTTGATCGACTGACCTTCATAAAAATGAATCAGTCTTGGATCACCACCAGCTACCAGACACCTGAAGCGGATATAACGGAATAATTTATAATGTCACATCCCTTCAAGACTGCCTATGCTGATGCTGAGTGACTGTCCTGTTATGTTCACTGACTATCCTCTTCCTCCTCCTCAATGATCCATGCCACCACACCAGTGCCTAAGGCACAATTTTTCAGCCCCTGTATAACAGGGGCGTGTAATTACAATTTTTTAAAAAGATGCTTCGCAACAGGTGTGACTGCTGTGCTCAGAGTACAGTATCTGTGAGGGGTTGCAGTGTTGTGGCACCAGCACCAGTGCCTAAGGCACAATTTTTCAGCCCCTGTTGGGGCGTGTAATTACAATTTTTAGGCAATGCTTTGCAACAGGTCTCATTGCTGTGCTCAGAGTACAGTATCTGTGAGGGGTTGCAGTGTTGTGGCACCAGCACCAGTGCCTAAGGCACAATTTTTCAGCCCCTGTATAACAGGGGCGTGTAATTACAATTTTTTAAAAAGATGCTTCGCAACAGGTGTGACTGCTGTGCTCCAAGTACAGTATCTGTGAGGGGTTGCAGTGTTGTGGCACCAGCACCAATGCCTAAGGCACAATTTTTCAGCCCCTGTTTAACAGGGGCGTGTAATTACAAATCTTGATCTAATAGTTCACAGCAGGGCCCATTCCTGCGCCCACCAAGAGTAACTATGAGGGCCTACAGTCTTGTGGCAACACCGTCCACCACCACCACCACCACCAAAGGCCCAATTTTTCTGCCCTGTTCAACAGGTGCATGCTATTACAAATCTTGATCTAATAACTCACAGCAGGGCCCATTCCTGCACCCACCAAGAGTAACTGTGAGGGCTTACAGTCTTGTGGCAACACCGTCCACCACCACCACCACCACCACCAAAGGCCCAATTTTTCTGCCCGGTTCAACAGGTGCATGCAAGTACAAATCTTGATCTATTAACTCACAGCAGGGCCCATTCCTGTGCCCACCAGTCTTGTGGCTACACCAATATCTAATAGGGCAAATTTCTGCAGAGTATATACGGCAGGCCCCTACTTTCAAACATCCAACTTACAAACGACTCCTACTTGCAAACGGCAAGAGAAAACAGGAAGTGAGAGGAAATCTACCCCTAGGAAGGAAAATTCTATCCTGTTAGATTTAATTTGGGAAAAAGGTATCTCCTCTCTACTGATGCTTTATCACCAATCCTTGTTTCAATTAAAACCCCACTTTTCCAAAAACATTTGTCATTGGGACGGAAAGTGAGGTGACATGTTCTGAACAGATGTGCAAAGACAGCAAATGTTACAGGGGTGATAACCCCTCCCTATGTTCTCCAAAAAGCTTAAAAATTGATTTTTTTGGGATGTAGCTACACTTCATAATGTACCTGTTCAGATTCTACTTAAGAACAAACCTACAGTCCATGTCTTGTTTGCACCACCTATATACTGCTGTTCAGAGTATATAGGGTTGTAGGTATAGGGTTTTATTTTGGGTGCGGGGTCCCCCTTAGTATCCATACAAGACCCAAAGGGGCTGGGGTGGGGGGGGGGGGTGATGGGGTAGCCATGCCATTTTTCTCAAGGATTTTCAGCCATATGGCGGCCAGGACAAGACATGACATTAAAGCCGCAAGTGGTTTTAAATGGCTTCTTTTTTTCCTTTACAAATGTCATTTTGTGCAAGGACAGTTCTAAACACGGGACACACATGCCACTTCACAGGCATACTTTAGACACCCCCCAGGTACCGTATTTAAAGGAAAATTTCACTTTTTTTTTTTTCACTTTATGCATCATTAAAATGACTGCTCCCGAAAAAACTTTAGTTTTTAAAATTTCTTTTTGCATTGATATATGTCCCCTGGGGCAGGACCCGGGTCCCCAAACCTGTTTTATAACATTAACATGCATATTGGCCGTTGTAATTAGCAATTTTGATTTCGAACGTTCGCGTCCATTATAACGAATAGGGTTCGAAAATTCGCGCGAACTTTCGGTCCGTTCGAAGGTTCTGGTGCGAACCGAACCCGGGGGTGTTCGGCTCATCCCTACTCAAGACCCAGTAAGCCAGAGGATTTTCAGTGGGGAAGGTGTCCAAGTCTGACTTTGCCCCTAGATATTCCTGCACCATGTTTATCAGACGCTGGCGATGGTTGCTGGAACCGATCATACTTTGGGGCTGCGGACTAAAGAATTGTCTGAACGCATCGGTCAGACGGCCACCTTCCCCACCGCTCCTTCTTTGACTGGTCGAAGCCTCAGCAACTCGTTGTCCAGGACCAGGAGTTTGTAACCTCCCAGTCTCTGGGAACGCGTTGCACAGACCTTTCTGCAAGGCCTCCCGGAGTTGTCTCATCCTCTGCTCCCTCTGCGACGGTAACATAAGGTCCGCAACCTTACCCTTGTACCGTGGATCAAGGAGAGTGGCCAGCCAGTAATGGTCCCTCTCCTTGATCCGAAGAATACGAGGATCCTTCCGCAGACTTTGCAGGATCAGGGAGGCCATGCAGCGTAGGTTAGCTGAGGCATTCGGTCCGGAGTCCTCTGGGTCACTAAGGACGACATGATCCGCAGCCACCTCCTCTCAGCCACGTACAAGTCCACTGGTTTCTTGGGACTGTAAATCATCCCTAAAAGTCTGCTGCTGATGATGTTGAGTGCCAGCCTCCACCTCCATGCTGACACAATCCTCCTCCTCCTCCTCCTCCTCCTCTTCCTGTGCGATGGGTGGGACAGAAGGAACACTGTCTGGGTAAAGGGGGCCTTGAGAGGCAAGGAAGTCCTCCTCTTCCTGCCTCTGTTCTGCCTCAAGTGCCCTGTCCATTATTCCACGCAGCGTGTGCTCCAACAGGTGGACAAGAGGTACAGTGTCACTGATGCATGCACTGTCACTGCTCACCATCCTCGTGGCCTCCTCAAATGGTGCCAGGACAGTGCATGCATCCCTGATCATGCCCCACTGGTGTGGAGAAAAAAAACCAAGCTCCCCTGACCCTGTCCTGGTGCCGTAGTCGCACAGGTACTCATTGATGGCCCTCTGCTGCGTGTGCAGCCGCTGCAGCATGGCCAACGTTGAGTTCCACCTGGTGGGCATGTCACATATAAGGCGGTTCTTGGGCAGGTTCAACTCCTTTTGCAGCTCAGCCAGGCGAGCACTGGCATTATAAGATCTGCGGAAATGCACACAGACTTTCCTGGCCTGCCTCAGGACATCCTGTAAGCCCGGGTACCTGCCCAAGAACCGCTGCACCACCAGGTTAAGGACGTGAGCCACACAGGGCACATGGGTCAGTTGTCCCTGTCGGAGGGCGGAGAGGAGGTTGGTGCCATTGTCGCAAACCACCATTCCTGGCTTAAGCTGGCGTGGCGTCAACCACCTCTCAGCCTGGCCCTGCAGAGCAGACAGGACCTCTGCCCCAGTGTGGCTTCTGTCCCCCAAACACACCAGCGCAAGCACGGCATGGCATCTTTTTGCCTGCGTACTTGCGTAGCCCCTTGAACGGCTACGGAGCACCGCTGGTTCAGAGGACAAAGCACAGGAAGAGGCCATGGAGGAAGAAGAAGAGGAGGGGGTGGAGGAGAGAGGTGTGTCAAAACCAGTAGTAGCATTTTGGAGGCGTGGCGGTGGAACAACCTCCAACACTACTGCACCTTGTCCTGCATCCTTCCCAGCTGCCAAAAGAGTGACCCAATGGGCCGTGAAAGAAAGGTAACGTCCCTGTCCATGCCTGCTGGACCATGAGTCAGCGGTAATATGCACCTTACCGCTGACCGCCCTGTCCAGCGAGGCCAAGACATTGCCTTCCACATGCCGGTAGAGAGCCGGAATAGCCTTCCGTGAGAAAAAGTGGCGTTTGGGAACCTGCCACTGAGGAACCGCACATTGCACAAACTCACGGAAGGGGGCCGAGTCTACCAACTGAAAAGGCAGCAGTTGAAGCGCTAGCAATTTAGCCAAGCTAGCATTCAACCGCTGGGCATGTGGATGGCTGGGAGTGAACTTCTTTCGACGGTCCAGCAGCTGGGGCAGGGAAATTTGCCTGCTAGAATCGGACGTCGGTGTACTGCTAGCAGAGTGGCCGCAAGTACTTGGCTGTGACACACCTAATTCTACACCTTCATTCCTCTCAGTGCATGTTTCAGAGAGGACTGAAGTTATAGTGGGGTTGGAGATCCCAGCTGATGCGGTGCAAGGAGAGGTCCGCTTTGTTCTTTGGTGTGGGTCTTTGAGGTAGGCTTGCCAACGAGCTGCATGGCAGGTCAACATATGTCTGGTCAGGCATGTGGTACCCAAGCGGCTGATGTTTTGGCCACGCGATATACGCTTGAGACATATGTTGCAAACAGCAGCTGTGCGATCTGATGCACTAGCCTCAAAAAAGGCCCACACCAAAGAACTTTTTGAATGACGGGCAGAGGCAGCGCCCTGCACAGGCGGAGCTCTGCGGTGTGATTCCGTCTGTGTACTGCCCTTACGCTGGCCACCAAAGGGCATCCTGCCTCGTTGGAGATGTGCCTCCTCCTCATCCTCCTCCTCCTCCTCTCTCCTATTAGGCACCCACGTGGAGTCAGTGACCTCATCATCCCCTCCCTCCTCATCACTGGAGCCAATCTGGCAGTATGCTGCAGCTGCTGGAACATGACTGCCAGATTGGTGTCCTTCTTGAGCATCCCCTCTGTCTGCTCTCACGCTACTGCCTTCCTCTAGCTGGGTTTCTTTATCAGACCCTTCGAAACGCTGGGCATCCTCCTGGAGCATGTACCCAACACTGTGCTCAAACAGTTCGGGGGACTCCTCAGGAGGAGGACATGGTGGGTCTAGGGAAGGAGTGACTGATGATGAGTCTGACATTGATACCAGGGAAGAGGACGCTTTGGCAGCTGCTTTGCCAGTACCCTGAGCCTGGGTGAGAGAGGATGAGGAGGAGGAGGAGGGCTTGGTCATCCACTCTACCAAGTCTTCGGCATGATGTGGCTCAACATGTCCAGCTGCCGAAAAGAAGGACAAGCGTGTCCCATGGCCATGTGCTGATGACAATGCACCGCGTCCACGACCAGCACTGTTGCCCCCAGACACAGAGCCTGCTTGCCCTCTTTTATTGCCTCCTGACTGTCTGCCTCTCCTTGTTTGCCTTCCAGACATTCTAATGGATGGCCTTCAGGGAGATGGGAAAAAAGCAATAAGGGCTACCTTCAGGTGTCCTTCTCTGTCCCTTTACTTAAGGATTTCTAAATATGGTTGAGGATGATTGCTTTCGCACAGAATAGCACAATGACAATTTCCCTGACTGTCCAAAAAACAAGGATTTCAAAGATGGTTGATGAGGAATGCTTTAGCACAGTATAGCACAATGAGAATTTCCCTCACTGGCCTTCCCTGTCCCTACAAACAAGGTTTAGCACAGTAAAACACACTGACACTCTCCCTACCTATAGTTTTCTGTCCCCATAAAATTTTTTTTTTAAAGATGGTTGATGATGAATGCTTTAGCACAGTATAGCACAATGAGAATTTCCCTCACTGTCCTTCCCTGTCCCTACAAACAAGGATTAGCACAGTAAAACACACTGACACTCTCCCTACCTATAGTTTTCTGTCCCTATAAAAAATGTTTTTTTAAAGATGGTTGATGATGAATGCTTTAGCACAGTATAGCACAATGAGAATTTCCCTCACTGTCCTTCCCTGTCCCTACAAACAAGGATTAGCACAGTAAAACACACTGACACTCTCCCTACCTATAGTTTTCTGTCCCTATAAAAAATGTTTTTTTAAAGATGGTTGATGATGAATGCTTTAGCACAGTATAGCACAATGAGAATTTCCCTCACTGTCCTTCCCTGTCCCTACAAACAAGGATTAGCACAGTAAAACACACTGACACTCTCCCTACCTATAGTTTTCTGTCCCTATAAAAAATGTTTTTTTAAAGATGGTTGATGATGAATGCTTTAGCACAGTATAGCACAATGAGAATTTCCCTCACTGTCCTTCCCTGTCCCTACAAACAAGGATTAGCACAGTAAAACACACTGACACTCTCCCTACCTATAGTTTTCTGTCCCTATAAAAATGTTTTTTTAAAGATGGTTGATGATGAATGCTTTAGCACAGTATAGCACAATGAGAATTTCCCTCACTGTCCTTCCCTGTCCCTACAAACAAGGATTAGCACAGTAAAACACACTGACACTCTCTCTACCTATAGTTTTCTGTCCCTATAAAAAATGTTTTTTTAAAGATGGTTGATGATGAATGCTTTAGCACAGTATAGCACAATGAGAATTTCCCTCACTGTCCTTCCCTGTCCCTACAAACAAGGATTAGCACAGTAAAACACACTGACACTCTCCCTACCTATAGTTTTCTGTCCCTATAAAAAATGTTTTTTTAAAGATGGTTGATGATGAATGCTTTAGCACAGTATAGCACAATGAGAATTTCCCTCACTGTCCTTCCCTGTCCCTACAAACAAGGATTAGCACAGTAAAACACACTGACACTCTCCCTACCTATAGTTTTCTGTCCCTATAAAAAATGTTTTTTTAAAGATGGTTGATGATGAATGCTTTAGCACAGTATAGCACAATGAGAATTTCCCTCACTGTCCTTCCCTGTCCCTACAAACAAGGATTAGCACAGTAAAACACACTGACACTCTCCCTACCTATAGTTTTCTGTCCCTATAAAAAATGTTTTTTTAAAGATGGTTGATGATGAATGCTTTAGCACAGTATAGCACAATGAGAATTTCCCTCACTGTCCTTCCCTGTCCCTACAAACAAGGATTAGCACAGTAAAACACACTGACACTCTCCCTACCTATAGTTTTCTGTCCCTATAAAAAATGTTTTTTTAAAGATGGTTGATGATGAATGCTTTAGCACAGTATAGCACAATGAGAATTTCCCTCACTGTCCTTCCCTGTCCCTACAAACAAGGATTAGCACAGTAAAACACACTGACACTCTCCCTACCTATAGTTTTCTGTCCCTATAAAAAATGTTTTTTTAAAGATGGTTGATGATGAATGCTTTAGCACAGTATAGCACAATGAGAATTTCCCTCACTGTCCTTCCCTGTCCCTACAAACAAGGATTAGCACAGTAAAACACACTGACACTCTCCCTACCTATAGTTTTCTGTCCCTATAAAAAATGTTTTTTTAAAGATGGTTGATGATGAATTCTTTAGCACAGTATAGCACAATGAGAATTTCCCTCACTGTCCTTCCCTGTCCCTACAAACAAGGATTAGCACAGTAAAACACACTGACACTCTCCCTACCTATAGTTTTCTGTCCCTATAAAAAATGTTTTTTTAAAGATGGTTGATGATGAATGCTTTAGCACAGTATAGCACAATGAGAATCTCCCTCACTGTCCTTCCCTGTCCCTACAAACAAGGTTTAGCACAGTAAAACAGACTGACACTCTCCCTACCTATCCTTCTCTTTCCCTAAACTAAAGGAATCCAGGTTAAGCAAGAAAAAAAAATGTCACTGTCCCTGCCTATGCTTCTCTTTCCCTGCTCCGGAACACACTACACTAGGCCGCCGTGCTGGCGGCCTTTTATAGTGTGGGGCGTGTACTAAACACCCTCAGCAATAATTGGCCACAGGCATCCTGCCTGTGACCAATCATTGCTTTCCTCGCTGCGGCGCTGTGATTGGCCAAGCATGCGGGGTCACAGTGCATGCTTGGCCAATCACAGTGCCTGGATGACACTGCGATGGCGTAGTGCATTGTGGGCCGCGAATTAGGTGCGAACGGCCCAAATCGTTCGTTGTTCGGCGAACGATCGAACAGCCGATGTTCGAGTCGAACGTATGTTCGACTCGAACACCGAGCTCATCCCTATTAGGTACATAAATCGCCCCCCCAGGCCCCCCCAGACACCCCCAGATCACCCCCCAGATCACCCCCCAGCCCCCAGTCACAGTGTCACTGATTGCAGTGACCATTTATTTAGTGATCACTGCAATCAGTGACATTTGTGACTGTAAAAGTGTCAGTACATTTAGTTTTAGGTCCAGTGTAGCCCCCTGACCCCCCCTAATAAAGGTTTAACCCCCTGATCACCCCCCAGATAACCCTTTCACCCCCTAGTACCGCCATCGCTAAGCGATCATTTTTCTGATCGATGTCTTAGCGTCGGTGATGCTGATCGGTAGCCAGTAATTTTTTTTAGTTTCGCCGCAGGTTTTTATAGCGTCGGGTACCCCCATATATTACCTAATAAATGTTTAACCCCGTTGATCGCCCCCCAGGTAACCCTTTCACCCCCTATCACCACTGTTACTAAGCGATAATTTTTCTGATCAATGTCTTAGCGTCGGCGATGCTGATCGGTAGCCAGTCATTTTTTTTAGGTTCGCCGCAGGTTTTTATAGCGTCGGGTACCCCCATATATTACCTAATAAAGGTTTAACCCCCTTGATCACCCCCCAGGTAACCCTTTCACCCCCTAGCACCGCCGTCGCTATGCGATCATTTTTCTGATCGATGTCTTAGCGTCGGTGATGCTGATCGGTAGCCAGTAATTTTTTTTGGGTTCGCCGCAGGTTTTTATAGCGTCAGGTACCCCCATATATTATCTAATAAAGGTTTAACCCCCTGATCGCCCCCCAGGTAACCCTTTCACCCCCTATCACCACTGTCGCTAAGCGATAGTTTTTATGATCGTTGTCTTAGTGTCGGTGATGCCGATAGGTAGCCAGTAATTTTTTTTTAGGTTCGCCGTCAGGTTTTTATATAGCGTCAGGTACCCCCATATATTACCTAATAAAGGTTTTAACCCCCTAATTGCCCCTAGTTAACCCTTTCACCAGTGATCATCATATAAGTGTTACGGGTGACGCTGGTTAGTTAGTTTGCTTTTTATAGTGTCAGGGCACCCGCCGTATATAACCCAATAAAGGTTTAACCCCCTGATCGCCCGGCGGGTGATATCAATTAGGTTTTAGCGTCAGAGAGGGTCTGCGTCACACCCCAGGCAGCGTCAGGTTAGTGCCAGTAGCGCTAACACCCACGCGTGAAGCATACACCCCCCTTAGTGGTATAGTATCTGATCAGCTCAATATCTGATCTGATCAGATCTATACTAGCGTCCCCAGCAGTTTAGGGTTCCCAAAAACGCAGTGTTAGCGGGATCAGCCCAGATACATGCTAGCACCTGCGTTTTGCCCCTCCGTCCAGCCCAGGCCACCCAAGTGCAGTATCGATCGATCACTGTCACTTGCAAAACACAACACACATAACTGCAGCGTTCGCAGAGACAGGCCTGATCCCTGCGACTCCAGTGCTGTAGGAGGTGATTTCACCACCACAGTTAAAAAAAAAAGCATATATGCCGAAGCATTGGGGCAGCAGGGGCAGAGGAGCGATTTTGCTCCTAATGCCGCGTACATACGGTCGAAATTCCGACGGAGGCTTGCCCGTGGAAAAGTCTGACCATGTGTACGCGGCATAACTTTTGCGAGAAGATGCCCCCATGCTTCGGCATATATAAATGGTGCATGTATGCCCATCATTAGAAGTGGGTGGATGAAGGGCGGTATTCTAATGGTGGGCATACCCACCGATCAATCTTTTTTTTCCGTTCAGCCAACAGGCTGCATGAAAAAAAAGATTACAATACATGTCCAACAAGGACCAGCAACGTACTGGTATGTTGCTGGACTTTGAATGTTTATACCAGAATGATGCCTGCGGGTTTAGGTATCATCTTGGTATCATTCTTTTCAGCCAGCGGCCGGCTTTCATGTAAAAGCAATCCTAGTGGCTAATTAGCCTCTGAACTGCTTTTACAAGCAGTGGGAGGGAATGTCCCCCCCCCGGATATAAAAATGGCCATTGGGAAATTGGGAAAGCATTTTATCACACCAATCTTGGTGTGGTCAGATGCTTTGAGGGCAGAGGAAAGATCTAGGGTCCAATAGACCCCAGTTTTTTCAAAAAAGAGTACCTGTCATTACCTATTGCTATCATAGGGGATATTTACATTCCCTGAGATAACAATAAAAGTGATAAAAAAAATAAAATATGGAAGCAACAGTTTAAAAATAAAATAAAAAAGCAAAATTAATAATAAAAAAAGAAAAAAAGAAAAAGCACCCCTGTCCTGCCCTGCTCTTGCCCAATGGCGAACGCAAGCGTCGGTCTGGCGTCATATGAAAACAGCAATTGCACCATGCATGTGAGGTATCACCGCGAAGGTCAGATCGAGGGCAGTCATTTTAGCAGTAGATCTCCTCTGTAAATCTAACGGGGTAACCTGTAAATGCTTTTAAAGGCTTTTAAAAATGTATGTAGTTTGTCGCCAATGCGCGTTTGTGCGAAATTTTAAAGCATGTCGTGTTTGGTATCTATGTACTCGGCCTAAGATAATCTTTTTTATTTCATCAAACATTTGGGCAATATAGTGTGTTTTAGTGCATTAACCACTTAACAACCACCTGCCGACAAATAACGTCGACAAGGTGGTTGCTTAACTCTGGGAGGACGTTATATAACGTCCTCCCAGAATCGCGCTCCCGCGCGCCCCCTGGGGCGCGCACACGGGAAACTCCGTGACCGCCGGGTCCAGAGGACCCGGCGGATCACGAATCGCGGTAAATTGCCGCTGATAGCGGCCGTTTACCACGTGATCGCTCCGTCAAATGACGGAGCAATCACTTGTAAACAGACCGGCGTCATTTGATCATGCCGGTTCCTCCCTCCTCTCTCTGTACCGATCGGTACAGTGTGAGAGGGGAGGGGGAGGGAGCGGATGGCAGCAGCAGCACTGTGGGCTGGATCTGTGACAATTGCAGTCACAGATCCATCCATCCATCCATCCCTGCTCAGCCATCCCTGTGCTATACCCTGCCAATACTCTGCAATACACCCTGCCAATACTCTGCAAAATACCCTGCCAATACTCTGCAATACCCTGGTGCAATACTCTGCAATACCCTGGTGCAATACTCTGCAATACCCTGGTGCAATACTCTGCAATACCCTGCAATACCCTGGTGCAATACTCTGCAATACCCTGCGAAATACTCTGCAATACCCTGCGAAATACTCTGCAATACCCTGCGAAATACTCTGCAATACCCTGCACAATACTCTGCAATACCCTGCAAAATACTCTGCAATACCCTGCAAAATACTCTGCAATACCCTGCAAAATACTCTGCAAAATACTCTGCAATACCCTGCACAATACTCTGCAATACCCTGCACAATACTCTGCAATACCCTGCACAATACTCCGCAATGCCCAGCAATACTCCGCAATGCCCGGCAATACTCCGCAATGCCCGGCAATACTCTGCAATAACCACTTCCCGCCCTCTGGCCGTCATATGACGTCCTTGACTTTGTGCGGGGATATCTGAATGATGGGAGCAGCTACAGGCATCATTCAGATATTAGCTTTTTCAGCCGGCAATTCCCTACACCATAAGAACAATCATAGCGGCTGTTCCGCCGCTTGATCATTCTTACGGGAGGCGAGAGGGGATGTCCCCCCCCCCGCCGCCCTCCGGTGCTTCTACCGACTCACCGCTACGATCAAAGCCAGGATTGTTGTTTTTTTTTTTTGTATTTTTTTCAGGCTTCCCAGCCTAGAGGTGAGATGTGGGGTCTTATTGACACCCCCCCCCCCATATCTCACTGTAAAGAGGACCTGTCATGCCATATTCCTATTACAAGGGATGTTTACGTTCCTTGTAATAGGTATAAAAGTGATCAAAAAAATGTTTAGGGCGGAAAAACATGTCAAACTAAAATAAATAAAGTAAAATGAAGAATAATTTTTTTTTTTTTTTTTAAAGCGCCCCTGTCCCCGTGAGCTCGCATACAGAAGCGAACGCATACGTAAGTCCCGCCCACATATGAAAACGGTTTTCAAACCACACATGTGAGGTATCTCTGCGAACGTTAGAGCGAGAGCAATCATTTTGGCCCTAGACCTCCTCTGTAACTCAAAACATGTAACCAGTAAAAATATTTAAAGCGTCGCCTATGGGGATTTTTTAAGTAGCGAAGTTTGGCGCCATTCCACGAGTGTGTGCAATTTTTAAGGGCGACATGTTAGGTATCTATTTACTCGGCGTAACTTCATCTTTCACATTATGCAAAAACATTGGGCTAACTTTACTGTTTTTTTTTTTTTAAGCACAAAACATTTTTTTTCCGTAAAAAACGCGTTAAAAAAATTGCTGCGCAAATATCGTGCGAGATAAAAAGTTGCAACAACCACCATTATATTCTCTAAGGTCTTTGCTAAAAAAACATATATAATGTTTTGGGGTTCTATGTAATTTTCTAGCAAACAAATGATGATTTTTACATGTAGGAGAGAAATGTCAGAATTGGCCTGGGTGCTCCAGAACGCCTGAAGGTGCTCCCTGCATGTCGGGCCTCTGTATGTGGCCACGCTGTGTAAAAGTCTCACACATGTGGTATCGCCATACTCGGGAGTAATAGCAGAATGTGTTTTGGGGTGTAATTTGTGGAATGCATATGCTGTGTGTGAGAAATAACCTGCTAATATGACAATTTTGTGAAAAAAAAAAAAGAGAAAAAAAAAATCTTGATTTTGCAAAGTATTGTGGGAAAAAATGACAACTTCAAAAAACTCACAATGCCTCTTTCTGAATACCTTGGAATGTCTTCTTTCCAAAAAGGGGTCATTTGGGGGGTATTTGTACTTTTCTGGCATGTTAGGGTCTCAAGAATTGAGATAGGCCGTCAGTACTTCAGGTGTGATCAATTTTCAGATATTGGCACCATAGCTTGTGGACTCTATAAGTTTCACAAAGACCAAATAATATCCACCAATTTGTACTTATTTTTACCAAAGATATGTAGCAGTATAAATTTTGGCCAAAATTTATGAAGAAAAAATAGTAATTTGCAAAATTTTATAACAGAAACGAAAAAAAAAATCATTTTTTTACAAAATTTTCAGTCTTTTTTCTCTTATAGCGCAAAAAATAAAAATCCCAACAGTGATTAAATACCACCAAAAGAAAGCTCTATTTGTGTGAAAAAAAGGACAAAAATTTCATATGGGTACAGTGTTGTATGACTGAGTAATTGTCATTCAAAATGTGAGAGCACCGAAAGCTGAAAATTGGTCTGGTTATTAAGGGGGTTTAAGTGCCCAGTGGTCAAGTGGTTAAAATAAAAAAAAGTGTATTTTTTCCCCAAAAAATGCGTTTGAAAAATCGCTGCGCAAATACTGTGTAGAAAAAAAAATGCAACACCCACCATTTTATTCTGTAGGGCCTTTGCTTTAAAAATCTATATAATGTTTGGGGGTTCAACATAATTTTCTTGCAAAAAAAAATATGTTTTCATGTAAACAAAAAGTGTCAAAAAGGGCTTTGTCTTCAAGTGGTTAGAAGAGTGGATGTAAGCTTCCTAAGGTTGTGTATAAAATGCCAGAACAGTTCAAAACCCCCCCAAATGACCCCATTTTGGAAAGTAGACACCCCAAGCTATATACTGAGAGGCATGCCGAGTCCATGGAATATTTTATATGTTGACACAAGTTGCGGAAAAAATAAAAAAAAAAATTTTTTTTTTTTTTTTTGCACAAAGTTGTCACTAAATGATATATTGCTCAAACATGCCATGGGCATATGTGGAATTACACCCCAAAATACATTCTGTTGCTTCTCCTGAGTACGGGGATACCACATGTGTGAGACTTTTTGGGAGCCTAGCCGCGTACGGGACCCCAAAAACCAAGCACCGCCTTCAGGCTTTCTAAGGGTGTCAATTTTTGATTTCACTTCTCACTGCCTATCACAGTTTCGGAGGCCATGGAATGCCCAGATGGCACAACCCCCCCCCCCAAATGACCCCATTTCGGAAAGTAGACACCCCAAGCTATTTGCTGAGAGGTATTGTGAGTATTTTGCAGATCTCGCTTTTTGTCACAAAGTTTTGAAAATTGAAAAAAAAAAAGAAAAAAAAAAATGTTCTTTCTTCATTTTCAAAAACAAATGAGAGCTGTAAAATACTCACCATGCCTCTCAGCAAACAGCTTGGGGTGTCTACTTTCCAAAATGGGGTCATTTGGGGGGGTTTTGTGCTATTTTGGCATTTTATGGCCTTCAAAACTGTGATAGGTAGTGAGGAGTGAAATCAAAAATTTGCGCCCTTAGAAATCCTGAAGGCGGTGCTTGGTTTCCGGGGTCCCGTACGTGGCTAGGCTCCTAAAAAGTCCCACACATGTGGTATCCCCGTACTCAGGAGAAGCAGCAGAATGTATTTTGGGGTGCAATTCCACATATAACCATGGCATGTGTGAGCAATATATAATTTAGTGACAACTTTTTGTAATTTTTTATTTTTTTTTGTCATTATTCAATCACTTGGGACAAAAAAATAAAATATTCAATGGGCTCAACAGGCCTCTCAGCAATTTCCTTGGGGTGTCTACTTTCTAAAATGGGGTCATTTGGGGGGGTTTTGTGCTATTTTGGCATTTTATGGCCTTCAAAACTGTGATAGGTAGTGAGGAGTGAAATCAAAAATTTGCGCCCTTAGAAATCCTGAAGGCGGTGCTTGGTTTTCGGGGTCCCGTACGTGGCTAGGCTCCTAAAAAGTCCCACACATGTGGTATCCCCGTACTCAGGAAAAGCAGCAGAATGTATTTTGGGGTGCAATTCCACATATAACCATGGCATGTGTGAGCAATATATCATTTAGTGACAACTTTTTGTAATTTTTTTATTTTTTTTGTCATTATTCAATCACTTGGGACAAAAAAAAATAAATATTCAATGGGCTCAACATGCCTCTCAGCAATTTCCTTGGGGTGTCTACTTTCTAAAATGGGGTCATTTGGGGGGGGTTTTGTACTGCCCTGCCATTTTAGCACCTCAAGAAATGAGATAGGCAGTCATAAATTTAAAGCTGTGTAAATTCCAGAAAATGTACCCTAGTTTGTAAACGCTATAACTTTTGCGCAAACCAATAAATATACGCTTATTGACATTTTTTTTACTAAAGACATGTGGCTGAATACATTTTGGCCTAAATGTATGACTAAAATTGAGTTTATTCGATTTTTCTTATAACAAAAAGTAGAAAATATCATTTTTTTTCAAAATTTACGGTCTTTTTCCGTTTATATCGCAAAAACGAAAAATCGCAGAGGCAATCAAATACCATTAAAAGAAAGCTCTATTTGTGGGAAGAAAAGGACGCAAATTTCGTTTGGCTACAACATTGCATGTCTGCACAATTTACAGTTAAAGCAGCGCAGTGCAAAATTCTGAATTCACCTCTGGTCCTTTAGCTACCAAATGGTCCGGGGCTTAAGTGGTTAATCATGCTTAAAATGAAAAAATAAAAGTGAAATATTCCTTTAAATTTCGTACCTAGGGGGTGTGTATGATATGCATGTAAAGTGGCACATGTTTCCCGTGCTTAGAACTGTCCCTGCACAAAATGTCATTTTTGAAGGAAAAAAAGTCATTTAAAACTCACTCTTAATGAATTGTCGGCTCCCGGCAATACATACAAAAGTCATTGATGAAAAAAAAAAAAAAAGCATGGGGGTCCCCCAGAATTCAATTACCAGGCCCTTCAGGTCTGGTATAGATATTAAGGGGAACCCCGCCGCAAATTTAAAAAAAAAATGCGTGCGGTTCCCCCAAATATCCATACCAGGCCCTTCAGATCTGGCATGGATTTTAAGGGGAACTCCACCCCAAATTAAAAAAAAAATGGCGTGGAGTCCCCCCAAAAATCCATACCAGACCCTTATCCGAGCACGCAACCTGGCCGGCCGCAGGAAAAGAGGGGGGGACGAGAGAGCCCCCCCCTCCTGAACCGTACCAGGCCACATGCCCTCAACATGGGGAGGATGTCCCCATGTTGATGGGAACAAGGGCCTCATCCCCACAACCCTTGCCCGGTGGTTGTGGGGGTCTGCAGGCGGGGGGCTTATCGGAATCTGGAAGACCCCTTTAACAAAGGGGACCCCCAGATCCCAGCCCCCCCCCTATGTGAATTGGTAAGGGGTACATCCCCATCAGGTCCGCTCAGCCAATGACTCGGTGTAAGGCTGAGGACCTGATGCGGAACATGAGAAGGGGCGGGTCTATTCATGAATAACACAGTGAAGGAAGTTCCCCATCAGGTCCGCCCCCTCAGTATGTCAGACCACGCCTACGTCATTGGCCTGAGTGGACCTTATGGGGAACTTCCTTCACTGTGTAAATTTAAATTACACAGTCAAGGAAGTTCCCCGATCAGGCCAATGACGTAGGTGGGGTCTGACATACCGAGGGGGTGGACCTGATGGGGAACTTCCTTCACTGTGTAATACATGTATAGACCCGCCCCTTCTCATGTTCCGCATCAGGTCCTCAGCCTTACACCTAGTCATTGGCTGAGCGGACCTGATGGGGAACTTTAGAAGGGGCGGGTCTATACATGTAATAGACTGCGGAGGAAGTTCCCCATCAGGTCCGCTCAGGCTCAGCCAATGATGGACAGCGCTGGACATCAGATCGCCGCGGGACACTGGATTTCACCGCTGGAATGTTTTTTTTTTAATAAAGGACTTTTCCAAGGTGTTTGTGTGGTTTTTTTTTACATTTTTTGACACTTTCTTCATGAAATGGTAGGGGTACAATGTACCCCTTACCAATTCACATGGGGGGGCAGGGATCTTGGGGTCCCCTTTGTTAAAGGGGTCTTCCAGATTCCGATAAGCCCCCCGCCCGCAGACCCCCACAACCACCGGGCAAGGGTTGTGGGGATGAGGCCCTTGTCCCCATCAACATGGGCATGTGGCCTGGTACAGTTCAGGAGGGGGGGCGCTCTCTCGTCCCCCCGCCTTTTCCTGCGGCCTGCCAGGTTACGTGCTTGGATAAGGGTCTGGTATAGATTTTTGGGGGGACTCCACGCCATTTTTTTAAAATTTGGGGTGGAGTTCCCCTTAAAATCCATGCCAGATCTGAAGGGCCTGGTATGGATATTTGGGGGAACTGCACGCATTTTTTTTTAAATTTGCGGCGGGGTTCCCCTTAATATCTATACCAGACCTGAAGGGCCTGGTAATTGAATTCTGGGGGACCCCCACGCTTTTTTTTTTTTTTTATCAATGACTTTTGTATGTATTGCCGGGAGCCGACAATTCATTAATAGCCGCGAGTGAGTTTTAAATGACTTTTTTTCCTTCAAAAATGACATTTTGTGCAGGGACAGTTCTAAGCATGGGAAACATGCGCCACTTTACATGCATATCATACACACCCCCTAGGTACGAAATTTAAAGGAATATTTCACTTTTATTTTTTCATTTTAAGCATGATTAAAATCACTGCTCCCGAAAAAACGGCCGTTTTTAAAACTTCTTTTTGCATTGATACATGTCCCTTGGGGCAGGACCCGGGTCCCCAAACACTTTTTATGACAATAACTTGCATATTATGCGGCGTACACACAATTGTTTTTCATGCCATTTTTTTAACCGACGTTTTTCTCGTCGCTTTTTTCATGTTTCCTCTCAAGCCTGTCTTGCGTACACACGATCATTTTAAAAAACGTTCAAGCAAAGCGCAGTGACGTACAACACGTACGACGGCACTATAAAGGGGAAGTTCCGTTCGGATGGCGCCACCCTTCATGTTAGTAAAGTTTGTTGAGCGACGATTCGCGCTTTTCAGCCTCGTGCTTTTCAGTTCGTTACAGCGTGACGAATGTGCCATCTCCATTACGAACGCTAGTTTTACCAGAGCGAGCGCTCCCGTCTCATACTTGATTCTGAGCATGCGCGGTTTTTTTTCACCTCGTAAAAGCATACACACTATCGTTTTTCACGTCGTTAAAAAAACAACATGAAAATCGACGTGAAAAAATAGAGCATGTTCGAAATTTTTAATGGCCGTTTTTCACGTCGTTAAAAATGCTCTGGAGCATACACACGATCGGTTTTAATGCCCATTTTTTAAAATGGCATTTTTAACGGCATGAAAAACGATCGTGTGTATGGGGCATAAGCCTTTATAATTAGCACTTTAGATTTCGAACGTTTGAGTCCATTGTATTTAATAGGGTTCTAAAGTTCACGCAAACATTCTGTCTGTTCGCAGGTTCTGGTGCGAACCGAACAGGGGGGTGTTCGGCTCATCCCTGATTAGGAGCAAAGGAGTCAGGAACGAAGTACTGGACTTGACTCTAGGACACCTGCACAGGGCCCAATTTTCTGGCCTTCACCTCTTAGTTATTGAGGACATGGGCCGTGGTGTATCTCATCTCTCCCTCCCAGGGACCCCTAGACAACAGCCACATAACCGATAAAGAGAGAGGGAGAGAGGGTCGCTACACCTAGAACTAGAGTGCGTATAAATGAAATTCTTCCGAACCCTATAGAGATCTCAAATAGAACTCGACAAAGATGTCCCTTGTCTCCTCTTTTATGTGTAATAATAATGGAACATTTGACTACAGCCATTCGCAATGATCCAGACATTCAAGGGCTTTGAGTTAAAGGAAAGGAATATAAAATGTCAGTATACTCAGATGATCTGTTGATTTATGTTACTAACCCGGTAGTGACACTACCTAATTTTATTCTATAATTTAAACGCTTTGGTGATGTGATTAATTTTAAGGTCAACTATGATAAATCAGAAGCATTAAACATTTCGTTAACAATTAATATTCAACAGCTTCTCCAAAAAGATGTCTTTTAAATGGCAAGAAGAAGCCATAAGGTATTTAGGGATATTTATCCCTAGAGACCTGACTAAACTTCAGGAGCTAATTAATTATCCTATAATCCGTAATACAATAAGATTACTTCAAAGGTATGATAGATCTGTCTTTTCTTGGATTGGTAGGATAAATATAGTGAAGATGGACATACTACCAAAATGACTTTATGCATTCCAAACAGTCCCACTAATTCCTCCAACCACCCTCCTGGGCCAGTTACGTAAAGTCATAGGAAGCTTAATCGGGGCTCAGAAAACCCCCCAAATTAAAAATGGAGATTTTATTCAGGACCAAAAATAAAGAAGGCCTTGCGCTTCCAGATTTTATATTGTATTTTATATTGTATTTATGATCAGCATCCATGATTAGGATTATGGACTGGTTCCATAATAGAAAATCTAAACAATGGGTGACATTAGAGGAAGATATAAAATAAATAATGATGCGCTATAAATCAACCCTATGTGAAGACTACAAATAGACCAATACATACATATATAAATATAGACAAAAATAAAGTGCAAAATTAAAACCATGTGCAAACTGCAACCATGTGCAAATATATCAGTGCAAATTGGACCAAGGTGCTGATAAAAGACCCTGCATACATATATGTGTGGTCCTGTGAAATACAAGCAGCATATGGATAGACACTAACAAAGTTAAAGTTAACAAACACACGACCCATGATTAAGTCACGTGATGTGTGACGCAATGCGTAGGGGGAGGAGCTTAGTCACGCTACCAGCGGTATTCTGAGGACTCAGAAGCCGGGGCAGTGAGGAAGATCGCTCAACTGAGCTGAATTGTGGCTGTCTATGCTTTAACTGATATCGCGGTCACGTGAGTGCAAGCACCAATGAAATATCATTGCCTTTAGATTATACAGTGTTGCGCAATGATATTTTTTCCTTTTTTTTATGCTTTGCCTACTTGAAATGAGCTCACATCTCAGACTATCTGTGTGAGACAGCTGACACCCATCCCAGCCTCTGATCAGCTGGATGTGAGGGACAAGTCGGGGAACATCGAGTTGGTTTCTATTTGGTACTGAGAACTATGTGTGGGTGTATTCTCACATAGCTACCGAGAAGCATTGACTTTCTTTGTGTCTGTCCATATGCTGCTTGTATTTCACAGGACCGCACATATATGTATGCAGGGTCTTTTATCAGCACCTTGGTCCAATTTGCACTGATATATTTGCACATGGTTGCAGTTTGCACATGGTTTTCAGTTTGCACTTTATTTTTGTCTATATTTATTTATGTATGTATTGGTCTATTTGTAGTCTTCACATAGGGTTGATTTATAGCGCATCATTATTTATTTTATATTCTATTTTTATGGTATCAGATTATCATTTGAATGATTGCAGCTTATATCATTTAGTTATCCGTGTTGATTGGTTTCACCATTTATAGTTTTACACATTATTGTGCACCATTTTAGCGCTTCAGTACACACATTTACATTAGAGGAAGATATTGTCTCAATAAAACTTAAATCACTTCCATGGATTATCCCTCAGTTTTAACCTGAGACAAAAGATCTACCTTTTCTCGTCTCCTCAACGTTGAAAATATGGGACTCGCTGCTAGGGAAATAACTTCTTTCTATGCAGACCGGGCCAATGACTTAACTGGCATAGTAGTGAATAGATAAGAATCGCTCAGGTTCTGTTAGATGGTAAACTTTACCCGTTAGCAGATATGGGTCCAGAGTTTGAATCCAAATGGATGCAATATCACCAGTTAAATGCGATTTCGGGCTGTGATTTACATTGACATCTGTGCACGGCTTCATTCCCGTAGCTCAGTCATCTCAGCTCTCCTCCTCTGTCTCTCAGCCCCCCTTTGTCTCTCAGCTCCCCCCGTCTCTCAGCCCCCCGTCTCTCAGCCCCCCTCTGTCTCTCAGGCCCCTCCTCTGTCTCTCAGACCCCCACTGTTTCTCAGCCCCCTCATCTATCTCTAAGCTCGCCTCCTCTATCTCTCAGCTCCCCCCTCTGTCTCTCTGCTCCCTCCCTCTGTCTCTCAGCCCCCCTCAGTCTCTCAGATCCCCCCTGTCTCTCAGCCCCCTGTCTCTCAGATCCCCCTCTGTTTCTCAGACCCCCCTCTGTCTCTCAGACCCCCCTCTGTCTCTCAGTCCCCCCCTCTGTCTCTCAGTCCCCCCTCTGTCTCTCAGTCCCCCTTCTGTCTCTCAGTTCCCCTGTCTCTCAGTCCCCCCCTCTTTTAGCCCCCTCCTCTGTCTCTCAGACCCCTCCTCTATCTCTCAGCTCTCCTCCTTTATCTATCAGCTCCCCCTCTGTCTCTCAGCTCCCCCCTCTGTCTCTCAGCTCCCCCTGTCTCTCAGCTCCCCCTGTCTCTCAGTTCCCCCTGTCTCTCAGCTCCCCCCTCTGTCTCTCAGCTTCCCACTCTGTCTCTCAGCTTCCCCCTCTGTCTCTCAGCTTCCCCCTCTGTCTCTCAGCACCCCCCTCTGTCTCTCAGCACCCCCCTCTGTCTCTCAGTCCCCCCTCTGTCTCTCAGTCCCCCCTCTGTCTCTCAGTCCCCCTCTGTCTCTCAGTTCCCGTGTCTCTCAGTCCCCCCCTCTTTTAGCCCCTCCTCTGTCTTTCAGCTCCCCTCTATCTCTCAGACCCGCCTCTGTCTCTCAGACCCCCTATGTTTCTCAGACCCCTCCTCTGTCTCTCAGACCCCTCCTCTGTCTCTCAGCTCTCCTCCTCTGTCTCTCAGCTCTCCTCCTCTGTCTCTCAGCCCCCCCCTCTGTCTCTCAGCTCCCCCCTCTGTCTCTCAGACCCCTCCTCTGTCTCTCAGACCCCTCCTCTGTCTCTCAGCCCCCCACTGTCTCTCAGCCCCCTCCTCTGTCTCTCAGCCCCCTCCTCTTTCTCTCAGCCCCCTCCTCTGTCTCTCAGCTCTCCTCCTTTATCTCTCAGCTCCCCCCTCTGTCTCTCAGCTCCCCCCTCTGTCTCTCAGCCCCCCTCTGTCTCTCAGCTCCCCCTGTCTCTCAGCTCCCCTGTCTCTCAGCTTCCCCCTCTGTCTCTCAGCTTCCCCCTCTGTCTCTCAGCCCCCCTCTGTCTCTCAGCACCCCCCTCTGTCTCTCAGCACCCCCTCTGTCTCTCAGCTCTCCCCTCTGTCTCTCAGCTTCCCCCTCTGTCTCTCAGCTTCCCCCTCTGTCTCTCAGCTCTCCCCTCTGTCTCTCAGCTTCCCCCTCTGTCTCTCAGCTTCCCCCTCTGTCTCTCAGCACCCCCCTCTGTCTCTCAGCACCCCCCTCTGTCTCTCAGCTCTCCCCTCTGTCTCTCAGCACCCCCCTCTGTCTCTCAGCACCCCCCTCTGTCTCTCAGCTCTCCTCCTTTGTCTCTCAGCTCCCCCTCTGTCTCTCAGACCCCTCCTCTGTCTCTCAGACCCCAGTGTCTCTCAGCCCCCCACTGTCTCTCAGCCCCCTCCTCTGTCTCTCAGCCCCCTCCTCTGTCTCTCAGCCCCCTCCTCTATCTCTCAGCTCTCCTCCTTTATCTCTCAGCTCCCCCCTCTGTCTCTCAGCTCCCCCTGTCTCTCAGCCCCCCGCTGTCTCTCAGCTCCCCCTGTCTCTCAGCTCCCCCTGTCTCTCAGCTCCCCCTCTGTCTCTCAGCTTCCCCCGCTGTCTCTCAGCTTCCCCCTCTGTCTCTCAGCACCCCCTGTCTCTCAGCCCCCTCCTCTGTCTCTCAGCCCCCTCCTCTGTCTCTCAGCCCCCTCCTCTATCTCTCAGCTCTCCTCCTTTATCTCTCAGCTCCCCCCTCTGTCTCTCAGCTCCCCCCTCTGTCTCTCAGCTCCCCCTGTCTCTCAGCTCCCCCTGTCTCTCAGCTCCCCCCTCTGTCTCTCAGCTTCCCCCTCTGTCTCTCAGCTTCCCCCTCTGTCTCTCAGCATCCCCCTCTGTCTCTCAGCATCCCCCTCTGTCTCTCAGAACCCCCCTCTGTCTCTCAGCACCCCCCTCTGTCTCTCAGCACCCCCCTCTGTCTCTCAGTCCCCCCTCTGTCTCTCAGTCCCCCCCTCTGTCTCTCAGTTCCCGTGTCTCTCAGTCCCAGCCTCTTTTAGCCCCTCCTCTGTCTTTCAGCTCCCCTCTATCTCTCAGACCCGCCTCTGTCTCTCAGACCCCCTATGTTTCTCAGACCCCTCCTCTGTCTCTCAGACCCCTCCTCTGTCTCTCAGCTCTCCTCCTCTGTCTCTCAGCTCTCCTCCTCTGTCTCTCAGCTCCCCCCTCTGTCTCTCAGCTCCCCCCTCTGTCTCTCAGACCCCTCCTCTGTCTCTCAGCCCCCCACTGTCTCTCAGCCCCCTCCTCTGTCTCTTAGCCCCCTCCTCTTTCTCTCAGCCCCCTCCTCTGTCTCTCAGCTCTCCTCCTTTATCTCTCAGCTCCCCCCTCTGTCTCTCAGCTCCCCCCCCTCTGTCTCTCAGCTCCCCCCCTCTGTCTCTCAGCTCCCCCTGTCTCTCAGCTTCCCCCTCTGTCTCTCAGCTTCCCCCTCTGTCTCTCAGCTTCCCCCTCTGTCTCTCAGCTTTCCCCTCTGTCTCTCAGCACCCCCCTCTGTCTCTCAGCTCTCCCCTCTGTCTCTCAGCTTCCCCCTCTGTCTCTCAGCTTCCCCCTATGTCTCTCAGCACCCCCCTCTGTCTCTCAGCACCACCCTCTGTCTCTCAGCACCCCCCTCTGTCTCTCAGCTCTCCCCTCTGTCTCTCAGCACCTCCCTCTGTCTCTCAGACCCCTCCTCTGTCTCTCAGACCCCAGTGTCTCTCAGCCCCCCACTGTCTCTCAGCCCCCTCCTCTGTCTCTCAGCCCCCTCCTCTGTCTCTCAGCCCCCTCCTCTATCTCTCAGCTCTCCTCCTTTATCTCTCAGCTCCCCCCTCTGTCTCTCAGCTCCCCCCTCTGTCTCTCAGCCCCCTGCTGTCTCTCAGCTCCCCCTGTCTCTCAGATCCCCCTGTCTCTCAGCTCCCCCTCTGTCTCTCAGCTTCCCCCTCTGTCTCTCAGCAGCCCCCCTGTCTCTCAGCCCCCTCCTCTGTCTCTCAGCCCCCTCCTCTGTCTCTCAGCCCCCACCTCTATCTCTCAGCTCTCCTTCTTTATCTCTCAGCTCCCCCCTCTGTCTCTCAGCTCCCCCCTCTGTCTCTCAGCCCCCTCTGTCTCTCAGCTCTCCCTGTCTCTCAGCTCCCCCTGTCTCTCAGCTCCCCCCTCTGTCTCTCAGCTTCCCCCTCTGTCTCTCAGCTTCCCCCTCTGTCTCTCAGCACCCCCCTGTCTCTCAGCACCCCCCTCTGTCTCTCAGCACCCCCCTCTGTCTCTCAGCACCCCCCTCTGTCTCTCAGCTCTCCCCTCTGTCTCTCAGCCCCCCTCTGTCTCTCTGCCCCCTCCTCTGTCTCATTCACTCCCTGACTCTTAGGTTGCTTTCACACTGAGGCAGGCATTGACGGTAAAACGCTGCTAGTTTTAGCAGCACTTTACTGTCGTTTTTGCTGTGCTATTCAGCTTCTAGCAGGCGCTTTTAACCCCCGCTAGCAGCCGAATTAAAGGTTAAATGTGCCCATGTAGCGCTGCTGCCGAAGTGCTTTGCAGGCGCTTCAGCAGCGGTGGCCATTAATTTCAACGGGCAGGAGCGGTGTGTATACCGCTCCTCCACCGCCCCAAAGATGCTGCTTGGAGGCCCTATTTAATTTAACACCCTGGCAGCGCCCCAGTGTGAAAGCACTCTGGCTTTCACACTGGGACTGCAGCGGAGGCATTTTTCAGGCACTTTACAGGCACTATTTTTAGCACAAAAGCGCCTGAAAAACGCCTCAGTGTGAAAGGGGTCCTACACTCACCCCCTCTCTTTTACACTCACTCCCTCTCTCAGACTCACCCCCTCTCACCCCCTTTCCCTCAATCCTCCCTCTCTCTCTCTCTCATTTCCCTCTCTCTCACCCTCTCATAATATACAATAATGGATGTAGGGGCCTTTTGGTGGGCGTGATTTTTTAGGGGGGTGGGGGGGCAGCATTTCATTGAATTAAAGTGGGCCGGTCTGGATGAAGTCCAGGGCCAAATTTTTGTCCCAGTCCAGCCCTGGTCTAGTCAAGTATTCATATAGAAAAATAAACAATTTAATTCATTTTGGTTTTGACTATGGCATATAGCTCAAAAGCTACCCTTTTGAATAGAATAAAAACAGCAATGTAGCAGTAATGTCTATACTTGCATAGCATCAGGAAACCATAACATTTCAATTATTTTGGTCCTAATTATCTAAACAGGATTGTTCCCCCCATGTACATGCAGAATTGTGGGTCATTTTACTGAAATTGGGCAAAAATGTGATCATCCCAAAAGAAATATTCTTGGATGGTCAATATCCTTTTTGCAATACACAGCCATTATAAAGATAATTTGACAGCTCTTCCAACCTTAAGCTCATGTCTATGGCTAACCTTAGGTAGCACACAATCATGGTTAAAAAAATAAAATTGCTTCCTGGTTATGGCCTAATTGCACTTACAGTGGAAGGGGATTCAAGGTGGTTTGGTTAAATAAAAGCTGAGCCTATAAGAGGGGCCAGATGTTTGGTACCCAAAGTGGAGTAAATGCACACGGAGGCCAAGAAATCCAGCACAATTTATTAACTCAAAGTTACAATAAAATGGCAACAGGGCCTCATTATCATGGCCAAACCCAATACGGGGGTAACTTACAGAAGGACTCGTATTATACAGTTTAAATACTGTAGAAAACATATACCTCCTCCACCGGAGACAATCCCTATGCTTGACACACTGTCCCTCACAGCAGTTTCCTTTCCCTGACCTAGCCACTTTGTAAATGCGTGCTAACAGCAGTGATACAGCAGTGATACAATGCTATGTATTAGCACTGCCCTCACTAAGATGGGCGCCAAGGTCATCAAGTGCAGCAGTGTCCAATCGGACACATGCTCCCCTGATGACACCTACAGAGGCCTTAGAGGAACATGAGTTCTCTCTCCTCCAAGTAAAAGCAGGATACATGAATACAACATTTTCATAAGGCACAAAAAAATGGCAGTGGAAACAGGAAACACAACATAGTCTGAGAACTTTGCAGGCAACTGCCCTCGGTTAGATTGGATAGGGCAGCAAACCTCACCAGCACTCTCAGACTCAACATCAGAATTTTCACTCGCTGGAGGTTGCTCAAAAGCCTTAGGTGTGTGTGAGTTATCATGGTCAGGCCTAACACCCTCATCTGTGCCAGGGGAGTCCTTGGGCTCAACAGAACACTCAAGTTCCTAACTTCAGCATGCGGCTCAATCCTAAAGTGGAACCACTGGGTCTTTACCTCCAGGACAGATGGGGTTTAGAGGCATTGCTTTTTTGGGGACAAGTTCCAATCTGTGGGGGGCCTAAAAGAACAATCCCCATTCAGCACACAGGGTCTCAGTAGGTTTCAATTAAGATTTTTCCTATCATCTTCAGGATCTTCAGACGCCACGTCCAATATGGGGGATGAAGGGAGTGATCTCCTATTGATGCTCCAGTTTGCTTCCTCTTTGGCACTTGAAATTTTCACTAACACCTGGTCTAGAATCTGAATGCAATCCTCGAAGGTCTTGGAAAAGATAATATCATCTAGGTTGATCAGTACAATCTCAGAATTATAATCTCCCAAGCATTGCTCCATCAGTTTTTGAAAAGTGTTGGCATTGGTTAGCCTAAATGGCATGTGATTGAACTTGGACAGTCCCGGTGAGGTTATAAGGGCTGTTTTTTCCTGGTCCTTCTCACTCGTTGGGACCTGCCAGTATCCACTAGCTAAGTCCAAGGTGGAGAAATAATGAGTTTTTCCAAATGCCACGAGTGACTCCTCCACCAGAGGCAGTGGGTAGGCATCTTCGTGGGTACAGGCATTGAGTTTGCGATAATTAACACAGAACTGTAAACGGACGACTTTTTTGCAAACTAGGACAATGGATGCTGTCCAAGGACTTCAACTCTCATTGATTATTTCATTTTGCAACATATTGGAGATAAAGTCCTTGACTTCTTGGCACAGGGCAGGTGATATGTGTTTCCCGAATGAGCGGGGTATTCAGTACATCCATAGTCTTAATATATAAATAAAGCAAACAGAAAGGCTTCCTGCACAGGGGTAGAAAACATAGTCCAAAGCAAATGTCCATCAAATGAAAATAAGCCTCCTGGCTAATAGATAGACCTCACTGGGCCTGCTTCAGTCCTGTAGGCATGTTCCCTCACAGCCTGCCTTCTACCCTCTCAGCACCACACTAATTAAACCCAGGTAAGACAATATTATACCCCAGGTGGTGAACAAGGTGTGGCCAGTACTTAACCCCTTGCTGCCTACAGACCTCTCACTGCCACCCATTTACCTTAAGAGTCTCAAGATTCTATCTGGCAGATACACACCATCTATCACTGACAGGGGCTGTCTGTCACACATTAAATATTCAAAAAGTACTCTAGATATGTTTTGGGTAAAAAGGGGACAGATGGCAATAACAACTAGTCAACACCATTCTACATGCTATCCAAAGTATATTTACCTGGAGTTTAATATTTTAAAGTGGTTCCACTGCCCAAACATTTTTCACCTTAAAGCATTCCTTGCATTAAGGTAAAAAATGTTTAGGTAGCAGTATGCCCCCTCATCCCCCCTTTTACTTACCTGAGCCTTACTTGATCAAGTGCTGTGTCCATCTGCAGCAGCTCTCTCCTCTCACTACCTGCTCTTATAAACCTTGCTGAGGTAGCAGGAGCCATTGGCTCCCGCTGCTGTCAGGTAAAATACTGTGCACCGGGAGTGGGGGGCGGGCCAAGCCCTGCGGTGGACTACTCTCTTTAGGATCAAGCCCACAGGTGTGCCCCCATAGCAAGTGGCTGCTTTGGAATATGGGGGCACACCAAGAGAAGGAGAAGCCAGGATCGCCAGTAGGGGACCTGAGGGGAGGAGGTTCAGGGCTGCTGCATACAATTCCATTGCACAGGACAGGTAAGTATAAACCTGCATGGTATTTTTCTTTTTATTTAGTTTACAATCACTTTAAGGAGGAGCCACAGGTTAACTGTTAAGATGATCATAACCTACATGGCTCTGTGGTAATTGTGGGATCATTTTTTTTTTTTTATTGTTAAATTAAAGTTTGTTCTGGGTGAAGTAAAATGAGCATTGAATTGTCTGCTACTGGAGACAGATAAACCTTCAGTGTCATTTTTCATTTTTGATTCAATACTATTTTATTAGTTTATATAAGTATTACAGGGATTTACCCTAAACAAAATAAACATATATATATATATATATATATATATATATATATATATATATATACATATACACACACATAAATACATATATATATATACATATATACATACATGGAGAACATCTACATATACTTTCTGAATACAGTATATACTCTTACACAGCTTCAGTACAAATCTTCCCTACCTAAGAGAAAAAAAAAGGGGGGGGAAAAAAATAAAAAGGGGTGCTCCCCTATTAACTTATAGAGTGGATCGGATATTATTCCACGAGAGAGGGGAAGAGAGAAAAAAAAAAAGAGAAAAAAAGTTATGAAGAAAAATACAATTATGTTCGCTCCAACATAGCTAAACAGTGGTAGAGCTTCCCTTAACCCAATTTGGAAACTCAGACGAATGTCGAAACTTGGAACAAATGGACCAAGTATGAGAGAACTGTTCTTCTCTTCCCATTTCCTGCGCCAACAGACCTTCCAGATCTCTAATATAGTCCATTTCAATTGCCCATTCCCCCAGGGAGGGTACTCTCGCTGATTTCCAATGTCGTGGAATGACTGCTCTGGCTGCAGCGAGGAAATGTCTAAGCACATCCTCCTTCGCTTTCTTTAAAGATCCTGGGATCATAGTTAAGAGAGCCACTCTGGGTGATGCGTGGATTGTTGTATCCACTAGTTTTCCATATAGATCAAAGATATATTTCCAAAACCTTCTCAATGGGGGGCAATCCCACCAGATATGGATCATATTTCCCTTTGACTCATGACAACGCCAACAGATATCAGATATATCCTGGTTAAATTGATGGAGGGTAGAGGGGCACCTATACCATCTACTCACCAGTTTATATCCCTTCTCTTGAGTTTTTGTAGCTATTGACGTTTTATGAGTCAAAATAAAGCTTTTTTGCCAATCCGATGTAGTTAAAGTCTGTTGGAGGTCTTTTTCCCATTTCCGTGTGTATGGGGGAAGATCTGAATGGGTTGATAACAGCAGAATAGAATATAATGCAGAGACCGAGTGTGATATTGGCTCCTCTTGCAAAAGCAGAGATTCAAAGGCAGTTGGTTTGGCATAAATATCTTGTTTTGATGGAATAGATTGTATATAACATAAAGCTTGATGCCTCTGTAGCCACTGCGTAGGATTATAAGAGAGCATCGTAGATGAAGAGGCTACCGTTAATAATGGGTCCGACTGTAGGACTTGAGCAATTCTTCTATGTTCCTGTTTATACCAAGGGCCAAATACAGTTGAGTGTAAGGCTGGTAAAAAATCTGGTGTTCCAAAGAAGGGGGTCATGGGGCTCAATTGTTTTGATATTTTATAGATGGGTATCATGCGATCCCATATATGTAGTGTTTGCCTAGTAAGATCCACTGGAATTGAGAGGCCTTTTCGTAGAATAGACGAAGTCCACGGAAGGGCACAGAGATCTATAGGGTTTATGTGTCCTTCTAATTGTACCCATAGCTTAGATGAGGAGTGGTGAAACCAATCAATAATACGTGTTAATATGGTCGCTTTATGATAGATAGAAACATCTGGTACCCCTACCCCACCTTGGTTTTTCGGAAGGGATAGTGTCCCAAAGCTAATTCTAGGATGGGCTAAATTCCATATAAACTTAGAAAATAGCCGATGGATTTTACGAAAGAACAAGGCCGGGAGATGGATTGGAATAGTTTGAAACAAATATAAGAGGCGAGGGAGTATATCCATCTTAAGGGTATTAATTCTACCGAACCATAAGAGTCTCTTAAATGCATGAGATGTCAAAGCCATTTGAACTTTATGAAGCATCGGGAGAAAATTTAAGGAATATAATTGTGATGTTGAAGCTGGTATATTAATCCCTAAATATCGAACCAACACTGGGCAGGTCCTGAAGGAAAAGTTCTTCGATATTCGCTTGATGTTTGTTTGCGTTAAGGATATATTAAGAAGTTCTGATTTACTATAGTTGACTTTAAAATTACTGACTTCACTAAATCTCTGAAATTCTAGGAGTATAGAAGGAAAAGAGGTATGGGGTTTTGTTACAAATAACAGCAAATCATCTGCAAAAAGAGCCAATTTTGCATGTAGAGGACCTACCTGAATGCCTGTAATATTTTGGTTTTGTCGCAATGCGTTTGCCAGATGTTCCATCGTAATAACATACAACAGAGGCGACAATGGACAACCCTGACGTGTTCCATTGGAAATAGGGAAAGCAGGGGACAAAAGATCCATTCACCCTAATTCTAGCTGTTGGTGATAGATATAAGGACATAATCCGTGCTATCATATAGGGACCAATGCCAATCTGCTGAAGAGAAGATCGTAAAAACTTCCAACTAACACGGTCAAGCGCCTTTTCGGCATCAACCGTTAGTAGGCAAAGAGGAATACCTTGAGTATGGGCATAATCCGTCAGCAGGAGGGCTTTAAGCGTGTTATCTCTAGCCTCTCGACCGCTGACGAAGCCAACCTGGTCCAGATGTATTAGTTGGGGCAATAATGGTTGTAGGCGACTAGCTAAGATCTTAGCAAAAATTTTTATGTCGACCCCAATTAAAGATATGGGTCTGTAATTTGCACATAGAGAATGATCCTTTCCTGGTTTCGGAATAAGTGAGATATGTGCTTCCATCGTTTGTGTAGGAAAAGTAGACCCATTCGCTATGGAATTAAATACCTGAGTCAGAAAAGGAGTAAGAAGTGGTGCAAAGTGCTTATAAAATGTAAGCGTAAAGCCGTCAGGGCCTGGACTTTTACCCACTGGAGTGTTAGCAATAGCCTTAGCGACCTCTTCCTCAGTAACTGGGGTTTCTAGTTCTTCTATCGTATCTTCATCCAAGGAAGGTAATGAAGTATCTGCTATATAGGATGCCACAATATCCTCTTCAGTAACAGGTGAGCTTAGTAGTTGGTGCGGGGATATATTGTAGAGAGACTGATAGAAATCACTAAATGTTTTCATAATTAAGGAGGGTGAACATATAATTTCCCCATTTGGTCCCTGAAGCTGTGAAATAAAAGTAGGAGTCTGTTGTGGATTTAAGGATCGAGCCAACGACTTCCCACATTTATTGCTAAATTTGTACTGATATAGTGCCAATTTACCCGCATATGAACGGGCCAAAGATTCATATAAGTTGCGCAAACACGTCCGAGCGGAGGCAACCTCCAGTAGTGTTTCAGTCGTATTTGAGCACTTATGTTCTATTTCTAAAGTTCTAAGCTTTTGGACCGCCATTGTAATGTCTGCTAATCGCTTCTTTTTCAATCGGGCACCTAATTGAATAAAAGACCCTCTCAAAACTGCTTTCAGGGCCTCCCATTGAATGGGAAGTGCGGTAGAGTCTAAGGCATGGTCAGCCAGGAAGTTTGAGATAGTTTCCGTAATATAAGTAGAACATTCTGGATCTACCAGTAATGCATCATTCAGACGCCACGTCCATTCTCTAAATGGAACCGAAGGAATTTTAAATGTCAGAAAAAGAGGTGCATGGTCTGACCAAACCATAGTACCAATATCACATGTTGGTGACCAGTCAAGACAGTTATGGTCCACAAAAAAGTAGTCAATTTGACTATAGGATTGATGGACAGGAGAGAAATAAGTGTAATCTCTTGATTTAGGATGCAATATCCTCCAGACATCTATTAAATGGTGGTCGTATAGAATACGCTTCAGCATCTTCAACCTAGATAGTGGAACTGCAGTTCTTAATGAAGAGGTATCCAACTGCGGGTCCATTGGAAGATTAAAATCACCACCCATAATGAGTCTTCCTTCCATGAAACGAAACAATGTTTCCAGATATCCCATCGCTGTTTGACTTTGGTTAGTGTTTGGCAGATATATATTTGCCTGCCGCTGTAAATTTAATTCCCCAAAGGGAGAACTTGACAAAGACGTACCGTCCCTGAGGATCTGCTAAATAGTCAATTAGGTCAATAGTCAAGGTTTTGTGAAAAACAATAGAAACTCCTTTAGCCTTCTGAACAGGATTAGTACTATGAAACCACAGATTAAAGTATCTGGTAGAGCAGGTGGAAAGAGAATCAGTCTGAAAGTGAGTTTCTTGTAGGAAAAGTAAATTGACTTTATATTTATGCATTTGGTACAAGATTTGCCCTCTCTTAGAAACAATATTTAAACCTTTAACATTATAAGAGCATATATTCAAGAGTGGTTGAGTCACCATTGTAACAGCCATGGTGGAGAGAGGAGAAGGAGCAAAAGCAAAAAAAAAAAAAAAAAAATGTTTTAATACTCCCGAAAAAAGGGACACTCCAAAAAAGGAAAAAAGGGGGGAGGGTAAGAGTGTCGCAGGGAGACCCTAATGTGCCTGCAAAACGCAGAGCACTGTGTGATGCACCACACAATAGGCACTAACTGTGCCTGCCCTATGTAGGGGTAAACAAGAAGAAGTAAAAAAAAAAAATACAAAAATCAAAACCCAAAACCACGAGGTGTGTTCCCTGCAACATAGCAGACATAACAACATCATTCAAAAAAAATATTAATACAGAAATAAATATACCCAATTAATTCTCAGGCTGTTTTAAATGCAATATATAGACCATCGCCCCTTTGAGCGGGTAAATTAGGGTACATACTAAAACATATTATTTCCTAATTAAGCTCAAGTGGAAAGAAGAAAATAGGGGGGAAGGGGGGGGAAGGGGGGGGAAGGGGGGGCAGAGGAGGGATACTTATGAGGGGGAAAAAAACCATACATATATGCACACACATATACATATATATATATATATATATATATATATATATATACACATATACATATATACATATACACATACACACATATATATACATGCCCATACGAAGAATACACATATTTCCAAAATTAAGAAGAACAAATTACTTCATCTTCTCCTCTCCCCCCCCCAAAATAAATAAATAAATATCATATCAAATCCCCATATTAATCTCAAGGTAAGTCATAATGGCATTAGCGGGAGAAAAAAGGATGAGGGGAGGGGGGGAAAGGGAAGGGGAGAAAGGAAGAGGTGGAGAAAGGGGAGGGGGAGAAAGGGAAGGGGAGAAAGGGAAGGGGAGAGAGGGAAGGGGAGAGAGGGAAGGGGCATTTAAAAAGTATTTATTCATGTGTCCAAAAATTCAAACTTTATTCTAACTAACTGGACTCTTTATTAGCATCTTGCAGCCCAGGTTAAGATCTAACACTTCCTCGTTGTTGAGTGGCGGTAACGACTAATCTTCCTGGTTGGCGATGCTCCTCAGGAGGGTCAAGCCAATTTGGAATAAAAATATGATCTTGCTCAAGAAAATTAAACAACGCTGGGAGATGCTCCGGATCAGAAAGGACAAACATCTCAGATCCACGTGTTTTCATTTTTCATGTGATTGACATCCATTTGTGTAATTTCCTAGCTGTTTGTAGTTTTAGATCTTTCTGTACAAAATAAGGACCAAACAATACCAGTTTATTTTCCATTCTTGGCTCCAAACACATGGCATGCATGCTAACCTTCACTACATAATCTCCAATAAACAAATCATGGTTTTCACTGTAATCCAGGGATTAGGCGTTCCCCTAGAAAACTGCAGGGAAATTAGTTGTGATTAGTTTCAAACCATTGAATTACTCGTTTCAACAAAGTGAAGGATTATGGGAATCATTCTTTTTTTTTAAATCTCTGTGACAGGGTGACCTACCATTTGATCACATATAACTATGACATATAAATTGTCTCTTTTCATGTGTACTGTATTACATGGCTTTAAATGTTCACAGTAGGCACAATATTCCAGGGATATTGCTAGAATGTGAAAGACCTAGGGCACCTTGAGGCACACAGGGGAAACATTTTCCACACCATGGTTGTAGGAGTGGACAGAGCATGCCTAACAGTGGAAGTGAGGTGGTGTGGGCAGGGTCTAGCTGTGCCTGTGCACATTGGGTAACACCTCACCCAAATGTGTGCTCACCAATACCCGGGACCAGGCAGAGGCCACGGTCATTAATCAAACATTAAAGCAGTCCCCCAGAGATGAGCCACTTGTGTGCAGTAAACGTGCAGAGTTCCTTACTTAAGATGCTTCGTCCCAAGTAACTACACACTTGTATAAAGAGAAAAAGTTGCGCTAAACGTAAAAAAATTAATTAATATCTTAGTAAAAAATTTATTAGAAATAAGCAAGCTGATTCAGAAGAACTGGATAAACATGCAAATTAGACCAATATGTAATGTGAAAGTGAAAACAATAAAAAACCTTATAGAAAAGATCTAACATGTGAAGAGCACAGCAGCTCTCCAAATAAAGCTGTGAATAGTTAAATTGACCCGAAAAAAAAACACAACAATAACACAGTTCATAAGTTCATAGATGTATGCAAAAAAGGTTCAGAGAAGGGGTCCTCCACCGTATTCGGTATAATCCGTGATGAATAAAACACCAAAGAAGTAGTGATAGAGAGACCTCCACCGATACACACACTGCCGCTTACCGCAGGTAAATGATCCCTTATGACAGGGGATCTAGATGCGCCTGTGGCTAAATCCCTAGCCAAGGGTCTGTGGCAACCGCGTCCAGTCGTTGAAATGGCATCCTTACCAGGAAGAGGCAACCCACAGTGGGTGGACATGCGATACCAGTGTGGCAATGAACTAAGGAACCAAAGAAAAAGGAGAACTAATAGTGTAAATCCTTACACATTTTATTCCGCATAATAATCAAATGCAAACTTACAATAAATCAGTTGAAAAAAGACAAAGGAAAGCCGGCCGACTTACGATAAAACGCCCGTACAGTTCCGGGGTTGCGTGGGCGCGGTGGGAGGAGTCGAGTGCTGACATCACCGCGCCCACGCAACCCCGGAACTGTACGGGCGTTTTATCGTAAGCCTTCCTTTGTCTTTTTTCAACTGATTTATTGTAAGTTTGCATTTGATTATTATGCGGAATAAAATGTGTAAGGATTTACACTATTAGTTCTCCTTTATCTTTGGTTCCTTGGTTCATTGCCACACTGGTATCGCATGTCCACCCACTGTGAGTTGCCTCTTCCTGGTAAGGACGCCATTTCAACGACTGGACGCGGTTGCCACAGACCCTTGGCTAGGGATTTAGCCACAGGCGCATCTAGATCCCCTGTCATAAGGGATCATTTACCTGCGGTAAGCGGCAGTGTGTGTATCGGTGGAGGTCTCTCTATCACTACTTCTTTGGTGTTTTATTCATCACGGATTATACCGAATACGGTGGAGGACCCCTTCTCTGAACCTTTTTTGCATACATCTATGAACTTATGAACTGTGTTATTGTTGTGTTTTTTTTTCGGGTCAATTTAACTATTCACAGCTTTATTTGGAGAGCTGCTGTGCTCTTCACATGTTAGATCTTTTCTATAAGGTTTTTTATTGTTTTCACTTTCACATTACATATTGGTCTAATTTGCATGTTTATCCAGTTCTTCTGAATCAGCTTGCTTATTTCTAATTAATTTTTTACTAAGATATTAATTAATTTTTTTACGTTTAGCGCAACTTTTTCTCTTTATATAATTGTTGGTGTAGTATAGCACTTTTTGTTGCAGCTTTAGTCTTTTTAACTTTTTGCTCACGAATTAGCGCAGTTTTTTTTCTTACTTAACTACACACTTGTAACTGATGTATGTGTTAACTTCAGAGGGGCATGCAGAGCCATAGCTCGCTCCACCAATCCAGTGTACCTCTGTTACCTCACACCCAGTAACAGATTGGAGCCCCATACTTGCTCATTACCTCTTTCCATACCTAGTGATCAGGCCTAAGATCTCCGTAATGCTAGTCTGCTCTCTGTGACCAAAAGCTGATGGACAGCTAGGGAGGGAGCTAGAGCACCGACCCCCCTCGCTACTGGAGGACCTGTCACCCAACCAGCTACCACGCCATACGACTAGTTGCTGTAGCTGTTTTTCCTTTCAGCTACCTCCTCTTCTCACCCTTGTAGGCCAACCTTGTGTAGTGGTGTTACACATATAAAGACATAAACGTGTTGCACTGTCATACAAAATTATCATCACTTTTGTGCTAAAATTAAATAACGTGAAAAAAATGCGGGTGGAGTTACAGCGGAGATGCCATCATGCCCACCAGGGTGCTCAATGTGGTAGTTTTTACATACTGTTTTATGTTTTATCAGTGTGAGTAGATGCCTTATTTTAAATAAACCTGTCTCTATTGCTACACTATGAGCGATGTTCTTTCCTCTTCTACATGTTATTTCATCTGTGGATGAGTGGTGGATTGCTTAGTTAAGCCCTGTACACGCAGACGGATTTCCTATGGATTCTAATCCGATGGGTTTTTCCATCGGAAATCCGATGAAGCTGACTTCCATCAGTCTTGCCTACACACCATCAGTCAAAAATCCGACCGTCCCAAACGCCGTGACGTAAAACACTCCGACAAGCCGAGAAAAATGTTGTTCAATGCTTCTGAGCATGCGTCAACTTGATTCTGAGCATGCGTTAGTTTTTTGTCCGATGGAGTTCCACACAGACGATCGGAATTTGCTATCGTTTTTTTTCCCATCAGATAAATTTAAAACATGTTCTATTTTTTCTCACCGATGGAAAAAAGACCGATGGGGCCCATACACGATCGGTTTGTCCGATGAGAAAAGTCCATCGGACTGTTTTTATCTGTAAAACCGATCGTGTGTACACGGCATTAGTCTGCTTGGAAGTGTGGCTCTGTGTGATGGGCTGTGTGAGTGGAGATGCACATTCATCCATCCATCCGGGTGGCAGGCTATGGGAGTGAAAGCTCTGATTTATTCTTCTCTCCATCTGAGTGGCACATTGTAGATGAAGCAAGTGGAGGCTTACTCTAATGCCTCGTACACACGACCGGTTTTTCCATCGGGAAAACTGCCATGAGAGCTTTTGGCCGGGAAAACCGGTCGTGTGTGTGCTCCATCGCAGTTTTCCAGACAGGAAAACTACAGGAAAAAAAATGAGAACATGTTTTCTTTTTTCCCGCCGGGATTCCCGGCGGTTTTTACCTAGGCAGTCTTCCTATGGGAAACACTGCGATGGAGCATACACACGGCATTCCCGACCAAAGCTCTCATGGCAGTTTTCCTGTCGGGAAACCCGGTCGTGTGTAGGGTGAAAAAGTTACCGAGCAGGTTCTCGGTTTTCCCCTCGAGTTTCCCGGCGGACTTTTTACCGCCGGGAAACACAGTCGTGTGTACGAGGCATTACTCTCATTCATCCAGGGACTAATTGATGCGATTGAAGGCTTGAGGATCTTATCTATTCATCCATTATGGGGATTTGTCCCTCTCAAGCGTTGTTAGACCTCTTTATCTTGGGGTCTAACACTCTGGTAAGCAGAAGCGTCACTTGTCTGGGAGCACTGTGGTGGTTTTGAAGAAGAATCTAATCACACATCTTTTGGGACACTTTTGAGTTTTGATCTGGGTGCACCTTTCTTTTAGAAGACCTTTTGGTGATTTATTATATTTTCACTGGATGAATTTATGGTTTACTGCAGTCAGTTATTTCCTGATCTGGACTAGTTTATGGTTTATTCTAGGGCTGCAACTAACGATTATTTTCAGAATCGATTCATTGGCCGATTAATTGGAAAAAATCATAAAAAAAACATAATATGCAATTTTTTAGTTTATTTAAAATAATAATGAAAAAACGGGGAGTTACACATGTATATGCAGGTCATATACAGGTATCCTGTCATGATGGGGTTTATAGTACAACCCCCCTCAGGAACACCAATGATGGGGCACTATTCCCCCCGGAACACCAATGATGGGGCACGATTCCCCCTTCAGGAACACCAATGATGGGGCACTACTATTCCCCCTTCCAGGAAAAGCAATGATGGGGCACTATTCCTCTTAAGAACACAAATGATGGGGCACTATTCCTCCCAGAAACACCAATGATGGGGCACTATACCCCCCAGGAACACCAATGATGGGGCACTATTCCCCCCCAGGATCACCAATGATGGGACACTATTCCCCCCAGGAACACTAATTATGGGGCACTATTCCCCCCCAGGAACAGGAATGATGGGGCACTATACCCCCCCCGCCCCAGGAACACCATAGACGGGGTACTATTCTCCCACAGGAACACCAATGACGGGGCACTATTTCCCCCAGGAAAATCAATGATGGGGCACTATTCTCCCCCAAGAACACCAATGACAGGCACTATTCCCCCCAGGAACACCAATGACAGGGCACTATTCCCCCCAGGAACACCAATGATGGGGCACTATCCCCCCCAGGAACATCAATGGTGGGGCACTATTCCCGCCCAGGAACATCAATGATGGGCACTATTCCTCCCCCCCCAGGAACACCAATGATGGGGCACTATCCCCCGCCTCAGGAACACCTTAGACGGGGCACTATTCCCCCCAGGAACACCAATGACGGGGCACTATTCTCCCCAGGAACACCAATGATGGGGCACTATTCCCCCAGGAACACCAATAATGGGACACTATGCCCCCCAAAAACACCAATGATGGGGCACTATTTTACCCAGAAATACCTATGATGGGGCACTATACCCCCCAGAAACACCAATGATGGGGCACTGTCCCCCCCAGGAACACCCATGATGGGGCACTATCCCCCCCAGAAACACCAATGATGGGGCACTATTCCCCCCAGGAACACCAATGATGGTGCACTATTCCCCCCAGGAACACCAATGATGGGGCACTATTCCCCCCAGGAACACCAATGATGGGGCACTATTTCCCCCAGGAACACCAATGATGGGGCACTATTCCCCCCAGGAACACCAATGATGGGGCATTATTCCCCTCCTAGGAACACCAATGATGGGGCACTATCCCCCCCAGGAACACCAATAATGGGGCAGTATTCTGCCCCCCTGTAAACACCAATGATGTGGCACTATTCCCCCCACCCCCCCAGAACACCAATGATGGGGCACTATCCCCCCCCCCCAGAAATACTTATGATGGGGCACTTGTCCTCCCAGAATTTCCAAAATCCAATGTTTTGCCATTGTATATTAAAAGTAAGCTGCTACCGTATCGCAGCTCTGCGCTCACCGCTGCTTCTCTCCTCTCTCTCTTCCCTCGAGGCAGCAAAGCGGGCGGGGCTGAGAATACCCTGCTGACATCAGCAAAGAGGAGAGAGGCGGATGTGCCCCGTCACATGAGCACAGCTATAAGAAAGTGCCTTGTACACAGGAGATTGTGTAACACTCAGACGGAGGCAGGACTGACAGGCAGTGAGGAAGGTGCGTGCAGACCAACAAATCGATAATGAAAATCGTCTATAACGATTTTCTTTTACAAAAAAAGTTTATTGTCATACAAATCAACAGTACGGGTTTACAATAGAGTGTTATAGCATACAATATACAAAGCAGATCTGGACTCGAAAGCCCTCACCAACAGAAAGGAAGCATGAGCCGTGATCTTATGCTATATTCAAATAAAAGGAGAAATTAAAAAAAATCCTTAGGACCCGATGGACCAGAACCCGGGCCATGCCCGGATGCCTGTAAACCTGTAGAATGAGTGTACAATACACAACAATAGAACCTGAAGGTTAGCATCCTCCAGAAAGGATAGAAAGGGTTAACAGCAAAGTAAGAGCCTAAGAAAGAATGGAGAAAGAGAAAAAAGGGAAAAGAAATGGAGCAGGACAAGAAGAGGAGTGATGAGGGAGAAAAAGAAGAGGGAAGTAGGAGGTCCACGGGGTGCGCGCAAGAGGAGTCCTATAGTGATAGCAATGCAGCGTCAAACCTAGAAGGGTGGTAGTATGCGATCCAAGGTTGCCAGACTCTAAGAAACTTGTCATGCGTATCAGAAAGAATAGGCGCTAGTTTCTCGTTGACATCGTTCAGGCGGTTTTTGACTGCCTCAAAGCTGAGTGCAGGAGTTTTCCATGCTCTCGCAATTGTCAACCTAGTTGCAGTAAAAAGATGCTGAGCTAGTTGCCTTTCTGGACGCAGTAGTTCCACGATGGCTTACCAAGGAGAGCTACATAAGGGTCTCTTTTGATATTAATCTGAAATAGATTGCGGAGGAGAGTAAATACCCTAATCCACAGTCTGCACGCCCGCGGGCATGACCACCAAATATGTGCCATGGAGCCCTCCTGGGAACACCCCCTAAAAGAAAGTGGAGAATAATTTGGAATAAAGCGAGCCAATCTTGCCGGTGTGTAGTACCACCTATACAATACTTTATAGGCATTTTCCAAAATTAACACATTACGTGAGCATTTGGACAGAGTTAGTGTCATCGCCTGCCAGTACTCAGGGTCCAACTGCCTCCTCAACTCTTTCTCCCATTGAAGGTGGTAAGGCCTCAATGGGGGTCTCTTTGTAGATATCACAGCTGAATATAACAGTGAATGGGGTCTGGCTCTACAAAGGCCCTCAAAGGGCGTCAAAGTATAAGGGGTATATTGAGACTTAATAAGACTCTGAAGAAAGTGGCAAAGTTGTAAATAGCGATAGTGCTCTCGCAAGGTAATACCGTGAGAAGAGCGTAAAGCGTCCAATGCCAAAATCCTAGTAGGCCGTAACAGTGAGTGAACATCTGTGAACCCGTTCATGGTCCACCATGAAAATTGGGAGGGATTATCACAACCTGGATGGAATAGCGGGCAGTGTAAGAGTCGGGTGCCCCTCTTGATATTAAAGAGAGGAGATTCAAATCCATAATACTTAATTTTTGCCCGGGGGGAGTCATATAAGACAGACATCCAGTGCATAAATGAAGACCCGAAGCCATAATGCTGAAGAACAGACATGAGGTAAGGCCATGACAGAGTGTCAAAGACCTTGTTTACGTCCAGAGACCAGAGCATGGATTCCAGCGAGCGAGTATGAGCTATGTGTTGGAGTTGCAGTATACGCCGAATAGCATCACCAGCCTGTCTCTGAGGTATAAAACCGACCTGGTCCTTCCCGATTAACCGAGGGAGAAAAGAGTTCAGGCGATTAGCCAGAATTTTGGTCAAAATTTTCATGTCAATGTTAATTAGGGAGATAGGCCTAAAATTGGCCCAGGAGGAATGATCGCGATCCGGCTTAGGGATCATCACAATGTTTGCCGTTAAGAGGTCCGGGGTAAAGGAGCGTCTATAACGATTTTCATTATCGATTTTAATCAATTTTTATTGATTAATCGTTTCAGCCCTAGCTTATTCACTTTATTTAATCTTAGCACATGCATGATGATAATTTTGTATGACAGCGCAACACATTTATGTATTTATATGTTTGCATTATCTTTTGTGTGGGTAGTTTCACTTTTTATTACTTTTGAGCGCAGGATTTGGATTATCATATGGTGTTACATATACCCTGTAGTGCTTTAACAGACCCAGGTTCTTAGGATTACGTCAAGACCCAAATGCACCCCTTTGAGTAACTTCAGACTCAAAAGCAGTTGAAACAACTGTTTATTGAAACTTCAGTAGAACATGTATAACATGCAATAATATCTTCATCCTAACTACACCTGATTGTGGCTGCCCCAGGTTACCTGAATAGGTGGAGTAGTTTTGGGAGTATTCCATATTTGGAAAGACTCGAACAGAGAAGTTCATGTCCTTGGGGTGTCCTGATGAATCGTGTCCTGTAATAGAACACAGATCCCAGCCAGCCCTCACATACTGTATGTCCCGTCTTCACTTAAAGTGATATTAAAGGCTTTCTTTTAATAACATGTGATACTCACCTGCTCTGTGCAGTGGTTTTGCACAGAGCAGCCCTGAGCCTCCTCTTCTCGGGGCCCATGCTCTTGGCTCCTCCCTCCTGCCGAGTGCTCCCAGAGCAACCAGCTTGCAATGGGGGCACCCGTGGCTCTGCATGTCCATTGAAGGAGAAAAATAAGTAGGTGTGGCGCTGTTCAATGGATTATAATTGATTCTCAATGTGGTGGTGATGTAATGTGGTTGTGAATGTAACACCAGTAAAAAAATTGCAATATTGTGACAAATAAATTATAAGTGAACGTAAACATGTGCATGTAAATAAGCAATAAATAAATGTATACAAAATTTAAAAAGTTAAACTCCTATTGAGCATTCAAATCAGTCCAGAAAAGATACTAATTAGATATTCAAAAAAAGTACTAATTAGATATTCAAAAAAGTCCAAAAAGTGCTTGTGCTGGTGAAAACTGATCTCTAATGTAAATGATCTCTGGATGAAATAAATTCAATAAATAGAGCATTCAAAACAGTTCAAGAAAGTGCTTTTACTAGTGTTAAGTAATCACTGTTCGTTTTCCCTCTTCACAAAGTGATCACAGCAAGTGTGGCTTATTCGTGCTCCTAATGTGCACACACTCAACGGAATCCCCCCCCCCCGCTTGGGGTATGTAGTATTCACAGTATATGCCACTGTGTAGCAGCCTATGAGGTATCCCGTCCTGGAGGTCTTGGTGGCACTCCAATTGGTTACCATGTAAAGGAGAGATGGACCCCAATAGTGTAGTACTGATAGACTATTTATTATATAAAAACATGTGGAAACGTACTCACATTTTGCAAAAGCATAAAAAGCATGTATTGCTGACACTAACGCCGCTGCCCGGAAGTGATGCAAGGACACACGTTGATTCCGCCGTACGCGTTTCGGCACTCAGACATCTGTGGCGTACGTATGTGCCTGCTTCACCTCCTTATATAGTGCTTCATGACCCACTTTTGTTAATCAAAGTGAAATGGATTTATTGCAAAAAATTGTAATACAGAGGCAACTCAAATTAAAAACTATAGAAACAGAAATTCTAACACCCTAACAGATTTTCCCCACTCAGATATAACCCACAGGATACCCCCTATAGAGAATCTCAGTACAGGAGGGATTTTTTCCCAGGGGGTACAGAGGGAGACCACCAGTAATAAGAGGGGGAAATGGTCCCTACCGACCACAAGGATGGGGGAAACCCTTCAGATACCCACCCAGGAATCAATATCAAGGAGAATTCCGGGCACAACAAGGATGGAACCCAAAAATGACCAGAAATATGGGAAGGAGAATGAACGACTGGGAACCAGAAGAGAACAAATGGGAAGAAACGAGAGAACAGACATACAGACCCCAGAGATGGGCAAGAGAAAACGCACCAGAGGCAAACGAGGGGGGTCAAGAAAAAGAAGGCGAGAATATTAGGAGGGGGCATTTTTAATCTAAGTAGTGTTGAGCGAACCCGAACTGTAAAGTTCGGGTCCGTACCGAACTTTAGCTTTTTCCCGAACCCGAACCCAAACCCGGACTTTGCGCAAAAGTCCGGGTTCGGGTTCGGGTTCGGGAATCTAATTACGCAGTTAGAAATGCTTCAGGGGCCAGCCAATCACCTTTTGATTAGCTGGTGTGCCCTTAGAAGCCATCATAGCCATGCCTACTAATGTGACCCAGCTTCTATATAAGCTAGAGGCAAACAGCACACACGTCACTCTGCTTCAGAATAGATAGGGAGTGGATCTTGTCTGCTGCTGCTGCTTTTAGGGAGAGATAGAAAAATACATGAGTTAGTCCTGATTCTGGAATCTGAGGGAAAAGATAGAGAGACAGTGTAGTGTAGGGCCAGGTTCCTGTTTTTTGCTTTTAGGGAGAGAGATATATTATATAGGAATAGGAGTCCAGATTCAGAGATATAACTCAGCGATCTGCATAGGTTTACCTGTTTGTGTTGCAGTGCAGTCTTTTTACACTGCTCTGAGCCCAGTGTCAGAGAAAATCTACCTTTTATCTGCAAGCTCAGTGCACCAGCACTGCATATATTACGTTGAGAGATACACCGTTTCCATACTGTGGGTGTATTCTGCTCTTGGAAAAAGATCCATTTAGGACAAAAAAAAAAGGCACTTTATTGTGCTCTTTTCCAAAAGACCCATTAAGGGCAAAAAAAAAAAAAAAAAATTCCATTTTATTTTGCTTGTGCAAAAAAAAACCCGTTTAGGGCAAAAAAAAAAAATTGCACTTTAATGTACGCTTGCAAAAAACGCCATTTAGGGCCACAAAAAATATTTTGCAGTGTGTTATACATATGGTGAGGTGTGTGAAATAAACAATTTCTAAATAGTTTTCTTCTACTTAGCTATACTAAAAAAACAACATTTTTTTTTAATAGCATTTTCTGCAGTTCTGTAGCTGTGCGATTCAGCGGTTACGTACTGTGGGTGTATTGTGGTCTTCCAAAAAACGCCATTTAGGGCCACAAAAAATATTTTGCAGTGTGTTATACATATGTGGAGGTGTGTGAAATAAACAATTTATATATAGTTTTCTTCTACTGTGCTATACTAAAAAAAACATTTTTTTTTAATAGCATTTTCTGCAGTTCTGTAGCTGTGCGATTCAGCGGTTACGTACTGTGGGTGTGTTGTGGTCTTCCAAAAAACACCATTTAGGGCCACAAAAAATATTTTGCAGTGTGTTATACATATGTGGAGGTGTGTGAAATAAACAATTTCTATATAGTTTTCTTCTACTGTGCTATACTAAAAAAAAAACATTTTTTTTTAATAGCATTTTCTGCAGTTCTGTAGCTGTGCGATTCAGCGGTTACGTACTGTGGGTGTGTTCTGCTCTTCCAAAAACACCCATTTAGGGCAACATCCTAAATTTGGAAAATATGAGGAGAAGGTCAAAGGGACGTGGTGGCCCCGGTCGTGGTGCTGCTGGTGGAGCTCCTGTTGCAGGGAGAGGACGTGGTGGATCTGTGCCAGATACACACACAAGTGAAACACCTTCCTCAGGTGCGAGTAGGCGACCGAGCCTGCGGCGGTATTTTGTCGCGCCTAATGAGGCTGTACGAATGTTTAGGCCAGGACAAGTACAGGCGATAGTAGATTGGGTTGCTGACAGTGCCTCGGGTTCCTTCACATTGTCTCCCACCCACTCTTCTGATGAAAGATCAGAGTTGGCACCTGAAACCCATGTCCATCAGTCTTTCACCTCACCCCCTTGCAAATCAGCCAAGCAGTCTGAGCCCCAAATCATGCAGCAGTCTCTTCTGCTTTTCGATGACTCTGTTAGCAGGGTTTCCCAGGGCCATCCACCTAGCCCTGCCCCAGAAGTGGAAGAGATTGAGTGCACCGATGCCCAACCACTTATGTTTCATGATGAGTACATGGGAGGACCATTGCAGCACGTCTCGGATGATGACGAAACACAGGTGCCAACTGCTGCTGCTTTCGCAATTGTGCAGACAGACAAGGAGGGCAGGGGTGAAGACTGGGTGGAAGATGATGTGGAGGATGATGAGGTCCTCGACCCCACATGGAATCAACGTTATGCAGGTGACCAGTGTAGTTTGGAGGAAGAGGCGGTGGTCGCACAGAGCCACCAGCACAGCAGAAGAGGGAGCAGGGTGCAAAAGCGGAGTATCCGTCCCCTAGACAGTATGTCTGCTACTGCCCAACGCAGCAAGGGACCGAGCACACCAAAGCCAGGTCCAAGGAGTTCCCTAGCGTGGCAGTTCTTCACACAATGTGCTGATGACAAGACACGAGTGGTTTGCACGCTGTGCAATCAGAGCCTGAAGCGAGGCATAAACGTTCTCAACCTGAGCACAACCTGCATGACCAGGCATCTAAGTGCAAAGCACGAGCTGCAGTGGAGTAGACACCTCAAAAACCAAGAAAGGTCTCTGGCTCCTCCTGCTTCCTCTTCTGCTGCAGTCTCGGCCTCTTCATCCACCTCTGTAGTGATAGTGGCACCTGCCACCCCGCAAACAGAGGATCTGCCAGCAACACTACCACCTGGGTCACCAACCATCTCCACAATGTCCCATGGAAGCGTTCAGCTCTCTATCTCCCAAACATTGGAGCGGAAGAGGAAGTACCCCCCCTAGCCACCCGTGATCCCTGGCCCTGAATGCCAGCATTTCAAAACTCCTGGCCTTTGAAATGCTGTCATTCCGTCTGGTGGAGACGCAGAGTTTTAAAAGCCTGATGGCATTGGCTGTCCCACAGTACGTCGTGCCCAGCCGCCACTACTTTTCCAGGGGAGCCATCCCTTCCCTGCACTACCAAGTGGGGGACAAAATCAGGTGTGCACTGCGCAACGCCATCTGTGGCAAGGTCCACCTAACTACGGATGCGTGGACCAGTAAGCACGGTCAGGGACGTTATATCTCCCTAACAGCACACTGGGTAAATGCAGTGGCGGCTGGGCCTGAGGCAGATAGCAGTTTAGGGCATGTCCTTCCACCACCGAGGATTGCAGGGCGCTTCAGTTTGCCTCCTGTTGCTAACTCCTCCTACTCCGCTTCCTCATCCTCTACCGCCTCCTCATCCGGTCAGCGTAACACCTTCACCACCAACTTCAGCACAGCCAGGGGTAAACGACAGCAGGCAGTTTTAAAACTTTCCTGTTTAGGGGAAAAACCCCACACCGCGCAGGAGTTGTGGAGGGACATGGAACAACAGACCAATGAGTGGTTGCTGTCAGTGAGCCTCAAGCCCGGCCTGGTGGTGTGCGATAATGGGTGAAATCTCGTAGCAGCTCTGGGCCTAGCCGGTTTGACGCACATCCCTTGCCTGGCGCATGTGCTGAACTTGGTGGTCCAGAGGTTCCTTAAAAATTACCCCAATATGCCAGAGCTGCTGCAGAAAGTGCGGGCTGTGTGTGCGCACTTTCGGCGTTCTCACCCTGCTGCTGCTCGCCTGTCAGCGCTGCAGCGTAACTTCGGCCTTCCCGCTCACCGCCTCATATGTGACGTGCCCACAAGGTGGAACTCCACCTTGCACATGCTGGCCAGACTGTGCAGCAGCAGGCGATAGTGGAGTTTCAGCTGCAGCAATCACGCGTGAGTCGCTCTGCGGAACAGCACCACTTCACCACCAATAACTGGGCCTCCATGCGAGACCTGTGTGCCTTGTTGCGCTGTTTCGAGTACTCCACCAACATGTCCAGTGCCAATGACGCCGTTCTCAGCGTTACTATCCCAGTTCTATGCCTCCTTGAAAAAACACTTCGGGCGATGATGGAAGAGGATGTGGCACAGGAGGATGAGGAGGAGGAGGAGGAAGCGGGATCATTTCAAAGGCTTTCAGGGCAGTCTTTCACAAGTGGCTACGAGGGTGGGTTCCTGCACCAACAAACGCCAGGTACACAATTGTCCGGCAGAAAGGGCACAGTTCTGGAGGATGACGAGGTGGAGGAGGAGATGGAGGAGGAGGAGAAGCCATTTTCACAGCAGGGTGGCACCCAGACCAGCTCGTGGCCATCACTGGTGTGTGGCTGGGGGGATACAGAGGACACAGACGATACACCTCCCACAGAGGACAGCTTTTCTTTGCCTCTGGGCAGCCTGGCACACATGAGCGATTACATGCTGCAGTGTTTCCGCAATGACCGCCAAGTTGCCCACATTTTAACTGGTGCTGATTACTGGGTGGCCACCCTGCTGGATCCCCGTTACAAGGACAACGTACCGTCCTTAATTCCTTCACTGGAGCGGGATCGTAAGATGCGCGAGTACAAGCGCACACTGGTAGACGCGCTGCTGGTGGCATTCCCACCTGACAGCGGGCGTACGGTGGAAGCACAAGGCAAAGGCAGAGGAGGAGGAAGAGGTCGCCAACGCAGCCGGGGCACCGGCAGCACCTCAGAAGGCAGGGTTAGCATGGCTGAAATGTGGAAAAGCTTTGTCAGCATGCCACAACAACCAGCACCACCAGCTGAGATGGAACGTCTTAGCAGGAGGCAGCATTTCACCAACATGGTTGAGCAGTATGTGTCCACAGGCCTACACGTACTGGATGATGGGTCTGCCCCCTTTAACTTCTGGGTCTCCAAATTGGGCACATGGCCTGAGCTTGCCCTTTATGCCTTGGAGGTGCTGGCCTGCCCTGCAGCCAGTGTATTATCTGAATGTGTATTTAGCATGGCAGGGGGCGTTATCACAGACAAGCGCAGCCGCCTGTCCAGAGCCAATGTGGACAAGCTCACGTTCATTAAAATGAACCAGGCATGGATCCCACAGGACTTGTCCGTACCTTGTGCAGAATAGACATGTATACCGGTGTTGTGACAAAAACTGTCCGGCCATCGGATTGTGTCCGGCCCGTACTGCGAAGGCGCAGCGCTTGCGCAGTACAGAGGACAAGGAGATTCACAAAATCTCCGAAGATGAACGGTGCCTGCGCCGTGAGTGCAGGTTCAAGCCCCAACATCCAAGTGGACATACGGTAGCACATAGTAACAGGGCCCCTCACGGGCTCGCTTCGATCGCCACGCTTCGGGCACGGCCTCACTTGGCTCGGCTTGAACCACGGATGGTGTGGCCTTCACCTGAACTCACCACGCAGGCGCCGTTCATCTTGGGAGATTTTCGAAATCCTCTTGTCCTACATACTGAGCAAGCGCAGTACAGGGTGGACACTGTTCGACGGGGGACAGAATTCGACACATCACTGGCCTTACCCAGCCATTGTTGTATTTTTGAACCAGTGTTGGCTACCTCGTCCTCCTCCACCGCCGCTTCCACCTACACAGCCACATCCACCGCCACATCAACCTCCTACTCCATATGGACCTCGTCCTCCTAGGTCAAGATTATAATTTTTATTTTATTTTTTTGTAGCGCACAGATCCTTTCCCCCTTACCTGCCTTTATGTTGTTGGCTCCTCGCAGGAGGGAGAAAGGCACACCGCACTACCAGCCCGTACCCTCCTATATAAAGAGGTTGAGCGGTGTACTTGATGGGCCGTGTCCACAGCCGGAGTCAAAACTGCTCCAGAGGATGATTCTCACCTCTACTGTGGGTAGAGGCAAGTCCTTTAATTCCCAGTAAAGTCAATGTCCACACCAGCTGAAATTACAACTCTTATTCTCTCATGGCAAAATAAACTCTACTCGGATAGAAAAGGTTAGAGCAAAGAAACAGGACAGCTTAAGGTGTGGAGGAGGTCCAGGCACAAACGTAGCACATTCACTTCACTGCTTAGGTTTCTCAAACAGTTTTAGGTGCACGGTCTCTGCCACAGACCTTGAGGTTGGTCTCTGCCACAGACCGGGTGTACAAGGCCCCTGCCACGGACCTGGAGAACTTTGGTCTCTGCCACAGACCAGGGTGTATAAGGCCCCTGCCACGGGCCGGGTGAATAAGGCCTCTGATACAGTCAAGATGACCTTGAGCTTCTCCTTCTACGAACCTAGCCCATATCAAGGGGAAGACATCTCTCCAGGGAGTCAACAGACCCTTCCTTCACCGTGACTCCCGCATCGGTCCATCAGAATGATCCTCCCTTCCCTGGAACATGGTCCCCTACACGAGGCGGCACCCTAAGACTACTCGACCCTTAGCGGACTACAGATGAAGGCTCTGGACTCCAGGCTTTACTCCCGCACCTAGGCCTCCATAACCAGGGCAGCAGGAACTCCAGGATAGTACCTCACCCCTGGCTAAAGGTACCCGAGATGGAACAGGAACACATGCACCCAGGCCGAAGGCACCTGGGCGTGGACCCCACTGGACATCAGCCCCCAGGCCAAAGGTCTGCCCCTTTTATATGCTCTCCCGGCATGCACAGCAGGTTCCCCGCCCCGCTGTACTACTGCCAAGAGGGGACACAAAAGGCACAGCACTGTATCGGCGGCTCAACCCTAGCCTACCATGGCAGCGCCACCTGTAGGCCGCAGGGAACTGCACACCAATACTGTCCCCCGAGGACAAAATGGTCCATGAATCCTACAGAATTAGGGTGTTTGAGCCTATTTACCACTCAAACACTTCCCTTAAATTTAGCACCCCGCTACATTTTTATTTCAAAGTATTTTATTTTCCCACTAGCTTATCCATTAAATTGAGTAATTTATTCCAGAAAGGGCGTATTCTGGGGCATTCCCACCATATGTGTGGCATCGTGCCGTTGAGTTTCTGAGGTTCTTAATGACTTCCCGTACCTGAAAAGGGGGCCTCCAGCATATTTTTTATTTTTTTTATTTTTTTTTATGTTATTTTAAGTTATTTCCCTATCCACATTTGTTTGCAGAGCACTTGCCATGCTCTTAACAACATTTTGCTGCCATTTGCAGCCCTCTAGCCCTTTCCATTACTTTTTTAGAGCCTTTTTAGTCCTTAGAAGTCTGGGTCCCCATTGACTTCAATGGGGTTCGGGTTCGGGTTAAAGTTCGGTCCCGAACCCGAACTTTTTTCCGAAGTTTGGCCGAACCCGTCGAACCCGAACATCCAGGTGTCCGCTCAACTCTAAATCTAAGTGAGGTAATTGTTAATGAAGAAGAGCTAAAAATTCTGGACCTGGGCCTCAAATATGCCCCTGAAAAAGAACTGGACAAGTTTTTTTTTTATAAATTCTTTATTTTTCCTTTTTTCACAAGTTTCACATTACAAATTATTACATTTCATAACATTTACTTATTTCAACCAATACAGAAAAAGAAAATAAATTATTACAATCTTGTAATTTCCCTATCTTATAATTACTTCATTAATTCCATACAACTTCTCTTTTCCTCTTTGATCTTTCTTTTTACCTCTTTACCCACCCTCCTCCCTCCCCAGAAAACAACAAAAACAACAAAAACAAAAAAACAAAAAAACAAAAACAAAAAAAAACTAACAAAAAGAAAACAAATTGTCCTCTCCTCTCCCCTTGCTTTTGTCCGTAGAAACGCTTCTAATTGCAACATTCGGAAAAAATCGAATTCTGGTGTGACCTCTCTTTCAATCTCTCTCTTTGTCATTAATCTAGCATCTTTTGAGAAATGGATAATCCTGTTAATGCCCCTTTGTCGTAGAGTGCAAAATTTTTGATCTATCAGCCCCGGTTGGAATGCCTTAGTGCCCAAAATCGGAGTCATCGGACTCGGGTACATAGATATATTTGTTTTATCAAAAATCTTTTTGATTGTTCGTATAGTGGCACCTATCGTTGGGTGTTTCTTTATTTCTGCTGACATTTCAGTTTCTGGAATCCACACCAGACTATGTCTACCGTTGCTTGCTCCATTTTTATCCAGGGTTTCGTATTTTGCCCTCACCACTCCACTACTCTGACTAGATGAGATGCTTCCTGATACTTTACTGGGTCCGGGAGCCCAATCCCTCCTTCTCCCTTGGGCAGTGACAAAATAGTTCTTCGTATCCTCGCCGGTTTCCCCGCCCAAATGAACTTCAGAAATCTTAACCTCAGGTCTAGGGATGAGCTTCGAGTTCGAGTCGAACTCATGTTCGACTCAAACATTGCCTGTTCGCCCGTTTGCCGAACAGCGAACAAATTGGGGTGTTCGCGGCAAATTCGAAAAGTCTATGGGAGAAATCTAAAGTGCTAATTATAAAGGCTTATATGCAAGTTATTGTCATAAAAAGTGTTTGGGGACCCGGGTCCTGCCCCAGGGGACATGTATCAATGCAAAAAAAAGTTTTAAAAACTGAAGTTTTTTCGGGAGCAGTGATTTTAATAATGCTTAAAGTGAAACAATAAAAGTGAAATTTTCCTTTAAATTTCGTACCTGGGGGGTGTGTATAATATGCATGTAAAGTGGCGCATGTTTCCCGTGCTTAGAACTATCCCTGCATAAAATGTCATTTTTGAAGGAAAAAAAGTCATTTAAAACTCACTCGCGGCTATTAATGAATTGTCGGCTCCCGGCAAAACATACAAAAGTCATTGATAAAAAATGAAAAAAAAGCGTGGGGGTCCCCCAGAATTCAATTACCAGGCCCTTCAGGTCTGGTATAGATATTAAGGGGAACCCCGCCGCAAATTTAAAAAAAAATGCGTGCGGTTCCCCCAAATATCCATACCAGGCCCTTCAGATCTGGCATGGATTTTAAGGGGAACTCCACCCCAAATAAAAAAAAAATGGCGTGGAGTCCCCCCAAAAATCCATACCAGACCCTTATCCGAGCACGCAACCTGGCAGGCCGCAGGAAAAGAGGGGGGGATGAGAGAGCAGCCCCCCCCCTCCTGAACCGTACCAGGCCACATGCCCTCAACAAGGGCCTCATCCCCACAACCCTTGCCCGGTGGTTGTGGGGGTCTGCGGGTGGGGGGCTTATCGGAATCTGGAAGACCCCTTTAACAAAGGGGACCCCCAGATCCCGCACCCCCCTATGTGAATTGGAAAGGGGTACATTGTACCCCTACCATTTCACGAAGAAAGTGTAAAAAAAAAAAAAAAAAAAAAACACACAAACACCTTGGAAAAGTCCTTTATTAAAAAAAAAAAAAAAAAAAACAAACATTCCAGCGGTGAAATCCAGTGTCCCGCCGCGATCCGATGTCCAGCGCTGTCCGTCATTGGCTGAGCCTGAGCGGACCTGATGGGGAACTTCCTCCGCAGTCTATTACATGTATAGACCCGCCCCTTCTAAAGTTCCCCATCAGGTCCGCTCAGCCAATGACTCGGTGTAAGGCTGAGGACCTGATGCGGAACATGAGAAGGGGTGGGTCTATTCATGAATTACACAGTGAAGGAAGTTCCCCATCAGGTCTGCCCCCTCGGTATGTCAGACCGCGCCTACGTCATTGGCCTGAGCGGACCTGATGGGGAACTTCCTTCACTGTGTAAATTTAAATTACACAGTGAAGGAAGTTCCCCGCTCAGGCCAATGACGTATATATATATATATATATATGGCAGAGTGACCGATAAAACTTTTTTTTTTAAATCTTTTTAAATGTAGCACCTTAAGACCGGGAGTTCTCTTATGAGGTATTTATGCCAGCATATTTTGTGGTATACTGTCGTTTCACTCGTTTAAAAAATGCAAATATGACATTGAGAACATAAAACTGTGGCAATAGACCACGTTCTCCGGTCTTCATAATCCCATCAAATATGGCGTCGCGGCCACAAACACAAGCTATTGAAGACTTCGGTCTGAGGAACCTTACCAAAAATGGCCGCCGCATCCGTATATACTGCGGTTTATTTGGTTTTCAATATTTCATAAAAACTGGTCGCCGTAATTAACATGGGGGGTCACAAAGCACTATATAAGGAGGTGAAGCAGGCACATACGTACGCTCCAGATGACGTCAGAGTGACAAAATGCGTAGGGAGAAGTCAACGTGCATCCTTGCATCACTTCAGAGCAGCGGCGTTAGTGTCAGCAATACATGCCTTTTAGGCTTTTGCAAAATGTGAGTACGTTTCCACATGTTTTTATTTAATAAATAGTCTATCAATATTACACTATTGGGGTCCATCTCTCCTTTACATGGTAATCAATTGGAGTGCCACAAGACATCCAGGATGGGATACCTCATAGGCTGCTACACAGTGGCATATACTGTGAATGTTACATACCCCAAGTGGGGGGGGGGCTGGAATTCCGGTGAGTGTGTGCACATTAGGAGCACGAATAAGCCACTTGCTGTGATCACTTTGTGAAGAGGGAAAACGAACAGTGATTACTTTTCACCAGCACAAGCACTTTCTTGAACTGTTTTGAATGCTCTATTTATTGAATTTATTTCATCCAGAGATCATTTACATTAGAGATCAGTTTTCACCAGCACAAGCACTTTTTGGACTTTTTTGAATATCTAATTAGTATCTTTTCTGGACTGATTTGAATGCTCAATAGGAGTTTAACCTTTTAAATTTTGTATTCATTTATTTATTGCTTATTTACATGCACATGTTTATGTTCACTTATAATTTATTTGTCACATTATTGCAAATTTTTTACTGGTTTTACATTCACACCCACATTACATAACCACCACATTGAGAGTCAATTATAATCCATTGAACAGCGCCACACCTACTTATTTTTCTCCTTCATTCATTTACTCCACCTAGGTGGTAGTAATCTGTAGAGGCAGCAGTTCTCTTGATTTACCATATTATATTATATATACTTTTTCCCCTGCTGATATTTTTCTCCTTTGCGCGGAATCAAACACACCTTTTATCTGCATGTCCATTCACACATAGAGCCGTGGCTCGGCCCCACTCCTCTCTCTCCTCATTGGCTCACTGGCTGTGATTGACAGTAGTGGGAGCCAATGGCTCCCACTGCTGTCAAAGCCAATGAGGAGAGAGAGTTCCCGGAGAGCCTAGGCTCTTGCGCTCATCGTTGGATCGAGATGGCGCTCACGTAAGTCTTAGGGTGGCTGCTTCATAGAGGAGGTTTTTTGCCTTCATGCATAGATGGTAATGCAGAAGGTAAAAAACCTTGAGCCTTTAGAACCACTTTAAGTTCCGAGCCCCAAGAATCCAGACCTCTTCCCTTTTATAACACACAAGAGGGAGGCTGGACCCCAAAAAAAGCCCACAAACACATTTAGGGAAGTTGGCAAAACATTAACCCCTTCCCCCTAACCTAGGTAGCCAAAGCTAACCAAACATACAGTAGGCCACCTGGCTACAGGGGGATGAGTAAACAGAACCTGTGTCTAATGGCTGTATACAGTACACTCACACACATAAAGCAGTCTTGGTGGCACTGTGCCCTTAATTACTGTATCACAAATTACAGTTTCACAGCCACATCTAAGCCTTAGGACTGAAAAACATTATTCCATTATTACACTCTTCAGCTAACATTTTCTGAATCCAGAATAAAGCCAACAACTGTTGTGACAAAGAACACTTTGGTCAGGGCTATGTAATTTACAACACAGTGTATAAAGTGCAGGGCTCAGGAGAATGCTACATATGGCATACTGTATAAGAGTGCAACAGTCAGGACTACAGTGCCTTGAAAAAGTAGTCATACCCCTTGAAAGTTTTCACATTTTGTCAAGTTACAATCAAAAATGTAAATATATTTTTTGGGGGGATTTTATGTGATAGACCAACACTAAGTGGCACATAATTGTAAAGTGGAAGGAAAATTATAAATGGTTTTCAATTTTTTTTTTTACAAATAAATATGTGAAAAGTGTGGCATGCATTTGTATTCAGCCCCCCTGAGCCAATACTTTGTAGAACCACCTTTGACTGCAATTAGAGCTGCAAGTCTTTTTGGGGATGTCTCTACCAGCTTTGCACATCTAGAGAGTGACATTTTAGCGCATTCTTCTTTACACAATTGCTCAAGCTCTGTCAGATTGGATGGAGAGCATCTGTGAACAGCAATGTTCAAGTCTTGCCACAGATTCTCAATTGGATTTAGGTCTGGACTTTGACTGGGCCATTCTAACACATGAATACACTTTGATCTAAACCATTCAATTGTAGCTCTGGCTGTATGTTTAGGGTCATTGTCCTACTGGAAGGTGAACCTCTACTTCAGTCTCAAGTAAAAGCAAAGGTCTTCAAAAAAATACAAGGCTGAGGGATCATCATCAGCATTCCTAATTCACAAAGAATAGAACAAGAAATGTAAGGGTGCAATCAGGGTGGCTAAGATAGAACACAAAAGGCACATAGCGGAGGAGAGTAAGAAAAATCCAAAGAAATTCTTTAAGTACATAAATAGTAAGAAAGGGAGGTCAGATCATATTGGTCCCATAAAGAATGATGAAGGGAATCTGGTTACTTAGGATGGAGAGATGGCAAAGGTTTTGAATTTATTCTTCTCCTCATGTTCACAAGGGAATCGGGGGCTTCAGTAACCAAAACTGCAATGCTTATCCTCATGACACGTCACAGGAAGCACCCTCATGGCTAACAGAGGACAGAATTAGAAATAGACTTGAAAAACTTAACATTAATAAGTCATCGGGCCAGGTGGCTTGCACCTGAGGGTCCTTAAGGAACTCAGTCAAGTAATTGCCAGACCATTGTTCCATATTTTTACGAAGAGTCTACTGACTGGAATGGTACCAGCTGATTGGAGGAAAGCCAATGTAGCACCAATATTTAAAAAGGGGCCAAGTTACATCCCGGGAATTACAGACCAGTTAGCCTAACATCAATTGTATGCAAGCTCTTGGAGGGGATGATAAGGGACTATATACAAGATTTCCATTTATCACTTGTTTACAAACATCCTTTCACAAGCCTAATTGTCACCTTTGGCTTAACTCCATCATTCACCAACCACGGGCACCCACACCGCTTTCTTGACCCCCTTTTTCATAATTTTTTCCTATATATATATATTATTTTTTTGGCCCACATTCTTAGATTATTTTCTCACTGAATTTGTGCCCCATATGTGCCCACCTCATGTTTTGGCATTGTGATGTGGATGTCCGAGTCTCTCCTTGGCTGATGTCCCACTCCACCCTATCTTTGGCTCCCCTCTTCGTTTGGGGAGTCCTTTGATTGCGGGGGATCTATCCCCGCCTCAACCCCGGGGGAGACAGCTCATCCAGGACCACCATCCCATTCACCTATTGGAACGCCTGGGCTACCCTACTGGGCTTTGCCATTTTTTAATGTATTAAACCATCTGACTCTGCTTTTACCTTAAGCACGATACAACCTTCGAGACCTCATTGACCTACCTATCTATTTATTCCCCCTTTTAGCTAATATGTACGCACCCCACTCCTGATGACTGGCTTTAAACGCCAAGAAATGCGTTGAGTCCATGCTCAGGGATGCCAAGCAAAGCTTGCCCAACTATGAATTTTATCAACTGTATTTTGTATCTTTTTATTAGGATAATCATGTTCATTTTATCTGTATGTCCATTTATTGTGATTGCTTTTACTAATTATGTCCTTTTATTATGAATATTAAATATGGCAATGTGACCATTACTATATGTTTTATGCCTCTGTTTGCATGATCTTTGTTTTATATATTATGATACTTACGACATTATGACTTTTATATATACTTATTGGTTTTTATTTTTTGGACTGATTACACAGCAATTTCCTATGGCCACAGAGATTTCCGTGACAAACAGAATATTGGCATGTATTAAAAAGGGGATTAACTCCAGAGATAAAACGATAATTCTCCCACTCTACAGGACTCTGGTCCGGCTGCACCTGGAGTATGCTGTCCGGTTCCAGGCAACAGTCCTCAGGAAGGATGTGCTAGAACTGGAGAGAGTCCAGAGAAGGGCAACAAAACTAATAAAGGGTCTGGATGACCTTAGTTATGAGGAAAGGTTACAAGCACTAAACTTGTTCTCTCTGGAGAAAAGACACTTGAGAGGGGTTATGATTTCAATGTACAAATACCGTACTGGTGACTCCACGTTAGGGACTAAACTTTTCCGCTTAATGGAATTTAATAAGACACATGGCCATTTACTAAAATTAGAAGAAAAGCGGTTAAACCTTAAACTGCGTAGAAGGGTTCTTTACTGTAAGAGCGGTTAGGATGTGGAATTCCCTTCCACAGGCAGTGATTTCAGTGGGGAGCATCAATAATTTAAAAAAACTATTAGATAAGCACCTGAACGACCACAACATACAGGGATATACAATGTAATACTGACATAAAATCACACACATAGGATGGACTTATGTATTTTTTCTGGATCAACTGTGGGTATAGAATTGTGTATATAGGATTGTACGATATTTTTTATTTATTTTTTATGGTTGAACTAGATAGACTTGTGTCATTTTTCAACCTGACTAACTATGCAACTATGTAACCTCGCCTACTATATGTAACTATGTAACTATGTAGGTCTGTTGCAGACTCTAACAGGTTTTCTTCAAAGATTGCCCTGTATTTGGCTCCATTCATCTTCCCATCAACTCTGACCAGCTTCCCTGTCCCTGCTGAAGAAAAGTATCCCCACAACATGATGCTGCCACCACCATGTTTCACGATGGGTATGATGTGTTCAGGGTGATGTGCAGTGTTAGTTTTCTATCACACATAGCGTTTTACTTTTAGGCCAAAAAGTAAAATTTTGGTCTCATCTGACCAGAGCACCTTCTTCCACATTTGCTGTGTCCCCCACATGGCTTCTTTCAAACTGCAAACGGGACTTCTTATGGCTTTCTTTGAACAATGGTTTTCTTCTTGCCACTCTTCCATAAAGGCCAGGTTTGTGGTGTGCACGACTAATAGTTGTCCTGTGGACAGATTCTCCCACCTGAGCTGTGGATCTCTTCAGCTCATCCAGAGTTACCATGGGCCTCTTGGCTGCTTCTCTGATTAATTATTTCCTTGCCTGGCTTGTCAGTTAAGGTGGACGGCCATGTCTTGGTAGGTTTGCAGTTGTGCCATACTCTTTCCATTTTTGGATGATGGATTGAACAGTGCTCCGTGAGATGTTCAAAGCTTGGGATGTTTTTTTATAACCTAACCCTGCTTTAAACTTTTCCAAAACTTTATCCCTGACCTGTCTGGTTTGTTCCTTTGCCTTCATGATGCTATTTGTTCACTAAGGTTCTCTAACAAAACTCTGAGGGCTTCACAGAGCAGCTATATTTATACTGAGAATAAATTACACACAGGTGGACTATATTTACAAATTAGGCGACTTCTGAAGGCAATTGGTTCCACTAGATTTTAGTTAGGGGTATCAAAGTAAAGGGGGCTAAATACAGATGCACGCCACACTTTTCACATATTTCTTTGTAAAAAAAAAATGAAAAACATTTATAATTTTCCTTCCACTTCACAATTATGTGCCACTTTGTGTTGGTCTATCACATAAAATCCCAATAAAATACATTTACGTTTTTGGTTGTAACATGACAAAATGTGGAAAATTCCAAGGGGTGTAAATACTTTTTCAAGGCACTGTATGTAGTGTATGAAATGCAGCAGTCATGGTTATGTAGTATTTAAAATGTTTGTTACCCCAGCATTTCATATTTGTGCTTGCTGTACCATGTACATATATGAAAATGTCTCCTGTTCTCTTTGTATTGCTTTCTTTTAGTGAAATCCCCTTTGCTCTTGTCAGTCCCTCTGCATTTCTATTAATAACTTACCACACTAAACAGAAGAACAAACCATGGTCAGTTCCCCAGCTATGCTGGGAACTCAGCCTGCTCTCCTCCAATGATCAGACTTGTCCTGACACACCCCCTCTGCACAACCATTCACTGGAAAGCTCAGTGTACTTCTGCGTCTCCTCCCCCAGCTCTTATGCAGCTGAAAGCAGAGAGAATGTGATCACATTAATAAAAAAGGGAAAAAAGGTATATAGAACCCTCTAGTGTGTGCTACTAGAGTGAGAATAGGCACACTATATTCTGACTCATGCTTAGCAAGTGAGTCTGTAATGGGGTCAGGGTTATTAGAGGTTAGGCTGGATGACTCCTACAGACAGCCCTCTGGTGCCTCTTCCTGGATCTGGAAAGTTAGAGAACATTCTAGATACTAGTGGGCAGAGGTGAGGAGGGGCTGCTTTGCATATTTAGGGGGCCCTTGGCCAATCCCCAGGAATGGTGCTGGCAGGGAACTAATGAGCCCTTAAATATACCTGGGCCATGCCAGCACGGGAGTCAGGTGGAAGATTGCAAAGCAATGCTGAGGGAGGCTGCCAGTGGCCCTTGAGGGACCCCTGCCAGGAGGGGAGGGTTACTTTGGGCTGGAGCTCGGGAGGCAGGCCTGGGAGTCTCCTACCACAAGAGGCAGTTGGTGGAAAACTATCTGGAGAGGCAGCAGGAGCAAAGAGAGACAGAGTGAGTAGATCAGCACGGTGCAGAGACAGACAAATCGAGAGACTGACAACTGTAGCAGGTCTCTCTTGATGACAGAGGTGTGCCATTTCTGCAGGAAGTAGTGCTGGGACCAGTGTCTACAGGAAAGCAGAAGGTGATGCAGGATGCTGTTCACTCCACACAGAGTTCCCAGCCTGTAATGGGCTGTTGCTGAGCTAAAGAGAGACTGTTAGTTCTCAACGGAGTGAAACCAGCTGAACTGTGCAAAGGAGCAAGATTTGTGCAGAAGGAAGAAGTGGAAGCTGTAAATAGGGAAGTAGTTGTCCCTGGATTTTTCTGTTACTGTTAAGTTAGGCATTCTATAATCCCTTATAATTAAAAAAATCCCCAAATCCACCGGGCACAATATCAATTTAAAGTTGAATAATAACCGATTTGTCCTGCAGACGGGATACCTCCCCAATAGCAACAATTGACTATATAAACAAGGATGGATGGGACAAAGAGATGTCACCAGTAGGGATGAGCTCGGTGTTTGAGTCGAACATAGGTTCGACTCGAACATCGGCTGTTCGCGCGTTCGGCGAACAACGAACGATTTGGGCCGTTCGCGCCAAATTCGAGTGACCCGAACGGCCCACAATACACTGCGCCATCGCAGTGTAATCCCGGCGCTGTGATTGGCCAAGCATGCACTGTGACCCTGCATGCTTGGCCAATCACAGCGCCGGCAGCGAGGAGAGCAATGATTGGCCACAGGCAGGATGCCTGTGGCCAATTATTGCTGAGGGGGTTTAGTACACGCCCCACACTATAAAAGGCCGCCAGCGTGGCGGCCTCGTGTAGTGTGTTCCGGCGCAGGGAAAGAGAAGGATAGGCAGGGACAGTGTCATATTTTTTCTTTGCTAAACCTTGTGTGTAGGGACAGAGAAGGATAGGTAGGGAGAGTGTCAGTGTCATATTCTTTGCTAAACCTTGTTTGTAGGGACAGAGAAGGATAGGCAGGGAGAGTGTCAGTTTCATATTCTTTGCTAAACCTTGTGTGCTGAACCATATTGCTAAACCTTGTGTGTAGGGACAGACAAGGATAGGCAGGGAGAGTGTCAGTGTCATATTCTTTGCTAAACCTTGTGTGCTGAACCATATTGCTAAACCTTGTGTGTATGGACAGACAAGGATAGGTAGGGAGAGTGTCAGTGTCATATTCTTTGCTAAACCTTGTTTGTAGGGACAGAGAAGGATAGGCAGGGAGAGTGTCAGTTTCATATTCTTTGCTAAACCTTGTGTGCTGAACCATAATCCTAAACCTTGTGTGTAGGGACAGACAAGGATAGGCAGGGAGAGTGGCAGTGTCATATTCTTTGCTAAACCTTGTGTGCTGAACCATATTGCTAAAAATTGTGTGTAGGGACAGACAAGGATAGGCAGTCGAGAGTGTCAGTGTCATAATCTTTGCTAAACCCAGTGCGCTGAACCATATTGCTAAACCTTGTGTGTAGGGACAGACAAGGATAGGCAGTCGAGAGTGTCAGTGTCATAATCTTTGCTAAACCTAGTGCGCTGAACCATATTGCTAAACCTTGTGTGTAGGGACAGATAAGGATAGGCAGTCGAGAGTGTCAGTGTCATAATCTTTGCTAAACCTAGTGCGCTGAACCATATTGCTAAACCTTGTGTGTAGGGACAGACAAGGATAGGCAGTCGAGAGTGTCAGTGTCATAATCTTTGCTAAACCTAGTGTGCTGAACCATATTGCTAAATCTTGTGTGTAGGGACAGACAAGGATAGGCAGTCGAGAGTGTCAGTGTCATAATCTTTGCTAAACCTAGTGCGCTGAACCATATTGCAAACCTTGTGTGTAGGGACAGACAAGGATAGGCAGTCGAGAGTGTCAGTGTCATAATCTTTGCTAAACCTAGTGTGCTGAACCATATTTCTAAATCTTGTGTGTAGGGACAGACAAGGATAGGCAGTCGAGAGTGTCAGGGTCATAGTCTTTGCTAAACCTAGTGTGCTGAACCATATTGCTAAACCTTGTGTGTAGGGACAGACAAGGATAGGCAGTCGAGAGTGTCAGTGTCATAATCTTTGCTAAACCTAGTGTGCTGAACCATATTGCTAAACCTTGTGTGTAGGGACAGACAAGGATAGGCAGTCGAGAGTGTCAGTGTCATAATCTTTGCTAAACCTAGTGCGCTGAACCATATTGCTAAACCTTGTGTGTAGGGACAGACAAGGATAGGCAGTCGAGAGTGTCAGTGTCATAATCTTTGCTAAACCTAGTGTGCTGAACCATATTGCTAAACCTTGTGTGTAGGGACAGACAAGGATAGGCAGTCGAGAGTGTCAGTGTCATAATCTTTGCTAAACCTAGTGTGCTGAACCATATTGCTAAACCTTGTGTGTAGGGACAGACAAGGATAGGCAGTCGAGAGTGTCAGTGTCATAATCTTTGCTAAACCTAGTGCGCTGAACCATATTGCTAAACCTTGTGTGTAGGGACAGACAAGGATAGGCAGTCGAGAGTGTCAGTGTCATAATCTTTGCTAAACCTAGTGCGCTGAACCATATTGCTAAACCTTGTGTGTAGGGACAGACAAGGATAGGCAGTCGAGAGTGTCAGTGTCATAATCTTTGCTAAACCTAGTGTGCTGAACCATACTGCTAAACCTTGTGTGTAGGGACAGACAAGGATAGGCAGTCGAGAGTGTCAGTGTCATAATCTTTGCTAAACCTAGTGTGCTGAACCATATTGCTAAACCTTGTGTGTAGGGACAGACAAGGATAGGCAGTCAAGAGTTTCAGTGTCATAATCTTTGCTAAACCTAGTGCGCTGAACCATATTGCTAAACCTTGTGTGTAAGGACAGACAAGGATAGGCAGTCGAGAGTGTCAGTGTCATAATCTTTGCTAAACCTAGTGTGCTGAACCATATTGCTAAACCTTGTGTGTAGGGACAGACAAGGATAGGCAGTCGAGAGTGTCAGTGTCATAATCTTTGCTAAACCTAGTGTGCTGAACCATATTGCTAAACCTTGTGTGTAGGGACAGACAAGGATAGGCAGTCGAGAGTGTCAGTGTCATAATCTTTGCTAAACCTAGTGCACTGAGCCATATTGCTAAACCTTGTGTGTAGGGACAGACAAGGATAGGCAGTCGAGAGTGTCAGTGTCATAATCTTTGCTAAACCTAGTGTGCTGAACCATATTGCTAAACCTTGTGTGTAGGGACAGACAAGGATAGGCAGTCGAGAGTGTCAGTGTCATAATCTTTGCTAAACCTAGTGCGCTGAACCATATTGCTAAACCTTGTGTGTAGGGACAGACAAGGATAGGCAGTCGAGAGTGTCAGTGTCATAATCTTTGCTAAACCTAGTGTGCTGAACCATATTGCTAAACCTTGTGTGTAGGGACAGACAAGGATAGGCAGTCGAGAGTGTCAGTGTCATAATCTTTGCTAAACCTAGTGCGCTGAACCATATTGCTAAACCTTGTGTGTAGGGACAGACAAGGATAGGCAGTCGAGAGTTTCAGTGTCATAATCTTTGCTAAACCTAGTGTGCTGAACCATATTGCTAAACCTTGTGTGTAGAGACAGACAAGGATAGGCAGTCGAGAGTGTCAGTGTCATAATCTTTGCTAAACCTAGTGTGCTGAACCATATTGCTAAACCTTGTGTGTAGGGACAGACAAGGATAGGCAGTCGAGAGTGTCAGTGTCATAATCTTTGCTAAACCTAGTGCGCTGAACCATATTGCTAAACCTTGTGTGTAGGGACAGACAAGGATAGGCAGTCGAGAGTGTCAGTGTCATAATCTTTGCTAAACCTAGTGTGCTGAACCATATTGCTAAACGTTGTGTGTAGGGACAGACAAGGATAGGCAGTCGAGAGTGTCAGTGTCATAATCTTTGCTAAACCTAGTGTGCTGAACCATATTGCTAAACCTTGTGTGTAGGGACAGACAAGGATAGGCAGTCGAGAGTGTCAGTGTCATAATCTTTGCTAAACCTAGTGTGCTGAACCATATTGCTAAACCTTGTGTGTAGGGACAGACAAGGATAGGCAGTCGAGAGTGTCAGTGTCATAATCTTTGCTAAACCTAGTGTGCTGAACCATATTGCTAAACCTTGTGTGTAGGGACAGACAAGGATAGGCAGTCGAGAGTGTCAGTGTCATAATCTTTGCTAAACCTAGTGTGCTGAACCATACTGCTAAACCTTGTGTGTAGGGACAGACAAGGATAGGCAGTCGAGAGTGTCAGTGTCATAATCTTTGCTAAACCTAGTGTGCTGAACCATACTGCTAAACCTTGTGTGTAGGGACAGACAAGGATAGGCAGTCGAGAGTGTCAGTGGCATAATCTTTGCTAAACCTAGTGTGCTGAACCATACTGCTAAACCTTGTGTGTAGGGACAGACAAGGATAGGCAGTCGAGAGTGTCAGTGTCATAATCTTTGCTAAACCTAGTGTGCTGAACCATATTGCTAAACCTTGTGTGTAGGGACAGACAAGGATAGGCAGTCGAGAGTGTCAGTGTCATAATCTTTGCTAAACCTAGTGCGCTGAACCATATTGCTAAACCTTGTGTGTAGGGACAGACAAGGATAGGCAGTCGAGAGTGTCAGTGTCATAATCTTTGCTAAACCTAGTGCACTGAACCATATTGCTAAACCTTGTGTGTAGGGACAGACAAGGATAGGCAGTCGAGAGTGTCAGTGTCATAATCTTTGCTAAACCTAGTGTGCTGAACCATATTGCTAAACCTTGTGTGTAGGGACAGACAAGGATAGGCAGTCGAGAGTGTCAGTGTCATAATCTTTGCTAAACCTAGTGCGCTGAACCATATTGCTAAACCTTGTGTGTAGGGACAGACAAGGATAGGCAGTCGAGAGTGTCAGTGTCATAATCTTTGCTAAACCTAGTGTGCTGAACCATATTGCTAAACCTTGTGTGTAGGGACAGACAAGGATAGGCAGTCGAGAGTGTCAGTGTCATAATCTTTGCTAAACCTAGTGCGCTGAACCATATTGCTAAACCTTGTGTGTAGGGACTGACAAGGATAGGCAGTCGAGAGTTTCAGTGTCATAATCTTTGCTAAACCTAGTGTGCTGAACCATATTGCTAAACCTTGTGTGTAGAGACAGACAAGGATAGGCAGTCGAGAGTGTCAGTGTCATAATCTTTGCTAAACCTAGTGTGCTGAACCATATTGCTAAACCTTGTGTGTAGGGACAGACAAGGATAGGCAGTCGAGAGTGTCAGTGTCATAATCTTTGCTAAACCTAGTGTGCTGAACCATATTGCTAAACGTTGTGTGTAGGGACAGACAAGGATAGGCAGTCGAGAGTGTCAGTGTCATAATCTTTGCTAAACCTAGTGTGCTGAACCATATTGCTAAACCTTGTGTGTAGGGACAGACAAGGATAGGCAGTCGAGAGTGTCAGTGTCATAATCTTTGCTAAACCTAGTGTGCTGAACCATATTGCTAAACCTTGTGTGTAGGGACAGACAAGGATAGGCAGTCGAGAGTGTCAGTGTCATAATCTTTGCTAAACCTAGTGTGCTGAACCATATTGCTAAACCTTGTGTGTAGGGACAGACAAGGATAGGCAGTCGAGAGTGTCAGTGTCATAATCTTTGCTAAACCTAGTGTGCTGAACCATACTGCTAAACCTTGTGTGTAGGGACAGACAAGGATAGGCAGTCGAGAGTGTCAGTGTCATAATCTTTGCTAAACCTAGTGTGCTGAACCATACTGCTAAACTTTGTGTGTAGGGACAGACAAGGATAGGCAGTCGAGAGTGTCAGTGGCATAATCTTTGCTAAACCTAGTGTGCTGAACCATACTGCTAAACCTTGTGTGTAGGGACAGACAAGGATAGGCAGTCGAGAGTGTCAGTGTCATAATCTTTGCTAAAACTAGTGTGCTGAACCATATTGCTAAACCTTGTGTGTAGGGACAGACAAGGATAGGCAGTCGAGAGTGTCAGTGTCATAATCTTTGCTAAACCTAGTGCGCTGAACCATATTGCTAAACCTTGTGTGTAGGGACAGACAAGGATAGGCAGTCGAGAGTGTCAGTGTCATAATCTTTGCTAAACCTAGTGTGCTGAACCATATTGCTAAACCTTGTGTGTAGGGACAGACAAGGATAGGCAGTCGAGAGTGTCAGTGTCATAATCTTTGCTAAACCTAGTGCGCTGAACCATATTGCTAAACCTTGTGTGTAGGGACAGACAAGGATAGGCAGTCGAGAGTGTCAGTGTCATAATCTTTGCTAAACCTAGTGTGCTGAACCATACTGCTAAACCTTGTGTGTAGGGACAGACAAGGATAGGCAGTCGAGAGTGTCAGTGTCATAATCTTTGCTAAACCTAGTGTGCTGAACCATATTGCTAAACCTTGTGTGTAGGGACAGACAAGGATAGGCAGTCGAGAGTGTCAGTGTCATAATCTTTGCTAAACCTAGTGCGCTGAACCATATTACCATATTGCTAAACCTTGTGTGTAGGGACAGACAAGGATAGGCAGTCGAGAGTGTCAGTGTCATAATCTTTGCTAAACCTAGTGTGCTGAACCATACTGCTAAACCTTGTGTGTAGGGACAGACAAGGATAGGCAGTCGAGAGTGTCAGTGTCATAATCTTTGCTAAACCTAGTGCGCTGAACCATATTGCTAAACCTTGTGTGTAGGGACAGACAAGGATAGGCAGTCGAGAGTGTCAGTGTCATAATCTTTGCTAAACCTAGTGTGCTGAACCATATTGCTAAACCTTGTGTGTAGGGACAGACAAGGATAGGCAGTCGAGAGTGTCAGTGTCATAATCTTTGCTAAACCTAGTGCGCTGAACCATATTGCTAAACCTTGTGTGTAGGGACAGACAAGGATAGGCAGTCGAGAGTGTCAGTGTCATAATCTTTGCTAAACCTAGTGTGCTGAACCATACTGCTAAACCTTGTGTGTAGGGACAGACAAGGATAGGCAGTCGAGAGTGTCAGTGTCATAATCTTTGCTAAACCTAGTGTGCTGAACCATATTGCTAAACCTTGTGTGTAGGGACAGACAAGGATAGGCAGTCGAGAGTGTCAGTGTCATAATCTTTGCTAAACCTAGTGCGCTGAACCATATTGCTAAACCTTGTGTGTAGGGACAGACAAGGATAGGCAGTCGAGAGTTTCAGTGTCATAATCTTTGCTAAACCTAGTGCGCTGAACCATATTGCTAAACCTTGTGTGTAGGGACAGACAAGGATAGGCAGTCGAGAGTGTCAGTGTCATAATCTTTGCTAAACCTAGTGTGCTGAACCATATTGCTAAACCTTGTGTGTAGGGACAGACAAGGATAGGCAGTCGAGAGTGTCAGTGTCATAATCTTTGCTAAACCTAGTGTGCTGAACCATATTGCTAAACCTTGTGTGTAGGGACAGACAAGGATAGGTAGTCGAGAGTGTCAGTGTCATAATCTTTGCTAAACCTAGTGTGCTGAACCATATTGCTAAACCTTGTGTGTAGGGACAGACAAGGATAGGCAGTCGAGAGTGTCAGTGTCATAATCTTTGCTAAACCTAGTGTGCTGAACCATATTGCTAAACCTTGTGTGTAGGGACAGACAAGGATAGGCAGTCGAGAGTGTCAGTGTCATAATCTTTGCTAAACCTAGTGCGCTGAACCATATTGCTAAACCTTGTGTGTAGGGACAGACAAGGATAGGCAGTCGAGAGTGTCAGTGTCATAATCTTTGCTAAACCTAGTGTGCTGAACCATATTGCTAAACCTTGTGTGTAGGGACAGACAAGGATAGGCAGTCGAGAGTGTCAGTGTCATAATCTTTGCTAAACCTAGTGCGCTGAACCATATTACCATATTGCTAAACCTTGTGTGTAGGGACAGACAAGGATAGGCAGTCGAGAGTGTCAGTGTCATAATCTTTGCTAAACCTAGTGTGCTGAACCATATTGCTAAACCTTGTGTGTAGGGACAGACAAGGATAGGCAGTCGAGAGTGTCAGTGTCATAATCTTTGCTAAACCTAGTGTGCTGAACCATATTGCTAAACCTTGTGTGTAGGGACAGACAAGGATAGGCAGTCGAGAGTGTCAGTGTCATAATCTTTGCTAAACCTAGTGCGCTGAACCATATTGCTAAACCTTGTGTGTAGGGACAGACAAGGATAGGCAGTCGAGAGTGTCAGTGTCATAATCTTTGCTAAACCTAGTGTGCTGAACCATATTGCTAAACCTTGTGTGTAGGGACAGACAAGGATAGGCAGTCGAGAGTGTCAGTGTCATAATCTTTGCTAAACCTAGTGCGCTGAACCATATTGCTAAACCTTGTGTGTAGGGACAGACAAGGATAGGCAGTCGAGAGTGTCAGTGTCATAATCTTTGCTAAACCTAGTGTGCTGAACCATATTGCTAAACCTTGTGTGTAGGGACAGACAAGGATAGGCAGTCGAGAGTGTCAGTGTCATAATCTTTGCTAAACCTAGTGTGCTGAACCATATTGCTAAACCTTGTGTGTAGGGACAGACAAGGATAGGCAGTCGAGAGTGTCAGTGTCATAATCTTTGCTAAACCTAGTGTGCTGAACCATATTGCTAAACCTTGTGTGTAGGGACAGACAAGGATAGGCAGTCGAGAGTGTCAGTGTCATAATCTTTGCTAAACCTAGTGCGCTGAACCATATTGCTAAACCTTGTGTGTAGGGACAGACAAGGATAGGCAGTCGAGAGTTTCAGTGTCATAATCTTTGCTAAACCTAGTGTGCTGAACCATATTGCTAAGCCTTGTGTGTAGGGACAGACAAGGATAGGTAGTCGAGAGTGTCAGTGTCATAATCTTTGCTAAACCTAGTGTGCTGAACCATATTGCTAAACCTTGTGTGTAGGGACAGACAAGGATAGGCAGTCGAGAGTGTCAGTGTCATAATCTTTGCTAAACCTAGTGCGCTGAACCATATTGCTAAACCTTGTGTGTAGGGGCAGACAAGGATAGGCAGTCGAGAGTGTCAGTGTCATAATCTTTGCTAAACCTAGTGTGCTGAACCATATTGCTAAACCTTGTGTGTAGGGACAGACAAGGATAGGCAGTCGAGAGTGTCAGTGTCATAATCTTTGCTAAACCTAGTGTGCTGAACCATATTGCTAAACCTTGTGTGTAGGGACAGACAAGGATAGGCAGTCGAGAGTGTCAGTGTCATAATCTTTGCTAAACCTAGTGCGCTGAACCATATTGCTAAACCTTGTGTGTAGGGACAGACAAGGATAGGCAGTCGAGAGTGTCAGTGTCATAATCTTTGCTAAACCTAGTGTGCTGAACCATATTGCTAAACCTTGTGTGTAGGGACAGACAAGGATAGGCAGTCGAGAGTGTCAGTGTCATAATCTTTGCTAAACCTAGTGCGCTGAACCATATTGCTAAACCTTGTGTGTAGGGACAGACAAGGATAGGCAGTCGAGAGTGTCAGTGTCATAATCTTTGCTAAACCTAGTGTGCTGAACCATACTGCTAAACCTTGTGTGTAGGGACAGACAAGGATAGGCAGTCGAGAGTGTCAGTGTCATAATCTTTGCTAAACCTAGTGTGCTGAACCATATTGCTAAACCTTGTGTGTAGGGACAGACAAGGATAGGCAGTCGAGAGTGTCAGTGTCATAATCTTTGCTAAACCTAGTGCGCTGAACCATATTACCATATTGCTAAACCTTGTGTGTAGGGACAGACAAGGATAGGCAGTCGAGAGTGTCAGTGTCATAATCTTTGCTAAACCTAGTGTGCTGAACCATACTGCTAAACCTTGTGTGTAGGGACAGACAAGGATAGGCAGTCGAGAGTGTCAGTGTCATAATCTTTGCTAAACCTAGTGCGCTGAACCATATTGCTAAACCTTGTGTGTAGGGACAGACAAGGATAGGCAGTCGAGAGTGTCAGTGTCATAATCTTTGCTAAACCTAGTGTGCTGAACCATATTGCTAAACCTTGTGTGTAGGGACAGACAAGGATAGGCAGTCGAGAGTGTCAGTGTCATAATCTTTGCTAAACCTAGTGCGCTGAACCATATTGCTAAACCTTGTGTGTAGGGACAGACAAGGATAGGCAGTCGAGAGTGTCAGTGTCATAATCTTTGCTAAACCTAGTGTGCTGAACCATACTGCTAAACCTTGTGTGTAGGGACAGACAAGGATAGGCAGTCGAGAGTGTCAGTGTCATAATCTTTGCTAAACCTAGTGTGCTGAACCATATTGCTAAACCTTGTGTGTAGGGACAGACAAGGATAGGCAGTCGAGAGTGTCAGTGTCATAATCTTTGCTAAACCTAGTGCGCTGAACCATATTGCTAAACCTTGTGTGTAGGGACAGACAAGGATAGGCAGTCGAGAGTTTCAGTGTCATAATCTTTGCTAAACCTAGTGCGCTGAACCATATTGCTAAACCTTGTGTGTAGGGACAGACAAGGATAGGCAGTCGAGAGTGTCAGTGTCATAATCTTTGCTAAACCTAGTGTGCTGAACCATATTGCTAAACCTTGTGTGTAGGGACAGACAAGGATAGGCAGTCGAGAGTGTCAGTGTCATAATCTTTGCTAAACCTAGTGTGCTGAACCATATTGCTAAACCTTGTGTGTAGGGACAGACAAGGATAGGTAGTCGAGAGTGTCAGTGTCATAATCTTTGCTAAACCTAGTGTGCTGAACCATATTGCTAAACCTTGTGTGTAGGGACAGACAAGGATAGGCAGTCGAGAGTGTCAGTGTCATAATCTTTGCTAAACCTAGTGTGCTGAACCATATTGCTAAACCTTGTGTGTAGGGACAGACAAGGATAGGCAGTCGAGAGTGTCAGTGTCATAATCTTTGCTAAACCTAGTGCGCTGAACCATATTGCTAAACCTTGTGTGTAGGGACAGACAAGGATAGGCAGTCGAGAGTGTCAGTGTCATAATCTTTGCTAAACCTAGTGTGCTGAACCATATTGCTAAACCTTGTGTGTAGGGACAGACAAGGATAGGCAGTCGAGAGTGTCAGTGTCATAATCTTTGCTAAACCTAGTGCGCTGAACCATATTACCATATTGCTAAACCTTGTGTGTAGGGACAGACAAGGATAGGCAGTCGAGAGTGTCAGTGTCATAATCTTTGCTAAACCTAGTGTGCTGAACCATATTGCTAAACCTTGTGTGTAGGGACAGACAAGGATAGGCAGTCGAGAGTGTCAGTGTCATAATCTTTGCTAAACCTAGTGCGCTGAACCATATTGCTAAACCTTGTGTGTAGGGACAGACAAGGATAGGCAGTCGAGAGTGTCAGTGTCATAATCTTTGCTAAACCTAGTGTGCTGAACCATATTGCTAAACCTTGTGTGTAGGGACAGACAAGGATAGGCAGTCGAGAGTGTCAGTGTCATAATCTTTGCTAAACCTAGTGCGCTGAACCATATTGCTAAACCTTGTGTGTAGGGACAGACAAGGATAGGCAGTCGAGAGTTTCAGTGTCATAATCTTTGCTAAACCTAGTGTGCTGAACCATATTGCTAAACCTTGTGTGTAGGGACAGACAAGGATAGGCAGTCAAGAGTGTCAGTGTCATAATCTTTGCTAAACCTAGTGCGCTGAACCATATTGCTAAACCTTGTGTGTAGGGGCAGACAAGGATAGGCAGTCGAGAGTGTCAGTGTCATAATCTTTGCTAAACCTAGTGTGCTGAACCATATTGCTAAACCTTGTGTGTAGGGACAGACAAGGATAGGCAGTCGAGAGTGTCAGTGTCATAATCTTTGCTAAACCTAGTGTGCTGAACCATATTGCTAAACCTTGTGTGTAGGGACAGACAAGGATAGGCAGTCGAGAGTGTCAGTGTCATAATCTTTGCTAAACCTAGTGCGCTGAACCATATTGCTAAACCTTGTGTGTAGGGACAGACAAGGATAGGCAGTCGAGAGTGTCAGTGTCATAATCTTTGCTAAACCTAGTGTGCTGAACCATATTGCTAAACCTTGTGTGTAGGGACAGACAAGGATAGGCAGTCAAGAGTGTCAGTGTCATATTCTTTGCTAAACCTAGTGTGATGAACCTTATTGCTAAACCTTGTGTGTAGGGACTAGTGATGAGCCGAACACCCCCGGGTTCGGTTCGCACCAGAACCCGCGAACGGACCGAAAGTTCGAACGAACATTAGAACCCTATTAAATACAATGGATGCGAACGTTCGAATTCTAAAGTGCTAATTATAACAACTATTATGCATGTTATTGTCCTAAAAAGGGTTTGGGAACCCGGGTTCTGCACCAGGGGACATGTATCAATGCAAAAAGAAGTTTTAAAAACGGTCGTTTTTCGGGAGCAGTCATTTTAATGATGCATAAAGTGAAAAAAAAAAAGTCAAATATTCCTTTAAATATCGTACCTGGGGGGTGTCTAAAGTATGCCTGTGAAGTGCCACGTGTTTCCCGTGTTTAGAACTGTCCCTGCACAAAATGACACTTCTAAAGGAAAAAAAAGCCATTTAAAACTGCTTGCGGCTTTAATGTAATGTCTGGTCCAGGTAATATGGATGAAATTCTTTAAGAAAAATGGCATAGCTACCCCATGACCCCCCCCCCCTACCCCAGCCCATTACCAGCCCCTTTGGGTCTTGTATGGATATTAAGGGGAACCCCGCACATAAAATAAAAAAGGCCCTATATACTCTGAACAGCCCTATACAGGCGGTGCATACAAGACAGGGACTGTAGGTTTGTTCTTATGTAGAATCTGTTTGTAATTTTGAACAGGTACATTGTTGAAGTGTAGCTCCAGACCAAAAATCTATTTTTAAACTTTTTGGAAAACATAGGTAAGGGTTATCACCCCTGTAACATTTGTTTTGCTGTCTGTGCCCCTGTTCAGAACATTTCACCTCACTTTCCGTCCCAATGACAACTGTTTTTGAAATGTGGTGTTTTTCTTGAAACAAGGATTGCTGATAAAGCATCAGTACAGAGGAGACACCTTTCTCCCATATTTATTCTTACAGGAGAGAATTTTCCTTCCTAGTGGTAGATTTCCTCTCACTTCCTGTTGTCTTCTTGCGTTTGCAAGTAGGAGTCGTTTGTAAGTTGGATGTTTGAAAGTAGGGACCTGCCGTATATACTCTGCAGAAATAGGCCCCTTAGTTGTTGGTGTTGGCACAACACTGTAAGCACTCACAGTTACTCTTGGTTGGTGCTGGAACGCCCTGCTGTCAACTATTATATCAGGAATTTTAATTACATATAATTGTTGAACAGTGGTAGTAAAAATTGGGCCTTTGATGGTGGTGCTGGTGCCACAACACTGTAAGCCCTGACAGTTACTCTTGGTGGGTGCAGCAATGGGCCCTGCTGTGAATTATTAGATCAAGAATTGTAATTACATGCCCCTGTTGAACAGGGGCTGAAAAATTGGGCCTTAGGCACTGGTGGCACAACACTGCAACCCCTCACAGATACTGTACTTGGAGCACAGCAATGAGCCCTGTTGCAAAGTATTGCTTCAAAAATTGTAATGACACGCCCCTGTTAAACAGGGGCTGAAAAATTGGGCCTTAGGCACTGGTGGCACAACACTGCAACTCCTCACAGATACTGTACTTGGAGCACAGCAATGAGCCCTGTTGCAAAGTATTGCTTCAAAAATTGTAATGACACGCCCCTGTTAAACAGGGGCTGAAAAATTGGGCCTTAGGCACTGGTGGCACAACACTGCAACTCCTCACAGATACTGTACTTGGAGCACAGCAATGAGCCCTGTTGCAAAGTATTGCTTCAAAAATTGTAATTACACGCCCCTGTTAAACAGGGGCTGAAAAATTGGGCGTTAGGCACTGGTGGCGGCACCCATAAACAAAAATGATCTTACAAGCTATCATCATCAATCGTATCATTGAGGACTCGGAGGAGGAGGATAGCCAGTCAACATAACAGCACAGGCACTCAGCATCAGCATCAGTCTTGAAGGGATGTGACATGTTAAAATCAATTAGTCTGTTATATCAGCATCAGGTGTGTGGTAGCTGGTGGTGATCCAAGACTGGTTCATCTTGATGAAAGTCAGTCGATCAACCGAGTCGGTGGACAGGCGCACCCTGTGATCCGTGACAAATCCTCCAGCAGCACTGAATGTGCGTTCCGAAAGAACGCTGGATGCAGGACAGGCCAGTAGCTCAATTGCATACTGTGCAAGCTCTGGCCAGTGATCCATCCTCAAGACCCAGTAAGCCAGAGGATTTTCGGTGGGGAAGGTGTCCAAGTCTGACCTTGCCCCTAGATATTCCTGCACCATGTTTATCAGACGCTGGCGATGGTTGCTGGAACCGATCATACTTTGGGGCTGCGGACTAAAGAATTGTCTGAACGCATCGGTCAGACGGCCACCTTCCCCACCGCTCCTTCTTTGACTGGCCGAAGCCTCAGCAACTCGTTGTCCAGGACCAGGAGTTTGCAACCTCCCAGTCTCTGGGAACGCGTTGCACAGACCTTTCTGCAAGGCCTCCCGGAGTTGTCTCATCCTCTGCTCCCTCTGCGACGGTAACATAAGGTCCGCAACCTTACCCTTGTACCGTGGATCAAGGAGAGTGGCCAGCCAGTAATGGTCCCTCTCCTTGATCCGAAGAATACGAGGATCCTTCCGCAGACTTTGCAGGATCAGGGAGGCCATGCAGCGTAGGTTTGCTGAGGCATTCGCTCCGGAGTCCTCTGGGTCACTAAGGACGACATGATCCGCAGCCACCTCCTCCCAGCCACGTACAAGTCCACTGGTTTCTTGGGACTGTAAATCATCCCTAAAAGACTGCTGCTGATGATGCTGAGTGCCAGCCTCCACCTCCATGCTGACACAATCCTCCTCCTCCTCCTCTTCCTGTGCGATGGGTGGGACAGAAGGAACACTGTCTGGGTAAAGGGGGCCTTGAGAGGCAAGGAAGTCCTCCTCTTCCTGCCTCTGTTCTGCCTCAAGTGCCCTGTCCATTATTCCACGCAGCGTGTGCTCCAACAGGTGGACAAGAGGTACAGTGTCACTGATGCATGCACTGTCACTGCTCACCATCCTCGTGGCCTCCTCAAATGGTGCCAGGACAGTGCATGCATCCCTGATCATGCCCCACTGGCGTGGAGAAAAAAAACCAAGCTCCCCTGACCCTGTCCTGGTGCCGTAGTCGCACAGGTACTCATTGATGGCCCTCTGCTGCGTGTGCAGCCGCTGCAGCATGGCCAACGTTGAGTTCCACCTGGTGGGCATGTCACATATAAGGCGGTTCTTGGGCAGGTTCAACTCCTTTTGCAGCTCAGCCAGGCGAGCACTGGCATTATAAGATCTGCGGAAATGCACACAGACTTTCCTGGCCTGCCTCAGGACATCCTGTAAGCCCGGGTACCTGCCCAAGAAGCGCTGCACCACCAGGTTAAGGACGTGAGCCACACAGGGCACATGGGTCAGTTGTCCCTGTCGGAGGGCGGAGAGGAGGTTGGTGCCATTGTCGCAAACCACCATTCCTGGCTTAAGCTGGCGTGGCGTCAACCACCTCTCGGCCTGGCCCTGCAGAGCAGACAGGACCTCTGCCCCAGTGTGGCTTCTGTCCCCCAAACACACCAGCGCAAGCACGGCATGGCATCTTTTTGCCTGCGTACTTGCGTAGCCCCGTGAATGGCTACGGAGCACCGCTGGTTCATAGGACAAACCACAGGAAGAGGCCATGGAGGAAGAAGAAGAGGAGGGGGTGGAGGAGAGAGGTGTGTCACAACCAGTAGTAGCATTTTGGAGGCGTGGCGGTGGGACAACCTCCAACACTACTGCACCTTGTCCTGAATCCTTCCCAGCTGCCAAAAGAGTGACCCAATGGGCCGTGAAAGAAAGGTAACGTCCCTGTCCATGCCTGCTGGACCATGAGTCAGCGGTAATATGCACCTTACCGCTGACCGCCCTGTCCAGCGAGGCCAAGACATTGCCTTCCACATGCCGGTAGAGAGCCGGAATAGCCTTCCGTGAGAAAAAGTGGCGTTTGGGAACCTGCCACTGAGGAACCGCACATTGCACAAACTCACGGAAGGGGGCCGAGTCTACCAACTGAAAAGGCAGCAGTTGAAGCGCTAGCAATTTAGCCAAGCTAGCATTCAACCGCTGGGCATGTGGATGGCTGGGAGTGAACTTCTTTCGACGGTCCAGCAGCTGGGGCAGGGAAATTTGCCTGCTAGAATCGGACGTCGGTGTACTGCTAGCAGAGTGGGCGCAAGTACTTGGCTGTGACACACCTAATTCTACACCTTCATTCCTCTCAGTGCATGTTTCAGAGAGGACTGAAGTTATAGTGGGGTTGGAGATCCCAGCTGATGCGGTGCAAGGAGAGGTCCGCTTTGTTCTTTGGTGTGGGTCTTTGAGGTAGGCTTGCCAACGAGCTGCATGGCAGGTCAACATATGTCTGGTCAGGCATGTGGTACCCAAGCGGCTGATGTTTTGGCCACGCGATATACGCTTGAGACATATGTTGCAAACAGCAGCTGTGCGATCTGATGCACTAGCCTCAAAAAAGGCCCACACCAAAGAACTTTTTGAATGACGGGCAGAGGCAGCGCCCTGCACAGGCGGAGCTCTGCGGTGTGATTCCGTCGGTGTACTGCCCTTACGCTGGCCACCAAAGGGCATCCTGCCTCGTTGGAGATGTGCCTCCTCCTCATCCTCCTCCTCCTCCTCTCTCCTATTAGGCACCCACGTGGAGTCAGTGACCTCATCATCCCCTCCCTCCTCATCACTGGAGCCAATCTGGCAGTATGCTGCAGCTGCTGGAACATGACTGCCAGATTGGTGTCCTTCTTGAGCATCCCCTCTGTCTGCTCTCACGCTACTGCCTTCCTCTAGCTGGGTTTCATCATCAGACCCTTCGAAACGCTGGGCATCCTCCTGGAGCATGTACCCAACACTGTGCTGAAACAGTTCGGGGGACTCCTCAGGAGGAGGACATGGTGGGTCTAGGGAAGGAGTGACTGATGATTTGTCTGACATTGATACCAGGGAAGACGACGCTTTGGCAGCTGCTTTTCCAGTACCCTGAGCCTGGGTGAGAGAGGATGAGGAGGAGGAGGAGGGCTTGGTCATCCACTCTACCAAGTCTTCGGCATGATGTGGCTCAACATGTCCAGCTGCCGAAAAGAAGGACAAGCGTGTCCCATGGCCATGTGCTGATGACAATGCACCGCGTCCACGACCAGCACTGTTGCCCCCAGACACAGAGCCTGCTTGCCCTCTTTTATTGCCTCCTGACTGTCTGCCTCTCCTTGTTTGCCTTCCAGACATTCTAATAGATGGCCTGCAGGGAGATGGGAAAAAAGCAATAAGGGCTACCTTCAGGTGTCCTTCTCTGTCCCTTGAAACAAGGACTTTCACAGTGAAAGAAACTGACACTCTCCCTACCTACAGTTTTCTGTCCCTAGAAAAAATATTTTTTTTAATCACAATATAGCACAAGGACAATTCACTCACTGTCCTTACAGGTCCCTGGAAACAAGGACTTGCAGAGTGAAAGAAAAAAAACACTCTCCCTACCTACAGTTTTCTGTCCCTAGAATAAATGTTTTTTTTAAGCACAATATAGCACAAGGACAATTCACTCACTGTCCTTACAGGTCCCTGGAAATAAGGACTTGCAGAGTGAAAGAAAAAAAACACTCTCCCTACCTACAGTTTTCTGTCCCTAGAAAAAATGTTTTTTTTAATCACAATATAGCACAAGGACAATTCACTCACTGTCCTTCCAGGTCCCTGGAAACAAGGACTTGCAGAGTGAAAGAAAAAAAACACTCTCCCTACCTACAGTTTTCTGTCCCTAGAATAAATGTTTTTTTTAAGCACAATATAGCACAAGGACAATTCACTCACTGTCCTTCCAGGTCCCTGGAAACAAGGACTTGCAGAGTGAAAGAAAAAAAACACTCTCCCTACCTACAGTTTTCTGTCCCTAGAAAAAATGTTTTTTTTAATCACAATATAGCACAAGGACAATTCACTCACTGTCCTTACAGGTCCCTGGAAACAAGGACTTGCAGAGTGAAATAAACTGACACTCTCCCTACCTACAGTTTTCTGTCCCTAGAATAAATGTTTTTTTAAGCACAATATAGCACAAGGACAATTCACTCACTGTCCTTACAGGTCCCTGGAAACAAGGACTTGCAGAGTGAAAGAAAAAAAACACTCTCCCTACCTACAGTTTTCTGTCCCTAGAAAAAATGTTTTTTTTAATCACAATATAGCACAAGGACAATTCACTCACTGTCCTTACAGGTCCCTGGAAACAAGGACTTGCAGAGTGAAATAAACTGACACTCTCCCTACCTACAGTTTTCTGTCCCTAGAATAAATGTTTTTTTTAAGCACAATATAGCACAAGGACAATTCACTCACTGTCCTTACAGGTCCCTGGAAACAAGGACTTGCAGAGTGAAAGAAAAAAAACACTCTCCCTAAATACAGTTTTCTGTCCCTAGAAAAAATGTTTTTTTTAATCACAATATAGCACAAGGACAATTCACTCACTGTCCTTACAGGTCCCTGGAAACAAGGACTTGCAGAGTGAAATAAACTGACACTCTCCCTACCTACAGTTTTCTGTCCCTAGAATAAATGTTTTTTTTAAGCACAATATAGCACAAGGACAATTCACTCACTGTCCTTACAGGTCCCTGGAAACAAGGACTTGCAGAGTGAAAGAAAAAAAACACTCTCCCTACCTACAGTTTTCTGTCCCTAGAAAAAATGTTTTTTTTAATCACAATATAGCACAAGGACAATTCACTCACTGTCCTTACAGGTCCCTGGAAACAAGGACTTGCAGAGTGAAAGAAAAAAAACACTCTCCCTACCTACAGTTTTCTGTCCCTAGAAAAAATGTTTTTTTTAATCACAATATAGCACAAGGACAATTCACTCACTGTCCTTACAGGTCCCTGGAAACAAGGACTTGCAGAGTGAAATAAACTGACACTCTCCCTACCTACAGTTTTCTGTCCCTAGAATAAATGTTTTTTTTAAGCACAATATAGCACAAGGACAATTCACTCACTGTCCTTACAGGTCCCTGGAAACAAGGACTTGCAGAGTGAAAGAAAAAAAACACTCTCCCTACCTACAGTTTTCTGTCCCTAGAAAAAATGTTTTTTTTAATCACAATATAGCACAAGGACAATTCACTCACTGTCCTTACAGGTCCCTGGAAACAAGGACTTGCAGAGTGAAATAAACTGACACTCTCCCTACCTACAGTTTTCTGTCCCTAGAAAAAATGTTTTTTTTAATCACAATATAGCACAAGGACAATTCACTCACTGTCCTTACAGGTCCCTGGAAACAAGGACTTGCAGAGTGAAAGAAAAAAAACACTCTCCCTACCTACAGTTTTCTGTCCCTAGAAAAAATGTTTTTTTTAATCACAATATAGCACAAGGACAATTCACTCACTGTCCTTACAGGTCCCTGGAAACAAGGACTTGCAGAGTGAAATAAACTGACACTCTCCCTACCTACAGTTTTCTGTCCCTAGAAAAAATGTTTTTTTTAATCACAATATAGCACAAGGACAATTCACTCACTGTCCTTACAGGTCCCTGGAAACAAGGACTTGCAGAGTGAAAGAAAAAAAACACTCTCCCTACCTACAGTTTTCTGTCCCTAGAAAAAATGTTTTTTTTAAGCACAATATAGCACAAGGACAATTCACTCACTGTCCTTACAGGTCCCTGGAAACAAGGACTTGCAGAGTGAAAGAAAAAAAACACTCTCCCTACCTACAGTTTTCTGTCCCTAGAAAAAATGTTTTTTTTTAAGCACAATATAGCACAAGGACAATTCACTCACTGTCCTTCCAGGTCCCTGGAAACAAGGACTTGCAGAGTGAAAGAAAAAAAACACTCTCCCTACCTACAGTTTTCTGTCCCTAGAAAAAATGTTTTTTTTAAGCACAATATAGCACAAGGACAATTCACTCACTGTCCTTCCAGGTCCCTGGAAACAAGGACTTGCAGAGTGAAAGAAAAAAAACACTCTCCCTACCTACAGTTTTCTGTCCCTAGAAAAAATGTTTTTTTTAATCACAATATAGCACAAGGACAATTCACTCACTGTCCTTACAGGTCCCTGGAAACAAGGACTTGCAGAGTGAAAGAAACTGACACTCTCCCTACCTACAGTTTTCTGTCCCTAGAATAAATGTTTTTTTAAGCACAATATAGCACAAGGACAATTCACTCACTGTCCTTCCAGGTCCCTGGAAACAAGGACTTGCAGAGTGAAAGAAACTGACACTGTCCCTACCTACAGTTTTCTGTCCCTAGAATAAATGTTTTTTTTAATCACAATATAGCACAAGGACAATTCACTCACTGTCCTTCCAGGTCCCTGGAAACAAGGACTTGCAGAGTGAAATAAACTGACACTCTCCCTACCTACAGTTTTCTGTCCCTAGAATAAATGGTTTTTTTAAGCACAATATAGCACAAGGACAATTCACTCACTGTCCTTAGAGGTCCCTGGAAACAAGGACTTGCAGAGTGAAAGAAAAAAAACACTCTCCCTACCTACAGTTTTCTGTCCCTAGAAAAAATGTTTTTTTTAATCACAATATAGCACAAGGACAATTCACTCACTGTCCTTACAGGTCCCTGGAAACAAGGACTTGCAGAGTGAAAGAAACTGACACTCTCCCTACCTACAGTTTTCTGTCCCTAGAATAAATGTTTTTTTAAGCACAATATAGCACAAGGACAATTCACTCACTGTCCTTCCAGGTCCCTGGAAACAAGGACTTGCAGAGTGAAAGAAACTGACACTGTCCCTACCTACAGTTTTCTGTCCCTAGAATAAATGTTTTTTTTAATCACAATATAGCACAAGGACAATTCACTCACTGTCCTTCCAGGTCCCTGGAAACAAGGACTTGCAGAGTGAAATAAACTGACACTCTCCCTACCTACAGTTTTCTGTCCCTAGAATAAATGTTTTTTTTAAGCACAATATAGCACAAGGACAATTCACTCACTGTCCTTACAGGTCCCTGGAAACAAGGACTTGCAGAGTGAAAGAAAAAAAACACTCTCCCTACCTACAGTTTTCTGTCCCTAGAAAAAATGTTTTTTTTTAAGCACAATATAGCACAAGGACAATTCACTCACTGTCCTTCCAGGTCCCTGGAAACAAGGACTTGCAGAGTGAAAGAAAAAAAACACTCTCCCTACCTACAGTTTTCTGTCCCTAGAAAAAATGTTTTTTTTAAGCACAATATAGCACAAGGACAATTCACTCACTGTCCTTCCAGGTCCCTGGAAACAAGGACTTGCAGAGTGAAAGAAAAAAAACACTCTCCCTACCTACAGTTTTCTGTCCCTAGAAAAAATGTTTTTTTTAATCACAATATAGCACAAGGACAATTCACTCACTGTCCTTACAGGTCCCTGGAAACAAGGACTTGCAGAGTGAAAGAAACTGACACTCTCCCTACCTACAGTTTTCTGTCCCTAGAATAAATGTTTTTTTAAGCACAATATAGCACAAGGACAATTCACTCACTGTCCTTCCAGGTCCCTGGAAACAAGGACTTGCAGAGTGAAAGAAACTGACACTGTCCCTACCTACAGTTTTCTGTCCCTAGAATAAATGTTTTTTTTAAGCACACTATAGCACAAGCACAAAACACACTGACACTCTCCCTACCTATCCTTCTCTTTCCCTAAACTAAAGGAATCCAGGTTAAGCAAGAAAGAAATAACAGTCACTGTCCCTGCCTATGCTGCTCTATCCCTGCTCCGGAACACACTACACTAGGCCACCGTGCTGGCGGCCTTTTATAGTGTGGGGCGTGTACTAAACACCCTCAGCAATAATTGGCCACAGGCATCCTGCCTGTGGCCAATCATTGCTCTCCTCGCTGCCGGCGCTGTGATTGGCCAAGCATGCGGGGTCACAGTGCATGCTTGGCCAATCACAGCGCCTGGATGACACTGCGATGGCGTAGTGCATTGTGGGCCGTTCGCGTCACTCGAATTTGGCGCGAACGGCCCAAATCGTTCGATCTTCGTCGAACGATCGAACAGCCGATGTTCGAGTCGAACGTATGTTCGACTCGAACACGAAGCTCATCCCTAGTAGGGACAGACAAGGATAGGCAGTCAACAGTGTCAGTGTCATAATCTTTGCTAAACCTAGTGTGCTGAACCATATTGCTAAACCTTGTGTGTAGGGACAGACAAGGATAGGCAGTCGAGAGTTTCAGTGTCATAATCTTTGCTAAACCTAGTGTGCTGAACCATATTGCTAAACCTTGTGTGTAGGGACAGACAAGGATAGGCAGTCGAGAGTTTCAGTGTCATAATCTTTGCTAAACCTAGTGTGCTGAACCATATTGCTAAACCTTGTGTGTAGGGACAGACAAGGATAGGCAGTCGAGAGTGTCAGTGTCATAATCTTTGCTAAACCTAGTGTGCTGAACCATATTGCTAAACCTTGTGTGTAGGGACAGACAAGGATAGGCAGTCGAGAGTGTCAGTGTCATAATCTTTGCTAAACCTAGTGTGCTGAACCATATTGCTAAACCTTGTGTGTAGGGACAGACAAGGATAGGCAGTCGAGAGTGTCAGTGTCATAATCTTTGCTAAACCTAGTGTGCTGAACCATATTGCTAAACCTTGTGTGTAGGGACAGACAAGGATAGGCAGTCGAGAGTGTCAGTGTCATAATCTTTGCTAAACCTAGTGCGCTGAACCATATTGCTAAACCTTGTGTGTAGGGACAGACAAGGATAGGCAGTCGAGAGTGTCAGTGTCATAATCTTTGCTAAACCTAGTGCGCTGAACCATATTGCTAAACCTTGTGTGTAGGGACAGACAAGGATAGGCAGTCGAGAGTGTCAGTGTCATAATCTTTGCTAAACCTAGTGTGCTGAACCATATTGCTAAACCTTGTGTGTAGGGACAGACAAGGATAGGCAGTCGAGAGTGTCAGTGTCATATTCTTTGCTAAACCTAGGGTGCTGAACCATATTGCTAAACCTTGTGTGTAGGGACAGACAAGGATAGGCAGTCGACAGTGTCAGTGTCCTATTCTTTGCTAAACCTTGTGTGCAGGGAGAGAGAAGGATAGGCAGGGGACAGTGTCAGTGTCATTGTTGCTAAGCCTCCTGCACAGTATACACCTGAAGCTAGCCCTTATTGCTGGTTTTCCCATCTCCCTGCAGGCCATTAGAATGTCTGGAAGGCAAACAAGGAGAGGCAGACAGTCAGGAGCCAATAAAAGAGGGCAAGCAGGCTCTGTGTCTGGGGGCAACAGTGCTGGTCGTGGACGCAGTGCATTGTCATCAGCACATGGCCATGGGACACGCTTGTCCTTCTTTTCGGCAGGGCAGACAAGGATAGGCAGTCGAGAGTGTCAGTGTCATAATCTTTGCTAAACCTAGTGTGCTGAACCATATTGCTAAACCTTGTGTGTAGGGACAGACAAGGAGAGGCAGTCGAGAGTGTCAGTGTCATAATCTTTGCTAAACCTAGTGCGCTGAACCATATTGCTAAACCTTGTGTGTAGGGACAGACAAGGATAGGCAGTCGAGAGTGTCAGTGTCATAATCTTTGCTAAACCTAGTGTGCTGAACCATATTGCTAAACCTTGTGTGTAGGGACAGACAAGGATAGGCAGTCGAGAGTGTCAGTGTCATAATCTTTGCTAAACCTAGTGTGCTGAACCATATTGCTAAACCTTGTGTGTAGGGACAGACAAGGATAGGCAGTCGAGAGTGTCAGTGTCATAAGCTTTGCTAAACCTAGTGCGCTGAACCATATTGCTAAACCTTGTGTGTAGGGACAGACAAGGATAGGCAGTCGAGAGTGTCAGTGTCATAATCTTTGCTAAACCTAGTGTGCTGAACCATATTGCTAAACCTTGTGTGTAGGGACAGACAAGGATAGGCAGTCGAGAGTGTCAGTGTCATAATCTTTGCTAAACCTAGTGTGCTGAACCATATTGCTAAACCTTGTGTGTAGGGACAGACAAGGATAGGCAGTCGAGAGTGTCAGTGTCATATTCTTTGCTAAACCTAGTGTGCTGAACCATATTGCTAAACATTGTGTGTAGGGACAGACAAGGATAGGCAGTCGACAGTGTCAGTGTCATAATCTTTGCTAAACCTAGTGCGCTGAACCATATTGCTAAACCTTGTGTGAAGGGACAGACAAGGATAGGCAGTCGAGAGTTTCAGTGTCATAATCTTTGCTAAACCTAGTGTGCTGAACCATATTGCTAAACCTTGTGTGTAGGGACAGACAAGGATAGGCAGTCGAGAGTGTCAGTGTCATAATCTTTGCTAAACCTAGTGTGCTGAACCATATTGCTAAACCTTGTGTGTAGGGACAGACAAGGATAGGCAGTCGAGAGTGTCAGTGTCATAATCTTTGCTAAACCTAGTGCGCTGAACCATATTGCTAAACCTTCTGTGTAGGGACAGACAAGGATAGGCAGTCGAGAGTGTCAGTGTCATAATCTTTGCTAAACCTAGTGTGCTGAACCATATTGCTAAACGTTGTGTGTAGGGACATACAAGGATAGGCAGTCGAGAGTGTCAGTGTCATAATCTTTGCTAAACCTAGTGCGCTGAACCATATTGCTAAACCTTGTGTGTAGGGACAGACAAGGATAGGCAGTCGAGAGTGTCAGTGTCATAATCTTTGCTAAACCTAGTGCGCTGAACCATATTGCTAAACCTTGTGTGTAGGGACAGACAAGGATAGGCAGTCGAGAGTGTCAGTGTCATAATCTTTGCTAAACCTAGTGTGCTGAACCATATTGCTAAACCTTGTGTGTAGGGACAGACAAGGATAGGCAGTCGAGAGTGTCAGTGTCATAATCTTTGCTAAACCTAGTGTGCTGAACCATATTGCTAAACCTTGTGTGTAGGGACAGACAAGGATAGGCAGTCGAGAGTGTCAGTGTCATATTCTTTGCTAAACCTAGTGTGCTGAACCATATTGCTAAACCTTGTGTGTAGGGACAGACAAGGATAGGCAGTCGACAGTGTCAGTGTCCTATTCTTTGCTAAACCTTGTGTGCAGGGAGAGAGAAGGATAGGCAGGGGACAGTGTCAGTGTCATTGTTGCTAAGCCTCCTGCACAGTATACACCTGAAGCTAGCCCTTATTGCTGGTTTTCCCATCTCCCTGCAGGCCATTAGAATGTCTGGAAGGCAAACAAGGAGAGGCAGACAGTCAGGAGCCAATAAAAGAGGGCAAGCAGGCTCTGTGTCTGGGGGCAACAGTGCTGGTCGTGGACGCGGTGCATTGTCATCAGCACATGGCCATGGGACACGCTTGTCCTTCTTTTCGGCAGCTGGACATGTTGAGCCACATCATGCCGAAGACTTGGTAGAGTGGATGACCAAGCCCTCCTCATCCTCCTCATCCTCTCTCACCCAGGCTCAGGGTACTGGCAAAGCAGCTGCCAAAGCATCCTCTTCCCTGGTATCAATGTCATCATCAGTCACTCCTTCCCTAGACCCACCATGTCCTCCTCCTGAGGAGTCCCCCGAACTGTTTGAGCACAGTGTTGGGTACATGCTCCAGGAGGATGCCCAGCGTTTCGAAGGGTCTGATGATGATACCCAGCTAGAGGAAGGCAGTAGCGTGAGAGCAGAGAGAGGGGATGCTCAAGAAGGACACCAATCTGGCAGTCATGTTCCAGCAGCTGCAGCATACTGCCAGATTGGCTCCAGTGATGAGGAGGGAGGGGATGATGAGGTCACTGACTCCACGTGGGTGCCTAATAGGAGAGAGGAGGAGGAGGAGGATGAGGAGGAGGCACATCTCCAACGAGGCAGGATGCCCTTGGGTGGCCAGCGTAAGGGCAGCACACCGACGGAATCACACCGCAGAGCTCCGCCTGTGCAGGGCGCTGCCTCTGCCCGTTATTCAAAAAGTTCTTTGGTGTGGGCCTTTTTTGAGGCGAGTGCATCAGATCGCACAGCTGCTGTTTGCAACATATGTCTCAAGCGTATATCGCGTGGCCAAAACATCAGCCGCTTGGGCACCACATGCTTGACCAGACATATGTTGACCTGCCATGCAGCTCGTTGGCAAGCCTACCTTAAAGACCCACACCAAAGAACAAAGCGGACCTCTCCTTGCACCGCATCAGCTGGGATCTCCAACCCCACTATACCTTCAGTCCTCTCTGAAACCTGCACTGAGAGGAATGAAGGTGTAGAATTAGGTGTGTCACAGCCAAGTACTTGCGGCCACTCTGCTAGCAGTACACCGACGTCCGATTCTAGCAGGCAAATTTCCCTGCCCCAGCTGCTGGACCGTCGAAAGAAGTTCACTCCCAGCCATCCACATGGCCAGCGGTTGAATGCTAGCTTGGCTAAATTGCTAGCGCTTCAACTGCTGCCTTTTCAGTTGGTAGACTCGGCGCCCTTCCGTGAGTTTGTGCAATGTGCGGTTCCTCAGTGGCAGGTTCCCAAACGCCACTTTTTCTCACGGAAGGCGATTCCGGCTCTCTACCGGCATGTGGAAGGCAATGTCTTGGCCTCGCTGGACAGGGCGGTCAGCGGTAAGGTGCATATTACCGCTGACTCATGGTCCAGCAGGCATGGACAGGGACGTTACCTTTCTTTCACGGCCCATTGGGTCACTCTTTTGGCAGCTGGGAAGGATGCAGGACAAGGTGCAGTAGTGTTGGAGGTTGTTCCACCACCACGCCTCCAAAATGCTACTACTGGTTGTGACACACCTCTGTCCTCCACCCCCTCCTCTTCTTCTTCGTCCGTGGCCTCTTCCTGTGCTTTGTCCTCAGAACCAGCGGTGCTCCGTAGGCGTTCAAGGGGCTACGCAAGTACGCAGGCAAAAAGATGCCATGCCGTGCTTGCGCTGGTGTGTTTGGGGGACAGGAGCCACACTGGGGCAGAGGTTCTGTCTGCTCTGCAGGGGCAGGCCGAGAGGTGGTTGACCCCACGCCAGCTTAAGCCAGGAATGGTAGTTTGCGACAATGGCACCAACCTCCTCTCCGCTCTCCGACAGGGACAACTGACCCATGTGCCCTGTGTGGCTTACGTCCTTAACCTGGTGGTGCAGCGGTTCTTGGGCAGGTACCCGGGCTTACAGGATGTCCTGAGGCAGGCCAGGAAAGTCTGTGTGCATTTCCGCAGATCTTATAATGCCAGTGCTCGCCTGGCTGAGCTGCAAAAGGAGTTGAACCTGCCCAAGAACCGCCTTATATGTGACATGTCCACCAGGTGGAACTCAACGTTGGCCATGCTGCAGCGGCTGCACACGCAGCAGAGGGCCATCAATGAGTACCTGTGCGACTACGGCACTAGGACAGGGTCAGGGGAGCTCAGGTTTTTTTCACCACGCCAGTGGGGCATGATCAGGGATGCATGCACTGTCCTGGCACCATTTGAGGAGGCCACGAGGATGGTGAGCAGTGACAGTGCATGCATCAGTGACACTGTACCTCTTGTCCTACTGTTGGAACATACGCTGCGTGGAATAATGGACAGGGCACTTGAGGCAGAACAGAGGCAGGAAGAGGAGGACTTCCTTGCCTCTCAAGGCCCCCTTTACCCAGACAGTGTTCCTTCTGTCCCACCCATCGCACAGGAAGAAGAGGAGGAGGAGGAGGATTGTGTCAGCATGGAGGTGGAGCCTGGCACTCAGCATCATCAGCAGCAGTCTTTTAGGGATGATTTACAGTCCCAAGAAACCAGTGGACTTGTACGTGGCTGGGAGGAGGTGGCTGCGGATCATGTCATCCTTAGTGACCCAGAGGACTCCGGACTGAATGCCTCAGATAACCTACGCTGCATGGCCTCCCTGATCCTGCAAAGTCTGCGGAAGGATCCTCGTATTCTTCGGATCAAGGAGAGGGACCATTACTGGCTGGCCACTCTCCTTGATCCACGGTACAAGGGTAAGGTTGCGGACCTTATCTTACCGTCGCAGAGGGAGCAGAGGATGAGACAACTCCGGGAGGCCTTGCAGAAAGGTCTGTGCAACGCGTTCCCAGAGACTGGGAGGTTACAAACTCCTGGTCTTGGACAACGAGTTGCTGAGGCTTCGGTCAGTCAAAGAAGGAGCGGTGGGGAAGGTGGCCGTCTGACCGAAGCGTTCAGACAATTCTTTAGTCCGCAGCCCCAAGGTATGATCGGTTCCAGCAACCATCGCCAGCGTCTGATATACATGGTGCAGGAATACCTAGGGGCAAGGTCAGACTTGGACACCTTCCCCACCGAAAATCCTCTGGCTTACTGGGTCTTGAGGATGGACCACTGGCCAGAGCTTGCACAGTATGCAATTGAGCTACTGGCCTGTCCTGCATCCAGCGTTCTTTCAGAACGCACATTCAGTGCTGCTGGAGGATTTGTCACGGATCACAGGGTGCGCCTGTCCACCGACTCTGTTGATCGACTGACCTTCATAAAGATGAACCAGTCTTGGATCACCACCAGCTACCAAACACCTGAAGCTGATATAACAGACTAATTTATTTTCAAATGTCACATCCCTTCAAGACTGATGCTGATGCTGAGAGCTTGTCCTGTTATGTTGACTGACTATCCTCCTCCTCCTCAATGATCCGATTGACGATGATAGCTTGGAAGAACATTTTTGTTTCTGGGTGCCGCCACCAGTGGCTAAGGCCCAATTTTTCAGCCCCTGTTTAACAGGGGTGTGTTATTACAATTTTTTATGCAATGCTTTGCAGCAGGGCTCATTCCTGCACTCCAACTAGAGTATCTGGGAGTGGTTGCAGTGTCGTGGCACCAGCACCAGTGGCTAAGGTCCAATTTTTCAGCCCCTGTTTAACAGGGGCGTGTAATTACAATTTTTGATGCAATACTTTGCAACAGGGCTCATTGCTGTGCTCCAAGTACAGTATCTGTGAGGGGTTGCAGTGTTGTGGCACCAGTGCCTAAGGCTCAATTTTTCTGCCCCTGTTTAACAGGGGCATGTAATTACAATTCTTGATCTAATAATTCACAGCAGGGCCCATTCCTGCGCCCACCAAGACTAACTGTGAGGCCTTACAGTGTTGTGTCAACACCACCACCACCACCAAAGGTCCAATTTTTCAACCCCTGTTCAACAGGGGCATGCAATTACAATTCTTCATCTAATAATTCACAGCAGGGCCCATTCCTGCGCCCACCAAGACTAACTTTGAGGCCTTACAGTGTTGTGTCAACACCACCACCACCACCACCACCACCAAAGGCCCAATTTTTCAGCCCCTGTTCAACAGGGGCATGCAATTACAATTCTTGATCTAATAATTCACAGCAGGGCCCATTCCTGCGCCCACCAAGAGTAACTGTGAGGCCTTACAGTGTTGTGTCAACACCACCACCACCAAAGGCCCAATTTTTCAGCCCCTGTTCAACAGGGGCATGCAATTACAATTCTTGATCTAATAATTCACAGCAGGGCCCATTCATGCGCCCACCAAGAGTAACTGTGAGGGCTCACAGTGTTGTGGCAACACCAACATGTAAGGGGCAAATTTCAGCTGAGTATATACGGCAGGCCCCTACTTTCAAACATCCAACTTACAAACGACTCCTCCTTGCAAACGGAAGGATACAACAGGAAGTGAGAGGAAATCTACCCCTAGGAAGGCAAATTCTCTCCTGTAAGAGTTAATATGGGAAAAAAGTGTCTCCTCTCCACTGATGCTTTATCACCAATTCTTGTTTCAATAAAAACCCCAAATTTTCAAAAAACATTTGTCATTAGGACGGAAAGTGAGGTGAACTGTTCTGAACAGGTGCACACTGCACAGACAGCAAAACAAATGTTACAGGGGTGATAACCCTTCCCTATGTTTTCCAAAAAGCTTAAAAATATATTTTTTGGCTGGAGCTACACTTAAACAATGTACCTGTTCAAAATTACAAACAGATTCTACATAAGAACAAACCTACAGTCCCTGTCTTGTATGCACCGCCTGTATACGGCTGTTCAGAGTATATAGGGCCTTTTTTATTTTGTGTGCGGGGTTCCCCTTAATATCCATACAAGACCCAAAGGGGCTGGTAATGGGCTGGGGTAAGGGGGGGGGGGTGTGATGGGGTAGCTATGTCATTTTTCTTAAAGATTTTCATCCATATTACCGGGACCAGACATTACATTAAAGCCGCAAGCAGTTTTAAATGGCTTTTTTTCCTTTAGAAATGTAATTTTGTGCAGGGACAGTTCTAAACACGGGAAACACGTGGCACTTCACAGGCATACTTTAGACACCCCCCAGGTACGATATTTAAAGGAATATTTGACTTTTTTTTTTTCACTTTATGCATCATTAAATAGACTGCTCCAGAAAAACGGCCGTTTTTAAAACTTCTTTTTGCATTGATACATGTCCCCTGGTGCAGAACCCGGGTTCCCAAACCCTTTTTAGGACAATAACATGCATAATAGTCGTTATAATTAGCACTTTAGATTTCGAACGTTCGCATCCATTGTATTTAATAGGGTTCTAAAGTTCGTGCGAACTTTCGGTCCGTTCGCGGGTTCTGGTGCGAACCGAACCTGGGGGTGTTCGGCTCATCACTAGTCACCAGAAAGCAAATCAGGGGAGGGTCAACAACTGTATGATTAAACAAAATTATGGCTTTATTGATGAAATACACAGTATAAATAAAGTCCAGCCGAATTGGCACAATGACCATTCGGGTGGACCACGTTCCTCCAAAGTACCCAGTAATAGATGTAGCGGGGTCCCCAAATTTAACCCCGCTATACCTAAATTTAGGGGTGACCAGAGCAATAGTTGGCTCGGGTCTCTTAATTATTTGGACTCTGCCTTACTGCTGTGTCACCTGGCGTGCAGTTCCCTTTGGGCGTATAGGTGGTGCTGTCACCAATTCCCGGGGTTGAACCACAGGTGATGGAGTAGGTATTGGATGTCCTCTCTCGGCTGCCTTTGGTGGGCGGTTCTGGCCTGCTGTGCATGCCGGGAGAGGATATATAAGGGGCAGACGCCATTACACAGGAGCCAATTCCCGGGGCTCATGCCTGGAAGCCAATTCCCGGTGCCCATGCCCGGAAGCCAATTCCCGGGGCCCATGCCCGGAAGCCAATTCCCGGGACCCACTGCCCGGAGGGAGCTACCCCTCAGAGGGGGGTGTGTCCCATCTTGATTGAGGAGTCTCGGGCACCTTTATCCTGAGGCTAAAAAGTTCCAGGTAGGCCCAGTACCTTTAGCTGGGTCCACAGCTGAAGAGGAGTCCCAGGGAACCCGGGTGAGGGTAACCGCTCTGACACGGAGGATACCAGGGGAGGATTGATCCCATAACAAGAGGGCGAGTAATAAAGTATTGCTGACTCGGGAAAGGCCTGGTGACCTGTCGGAGGGAAGGATTCCTCACTTCGCAGACTGCCTCTGCGGAGTGTTGAAAGTTCAGGAGGGATCTCCTTGACTTGGTCCGGCTGCTAGTGCTATTGAGTGACTATCCGGGTGAGCTGTACCCACTCGGAACCGAGTGGCGATGAAGCCAAGAGTGTGCCTGAATCCTCTTCTATCTGCTAACCTTTTCTCACTTCAACTCTCTGGTTCCTGAAAGCAAGATAATATAAACTCATGTTGGAGTTGATATGTTGTGTGGACATTGACCTCATTTGGGAAAGATAAAGACTCACCTCTATAAACATAGAGGGGAGAGCCAGCAGAAGGAAGCAACTCGCTGCGGGACCCAAGTATGTAACACCGCCTGACCTTTATAATCTAGAGGACACGGGCATGTGGCATGGTGTGTCTTATCCCCCTGCTTGAGAAGGTAAGAGGGGGAAAAAGATCCGTGTGCTACATAGATAAAAATAATCACTGTAGTAAATTAACAACGTTGTCATTAAAAACGCGCTAAACCCAAAAACCCCAAAACTCCCACTATAGCAGTCCCGTCTCCAGAACAGGGGTAGAAAATGGTGCTACTAATTAATGTTTTCCTGCTCGATGCAACAATGCCCCATTGAAGTTTCGCCCTTTAATTAATTAATTAATTAATATCTTGTGTCAATATAAAAGGGGCTTGTACAAGTATTGCAGCGTAGGGTCATATAATAAGAGAGAAGGAGAACAGCTTGATAATCATAGTATCCCGGCCATTTGCTTCCGCTAGTGGAGTAGGTCTGCCATTCACATCAACAGGTCACCACAGCTATCAATTGCAATATACGGTATTCAGTATTTGCCCAGTCTCACAATGAGCAGCAGTAACCACCTTACGCTAGTTAAGTATTAACTGTATTGATTTGTGTAAAGGGCTGCAAGTAGCAATGGTGAGCTACATGAGAAGTAGGGCATTCATCCCAGTTCAAGTTGAATCCTTGGATAATCACTGTAGTGGCTCACTGAAGGGAAGAAGTATGTAAGTAATGTTCGTCCTGGATGGATGCTTACCCTTCCTGTGCCAAGCTGGCTTTGCCGCAATATAATATCGCACAATATGTCCTCTGGTTAGGAGACCATAAAAGGTGTCTGTGATGCCGCTTGCTAGATTCACGCGGTTTGCGTTAGCTGTTCCGAATGGCTGTGTGTTTGTCCAGGGAATTTTTCCGAGACTTCCGGTTCAGCGTCTGGAATGCAGGGCTATGGTGGCTGGGATGGCCCGCTTGTGATTGCGGAAGTAGACTTATCCGAAAACTGACCCGTGGATGTCAATAGTAAGTAATCTCCTTACATTCACGAATTGGGAGCCATTGTCGAGTGCGGGGATGGGCTTGCGTCGGCTACGTCGACGCGTTTCGTGCACTTAGCTGTGCACTTCGTCTGGATGTTATGCGTAAGTAATCATCATCTTTATATAAGGAACAATGTCCAATCAGCTTTACTTACATAATTTTTTCTATAGACTGCCATCTTGTGGTGACACGATAAACTACAGTTAGTTAAAAAAGGCAAGTGTATTAATTATACCGTTGTTGACCCTCCCCTGATTTGCTTTCTGGTGACATCTCTTTGTCCCATGCATCCTTGTTTATATATCCTATAATCCCTACCCCATCCAAGTTATCATCCCCTCAATAAAACAACAAAAACAAAGCTCAAGAATTGTTTTACTGTGTCTGGATGTAATTCTTACATTTTCAATCTATGAGTATGTAATGCATGTTACAGAGTGCAGTGGTGGTGGTCAGTGGTGTGCGTGTATACTGCTTAAGCGTTGCTAGTCAGTGATGTGTGTGCCCCCTTAAAGTGGCCCTCTCACTTCTGAAAAAATAAAAGCTTGAAAAAAAAAGAAAAAGAAAATCAGCGTGTACTTACTTGCCATTTATCTTTGCTCTACTACCTGTAAAATGTTATGCAGCGAGCACTTCTGGAAGTCACAGCTTCCTGGTCCCCCTGTCCACAGTATTAACTACTTCCTTCCCTGCCTATAGTAATATGACGTCCGCAGATGGGATCTCCCATCCTGGGTGGGCGTCATATGATGTCCCCGGCGGTATAGGGGGCGCGTGTCTGCTGCGTCACAGAGGAGCCGATGCGCGTGCCTGGGGTGACAGAGCAGGAACCTGGATCTGTGTGTGTAAACACACAGATCCACATCCTGTCAGGGGAAAGGAGACAGATCGTGTGTTCCCAGTATATAGGAACACCGATCGGTCTCCTCCCCCAGTCAGTCCCATCCCCCACAGTGAGAATCACTCCCTAGGTAACACATTTAACCCCTTGATTGCCCCCTAGTGTTAACTCCTTCCCTGTCAGTGACATTTATACAGTAATCAGTGCATATTTATAGCACTGATCGCTGTATAAATGTTGATGGTCCCAAAAGTGACCGATCTGTCCACCACAATGTCACAATCACGATAAAAATCGCAGATCACCGCCATTACAAGTAAAAACAAAATAATAATAATAAAAATGCCATAAATCAATAACCTATTTTGTAGGCGCTAGAACTTTTGCGCAAACCAATCAATATACGCTTATTGCAATTTTTTTACCAAAAATATGTAAAAGAATACATATCGGCCTAAACTAAGGAAAAAAATGGGTTGTTTTAAAAAAAAAAATGGGATATTTATTATAGCAAAAAAAATATTGTGTTTTTTTCGAAATTGTCGCTTTTGTTTTGTTTATAGTGCAAAAAATTTGGGTACAGTGTTGCATGAATGCACAATTGTCATTCAAAATGTGACAGTGCTGAAAAGCTAAAAATTGGCCTGGGCAGGAAGGGGGTGAAAATGCCAAGTATTAAAGTGGTTAAAGGGTTACTAAACCCTCATTTTTTTTTTTTAAATAACAAACATGTCATGTTACCTCTTCTGTGCAGTTGGTTTTGCACAGAGTGGCCCCGATCCTCCTCCATGCACTCCCATGTCCTGCTTCTGCGTATATTACCACAGACAGCAGGACTCGGCCCGCCCCCCCGACGCCTGAGTCATTGGATTTGATTGACAGCAGCGGGAGCCACTGGCTGTGCTGCTATCAATCTATCCAATCAGGACACGAGACACCGGCTGGACCTAGTGAGCTCGTCCACGGGGCGAGAAAGAACGAGTTCAGGTAAGTAAAATGAGGGATCTGGGGGGCTGCTGCATGACAGAAGGTTTTTCACCTTAATGCATAGGAGGGTTTACAACCCCTTTAAGTACACACCACTGGCCAGCAGCAAGGGATAATTTACCACTGACTAGCAGTAAGGAAGCTTTTCTCCACTGACCAGCAGAATGTGGGCGCTTTTCTACTGAGAATTGAAAAAGTGGAATGCAGTAAGGTGAAACACACCACTCACCAGAAGTAAGGGGCCACACACCGCCAACCTGCATTAATGAGCACATATCACTGACCACCCCCTTACCAGTGCTCAGCGATGTGTGCCTGCCCACTGGTGGTCAGTGGTGTGTGCCTCCTTATGGCTGGTAGCTGTCATTAACTTGAAGTGTCTTTCATCAGGTAGAGGCTTTATGAAAATATCTGTGACCATGTCAGCATAGTTGCCAACTGTTCCGAAATTTCCCGGGACATTCCCGGTATTTAGACTTTTGTCCCGGTCTTACAGTTTCCCGGGAAATTCCACCTCTTGGTTCTTCCTTTCCACCTCCACGAGCTGGCCTTCTGTAAATGGCACAGAGACCATAAGGAGATGTAAGGCTGGATGTAAGGAGATGTAAGGAGGGACTCCACTGGGGACACCTGTGATGTAAGGAGGGACTTCGCTGGGGATACCTGTGATGTAAGAAGGGACTCTGCTGGGGACACCTGATGAAATGAGGTACTCCGCTGGGGACACCTGTGATGTAAGGAGGTACTCCGCTGGGGGCACCTGATGTAGGGAGGGACTCCGCTGGGGACACCTGATGTAAGGAGGGACTCCACTTGGGACACCTGATGTAAGGAGGGACTCCGCTGGGGACACCTGATGTAAGGAGTGATTCCGCTGGGGACACCTGATGTAAGGAGGGACTCTGCTGGGGGCATCTGATGTAAGGAGGGACTTCACTGGGGGCACCTGATGTAAGGAGGGACTCTGCTAGGGACACCTGATGTAAGGAGGGACTCCGCTGGGGATACCTGATGTAAGGAGGGACTCCGCTGGGGACACCTGTGATGTAAGGAGGGACTCTGCTGGGGGCATCTGATGTAAGGAGGGACTTCACTGGGGCACCTGATGTAAGGAGGGACCCCGCTGGGGACACCTGTGATGTAAGGAGGGACTCTGCTGGGGGCATCTGATGTAAGGAGGGACTTCACTGGGGCACCTGATGTAAGGAGGGACTCTGCTGGGATCACCTGATGTAAGGAGGGACCCCGCTGGGAACACCTGATGTAAGGAGAGACTCTGCTGGGGGCATCTGATGTGAGGAGGGACTTCACTGGGGGCATCTGATGTAAGGAGGGACTCTGCTGGGAATGCCTGATGTAAGGAGGGACTCTGCTGGGGACACCTGATGGCATCTGGTGGCAGGTGACCTGGCAAGTGACACGCTCAGGGCTCCCACTGATTCAGGATTATGGTGAGTTGAACTATTTAATTTTATCTTACAATGTAATAATTTCAATAATGCACTTCAATCATCCTAACACCATAACAACCATGGTGCCGGGATGATTGTAGCACTAACACCAGGTGGTTTGGAGTATCTTTATCTGCTGATTGTTAAACTTTACACATATTTTTATTGTGGTGTAGGATCTGGTCCTGCTTTTCCTCCATCCCTCTTTCTTTCCTTCCTTCTCTCTCCTTCCCTCCCTATTTCTTTCTTTCTCCCTCCATCCGTCGTTCATCTCAGACTCAAACCACACCCCATTGAGCCACGCCTCCTTTATGCCACGTCCAATATTTAGTTTAAACCACTCCCATTTTTTTGCACGTCTCATTTTTTTCCCCTCTATTGTCCACCTTGAAATGAATGTCTCGCCCCCTAATTATAATAAGACTCTGCCTACAGACAAAAAAGTGTACCTATACATTTTTAGACAATGTTGGCAACTACAGTCAGGTCCATAAATATTGGGACATTGACACAATTCTAATCTTTTTGGCTCTATACACCACCACAATGGATTTGAAATGAAACAAACAAGATGTGCTTTAACTGCAGACTTTCAGCTTTAATTTTACGGTATTTACATCCAAATCGGGTGAACAGTGTAGGAATTACAACAGTTTGTATATGTGCCTCCCACTTTTTAAGGGACTCAGATGTTCCATGGCCAGGTGTGTGTTATTCCCTCATTATCCCAATTACAAGGAGCAGATAAAAGATCATTTCAAGTGTGCTATTTGCATTTGGAATCTGTTGCTGTCAACTCTCAATATGAGATCCAAAGAGCTGTTACTATCAGTGAAGCAAGCCATCATTAGGCTGAAAAAACTAAACAAACCCATCAGAGAGATAGCAAAAACATTAGGTGTGGCCAAATCAACTGTTTGGAACATCCTTAAAAAGAAAGAATGCACCGGTGAGGTCAGCAACACCAAAAGACACGGAAGACCACGGAATACAACTGTGCTGGATGACCGAAGAATTCTTTCCCTGGTGAAGAAAACACCCTTCACAACAGTTGGCCAGATCAAGAACACTCTCCAGGAGGTAGGTGTATGTGGCCTAGCAGCCAGATGTGCACGGAATAGGCCCAACCTCTGGCCTAGCAGCCCAGGCAATACAAAAAAAAGTCCACCCAGACAGCCATCCAGGTGGCACAGCACCCTGATCACCTGACTCCACCCAGATATATAGGTTCTCCCAGCAGGCCAAGGGATTTAAGAAAACCCCTGCCCATTGGCTGAGATACCCTAGCGGCAGAAGAGAAAAGTGCAGCAAGTACAGACATGCCGCGTACACACGATCATTTTTCCCGCCGCCATCTGGTGATTCTCCGGGCTCTCCCGTGCGATCGGGGAACTGGAGCGAATCTTCCGGCACCGTTGGTGGGTCACATGACGAGCATAGAGATGACTCGTGACCAGATGGTCAGCAGTCATCTCTATGATCGTCAGAGGCCTGGGCGCGATGTGATGACGTCACGCCCGGGTCCTCAAATGTAAACAAAGCCGCCATTGCGGCTAGTAAGTATGAGATCAGTGAAAAAAAATTCACTGATCTCATGCTTTCCAGCCTGGAGGAGAGATGTGGGGTCTTATTGACCCCGCATCTCTCAATAAAGAGGACCTGTCACACACATTCCTACCGTATTACAAGAGATGTTTACATTCCTTGTAATAGGAATAAAAGTGATAAAAAAAAATAAAAAAAGTAAAATAATTGTAAAAAAAAAAAAAAAAAATTAAAACGCCCATGTCCCCGGTAGCTCGCGATCAGAAGCGAATGCACACGTAAGTCGCCCACATATGTAAACGCCGTTCAAACCACATATGTGATGTATCGCCGCGTGCGTTAGAGCGCGTGCAACAATTCTAGCACTAGACCCCCTCTGTAATTCTGACCTGGTAACCTGTAAAAAAAATTTAAGCGTCGCCTATGGAGATTTTTAAGTACCGAAGTTTGCCGCCATTCCATGAGTGTGCGCAATTTTAAAGCGTGACATGTTAGGTATCTATTTACTCGGCGTAACATCATCTTTCATATTTTCCCCCAAAATTGGGCTAACTTTACTGTTTTGTTATTTTTTAATTCATGAAACCATTTTTTTTTTTGAAAAAGGCGTTTGAAAAATTATTGCGCAAATATCGTGCAAGAAAAAAAGTTGCAATGACCGTTATTTTATTCCCTAGGGTGTCTGCTAAAAAAACATATATAATGTTTGGGGGTTCTGAGTAATTTTCTAGCAAAAGAATGATGATTTGTACATGAAGGAGAGAAGTGCTAGAATAGGCTCGGTATTGAAGTGGTACAAAAAGCCCTGTATTGAAGTGGTTAAGGAAGGCTCAGACAAAATGTCAGCTTTCTGTGTAATATTTTAGTTGATCCTTTAGGTTTATGTAAGTTAGGGTCACTCATAGCTCAGTGTCTGTGGAGTGTTCTGTGGGTACAAGGACTGCCGACTGTCCTGTAAGTAGTGCAGATGGCATATCACTGGAGGTTTGTAGTTGGCAAAGTATGTGTGCCATAATGTGCAAATATATGGTGTATACCTACTTAATTTGGCAAAAGCTCCTGGTGGGGACCTCAAAAGATTAATTCCACTTTAAATTAGCAGATGGTAGAATAAGGGCGGAAAGCAGATTCTCCAAATGATAATTAATACATTTTGCTTTTTTTATTTAAAAAAAAGACTGGGGACTAGTGTTGGGCGAATAGTTCGGTCCGAGCATGAATTTGGGCTGACTGTCGAGGTGTTCGACCATTTGTTCAGCCAGCCGAGCGCCCCACAATGCATTGCGTGCCGCACAGTGCATTGGAAGCCCCGATTGGCTCAAGCAATGAAGGATTTGCCCAATCAGGGCACAGAACACTGTCAAAGCCATGATTGGAGAAAGTAATGATGAATGTGTCCAATAATGGCTCATTGCTTATAGACCCACCCACCAAAGCAGCCACTTGCAGTGTAATATTGGAGTGGAGATAGATAGAACAGGGCTCTGTTCATTGCTACTAGTAAGTTAGTGTTCTATAGTGTACTATTTTAAGTGTAGAGTGTAAGTGTAGTGTGAATATAGTGATAGTGTAGCGTGAGTGTAGTGCAACCATTTATTTTTACTTTAGTATCAGTTTAGTGTTTCAGGGCAAGTTTACTGCAGTATCTTGAGGTGCGTTAGTGCACGTTTACTGCAGTATATTGAAGTGCCTGTTTATTGCAGTATATTGAAGTGCGTTAGTGCACGTTTACTGCAGTATATTGAAGTGGGTTAGTGAAATTTTAAGGGAGTATATTGAAGTGCGTTAGTGCACTTATACAGCAGTATATTTAGGTGCGTTAGTGCACGTTTACTGCAGTATATTGAACTGCATTAGTGCACTTTTACTGCAGTATATTAAAGTGCGTTAGTGCACGTATATTGCAATATATTGAAGTGTGTTAGTGCACATTTACTGCAGTATATTGAAGTGTGTTAGTGCACGTTTACTTCAGTATATTTATTTGCGTTAGTGCACTTTGAGCCCAGGTTTACACTGACAGCGGTCATTCCCATATGTCAGTCCCGACTTCGGGGGTGATTTCAGAGACATCTGTGTGGGTTGCTGCACAGATATCTATGGAAATCGCACCCTAAAGTCGCCAAAAGTTGTACATGAACTACTTTTTGGAATCGGTGCGGCGCCGCAAATGGGGCTGTGCACTGGTTCGGACAGTGCCATTGCCGGAAATAGCCGCTGATTTGGCATGCGACTTGACATGTCTAATTGCATGCCAAATCGCTCCAATGTGAACCCTTTCTTACTTTATTGAAGTGCGTTAGTGCAGGTTTACTGCAGTATATTGAAGTGAGTTAGTGCACTTTACAGCAGTATATTGAAGTGCGTTAGTGAACTTTTACTGCGGTATATTGAAGTGCAATAGTGCACGGTTACTGCAGTATATTGAAGTGCGTTAGTGCACGTTTACTGCAGTATATTGAAGTGCGTTAGTGAACTAATATGGCAGTATATTGAAGTGCGTTAGTGCACTTTTACTGCATTATATTGAATTGCATTAGTGCACTTTTACGGCAGTATATTAAAGTGCGTTAGTGCGCATATACTGCAATATATTGAAGTGTGTTAGTGCACGTTTACTGCAGTATATTGAAGTGTGTTAGTGCAGGTTTACTGCAGTATATTGAAGTGTGTTAGTGCACGTTTACTGCAGTATATTGAAGTGTGTTAGTGCACGTTTACTGCAGCATATTGAAGTGTGTTAGTGCACTTTTACTGCAGTATATTGAATTGCGTTAGTGCACTTTGAGCCCAGGTTCAGAACTGACAGCAGTAATGAAATTGTGCGAGTTCAGCTGAACTTGCGCAATTTAATTCCCGCATGTCAGTCCCGACTTCGGGGGTGATTTCAGAGACATCTGTGCGGGTTGCTGCACAGATGTCTATGAAAATTGCACCCTGAAGTCGCCAAAAGTAGTACATGAACTACTTTTAGGAATCGGTGTGGCGCCGCAAACGGGGCGTCACACTGATTCGGCATTGCCGCTGATTTGGCATGCGATTTGACATATCTAACCACATGCCAAATCGCTCCAATGTGAACCCTTTCTTACTGCAGTATATTAAAGAGCCTTAGTGCACTTTTATGGCTGTATATTGAAGTGCGTTAGTGCACTTTTACGGCAGTATATTGAAGCGCATTAGTGTACTTTTATGGCAGTATATTGAAGTGCGTTAGTGTACTTTTATGGCAGTATATTGAAGTGCATTAGTGTACTTTTATGGCAGTATATTGAAGTGCGTTAGTGTACTTTTACTGCAGTATATTGAAGTGCTTCAGTGCAGTTTTACTGCAATATATTGCAGTGTGTCAGTGGATTGTGTCTGTGTAGTGAGTACTCAAGTTAAAGTGCACCAAACACCACTTTCCATTGATTAAAGTGCAAGAATTCCAAAGTGTGATTTGCAGTCCTGCAACGTCTGGCAAAATTCACTTGTGTTTTAGGAGTGCCAGACGCCAGGTACCCTTTTCCACATATGATGGGCTTGTCTTCACATTAGGAGGCTTTGAAGCAGAGTGTACCAGATGGTTTACACTCTTCTGATCAAGGGCACATTTTAATCCTTGGCGTTGTATAAATACCCGATTCCATTTTCTTAAGTTTCTTTTCACAGCAGTCAAACAGGTCTTTGCTAAAGTCTGGTGGTCCTCCACCCCACGTGTGGCACAGGTGAAAAATAAGATGGCATTGTATCTCTCATATGAAAATATGGCCCCCTGACTAGAGATGTAAAATTTTCGAAAATTTTGAGGCCATTGAAAAAAAAACTTTTTTCCCTGTTTTTTTTTTCCAGAAAAAATGTTTAATTTTGGAAAAATGAAAAAATAATATATTCTGGAGTAGTTTTACAAATTGAAAGATATTTTGTTACACTGCACAGGTGAAATGCAGTGTATATAACAGTATTATGCTTGAAATAAAAGTACTTCTTATTCAGTAAATAACAAAATGTGTTTTTTATAATTGTATTCTTTTATTACAAATAGAATAACAAGGACTGTATGTTAGACCCGGTTTACACCAGGGCGGCGCGACGCGGCACGACTTGTGGGGGCGACCTCGGCGGCGCGATCTCAAGACGACTTGAGACGCCCGCCGAGGCGATTTGCATAAGACTTCTGTATAGAAGTCAATGCAGGTCGCCTTGGGTCGCCCCCAAAAGTAGTACCGGAACCTTTTTCTAAGTCGGAGCGACCTGAGTCGCTCTTAGAACGGTTCCATTGAAAAGCGTGGGATGCGACTTGTCAGGCGACTGAGTCGCCTGACGAGACGCCCTGGTGTGAACCGGCTCTAAAGAACATTTCAACTATACATGAGAACAGGTAACCACCCCCTTTCCCTCTTAATAATATAAAAGCTTCCTGCCAAACTGCATTTTCAGTTTTTGACAATGCTGATCAAGAAGCATATATTGCTCCTGCAAGAGCTTGATCAATGTTCTCCTGATTTTCAGGTGTTATTTTCTCTATAAATGAAGGAATTGTGTATTTTTGGGAGTTCCTTACTTGAAGATGCTGCTGGTGAAGAAACACCTGGTGATGATTCAGAAGCGACAGAAAGAGTGTTCTTCGAATGAGAACTTTGGATGGAAAAGCTTCTCGCACTTTCATTATGGTTCCATCAAGTATTTTTTAGTGTCTTTAGGGCATTCAAGGATGTGTTTATTCATCCTTGTGTCATTTGGAAAATAATATTTCTTACAATATTTCCAAATTGCAGCTTTGCTCTCAACAGAAATTGCACTGCGGAAATGTTTCCAAACTCTAGATCAGTGTTTCTCAACTCTAGTCCTTAAGGCGCCCCGACAGGTCATGTTTTCAGGCTTTCCTTCATTTTGCACGGGTGATTTGATCAGTTTCACTGCCTTAGTAATTACCACAGCCGGTCCATCTGAGGGAAATTCTTAAAACATGACCTGTTGGGGCGCCTTGAGGACTGGAGTTGAGAAACACTGTCTTAGATGTTGGTCTAACCATTTTACTGAGAGGAGGAAAAGAAAAAACAATTTACTGACCAGACTATAGAGAAACATGTTTTGATGGTGGAGATTGGAGAACATTAACAGGGATCATTTAAAGGTTATAAAGATAAACTAGTTTGTAAGACAAATTGACCCTCTTACTTGTCAGTTAAGGCCTGAGAGGACAGAATCTATCATCTACTGCAGGGGTAGGCAACCTCGACCCTCCAGCTGTTTTGAAATTACAAGTCCCATGAGACATTGCAAGACCCAGACAATCACAGGCATGACTCCTAGAGGCAGAGTCATGATGGGATTTGTAGGTTCACCACAGCTGGAGTGCCAAGGTTGCCTACCCCTGATCTACTGTATCCCAACAATCACCCAATACAAGATGGAGCCCACAAGCAAACTAAACTGGAGCCTTTCCCCTGCAGTGCCCCCTGGCGTCAGAAATGCATATTTCTCTTGTTTGATAACTGCATTGGGAAGTGCAGTGTTACTTGAACTTTATTCCAAGAGCTGGCACTGCTGGACATTTTATCTGTGATCTTTATTTGAGCATAACCAAGTTTAAAAAGTCTGAAACAGACTGAGACGTTTCGGCACAAGCCTTGTTCACAGCACAGTCTAAGAGTGACAAACAGAACATTTACATGCACAAAATAATGCATGCCACCCCTCCAATCAATTAATTAATTGAATGATGTCATCATTAAGTCAGAAAAGAAACATCGCTGTATGGTTTCTTAGGGAGTGGAACACATATTAAACACTGTAACACTATAATGAAGAAAATAAAAAAACATCTCATGGTTAACATCCCAGTGGTCCCGGTCTTTCATCACTTGCCCAAATTGCATAAGAACAATATACCTATTCAAGGACGACCCATAGTTGCAGGCATTGGGTCTCTTTTTGAGAGACTGGGCCACTGGGTTGATGAATATCTACAACCTCTTGTCCTCGGGTTACCGGGATATATAAAAGATACTAAAGCTGTATTAGCTACTATACAATACATCAAATGATTAAATACATCCAACTGGATTACTATGGACGTTAGTCCTTGTACTCCAGTATTCTCCATGAATTAGCATTAGAAGCGCCTAAATTTCATCTGCAGCATTACAGTTTGTACTGCGTAGAATTAAAGGAGTTTATTGTATTAACAGTTGATTTCTTGCTCAAGCACACTTTTTTCACTTTTGATAAAGTCTTTTATCTGCAAACTAGGGGAGCCAAGTTTTCTCCTTCCCTAGCAAATTTCTAAATGGGATGGTGGGGGTAGAGGTTTCTCTTCTCCTCCCTTAATCCTTTTATGGACCATATCAAGTGGTATGGTCGCTATATAGATTACTTGCTCTTTATGATGATTTGTTCTTTAGATAATATTGTGCCCTTTGTGACTTATAGGGGTTGTAAAGGTTCATTTTTTATTTTCTAAATAGGTTCCTTTAAGCTAGTGCATTGTTGGTTCACTTACCTTTTCCTTTGATTTACCTTCTAAATGTTTTTTCTTTCTCGTACATCACGGGACACAGAGCGACATAGTCATTACTAATGGGTTATATAGATACCGTCAGGTGCTGGCACTGGCAACTTCCAAAACCGGAAGTACCCTCCCCTATATAAGCCCCTCCCATCCGGGAGCACCTCAGTTTTTTGCCAGTGTCTAAGGTGTTGGCCAAGAAAAAACATGTGTTTTTCACTGAGCTTGCGTACAGGTTCTTTTGGGCCTCAGTAAGCTATTCCGGATCCGACCAAAAAAGCTTCATAGCTAAACGGTCGGTACCCGGGCCTTGCAGAGAAGAGCAAGGTTTTGCCTGTAATGCTTCTCTTAGGAGAGCTGGACCCTGGGATCCAGAGCTCTGGTCATACCCACGACCAAGATGTTTTCTGTGCAGGGTGCTATACAGGTCCAGGGGAGTGGAATCCTTGGGAACCCGGTCCCTGAAGGTTTGATTACAATGCCTGCCGTGATAGGTGAAGTTTGGGCTTTTGTGGACCAAACAAAGTCCTGCGGCGGGGAACAGGTAAGTGGGGGCCCCCAGGAACTTGGTTCTATTGGGGGACCCCCAAGCCTAATTTGTCTTTCTGTCTGTTACCTAATGGTATTCCCGCAAAATTCTGTGCATGCCTGTAACTACTAAAAAAAAATGTAATAATTTTTAATGGTGGTCAAGAAAAAAAAAAAAAAAAAATTTTTTATATATATATTTAATATATTAGACTGCGGTACCTGTGTTTGTCCACTAGAGGCCGCTGTGGAATGTTTTCTTGTCATGTGGACTAGCTTCTTCTCAGCAGAGCAAAGTCCAGGCAGATGGTGAGTTCTCTTATAGGAAACTGCTTCCTCTGCCATGTTGCAGTGCTCGTCCATCCCCCGGCCTGCGGCAAAGAGGGGCCCTGGCTCCTGTCCCTTGTTACCATTTTTTGAAATTAGCGCCGAAGGCGCACGTGGCCGCGCGCGTGCGCGTGCACGCGCCTCTATATATAGAGGTGAGCCGGGAAAGGGGGCGGAGCCTGGGGGATGACGCTCTGTGCGCGCCGCAGCGCTTCTGCGCATGTGCGGGCATCCCAGCAGTTTAAAAAAAACACAATATTGTAGTGAGCTGGCTATGAAGTACAGAGACAGAGCTGGCAACATTTAAAGGCATACAGCAAGCGGTTGATACAGGCATCCCCTAGAAAGGCACATTAGTAGACACCAACTGTTTCTTATAGCAGCATTTATGCTAGACTATTATCAGTAACTGGTGTATTTCGGCTGGAATACCTCAGCTTTGTGGCTTCGGAATATGCCGTCTAAAAACTCCGGGACTAGAAATTCCAGGAGGAATAGGGGGTCTCCATCGGGCTCTGAGGATCTTGGGCATGCTTTGGCTGCACCAGTCTCCCCTGAAGAATCAGAGGTTAGTGACCGTAGAGCACCCTCAGGAGTACCTGGTACTGTGGCTGTCCTCAGTTCACCTGCTCCTGTGTATGTAACAGAGGAGGTTTTTTCCTCAGCTCTGGGAGGGCTGGAAGAGAGATTGTCAGCATTGATCGCTGCTTCCCTGTCACAGGAGAAAAGCGCTCGATCTCCGTCTCCCCCCTCAGAGTGCCTGTTAACAGAGCAACAGTCCCATACAGAGGTCGACCTACCTGAGGGGGATCAGGAGGAGGTCGATTCGGTTGCAGAGGAATCAACAGTGGAAGAGCCATTCTCAGCATCACATGCTGAAAGGTTATGGGTTCAGTCCCTGACTAATATGGTCCGATCAGCATTTAAAATGCCACTTGCGGAGCCATCCTCCACTTCTGTCTCCTCGTTGGGGTCGCTAAAAGCTCCCCAGACTGTTTGTTCCTTTCCGATCCATCCTTTACTGGAGGGGCTCATTTACCAGGATTGGGAGCATTCTGACAAAATATTTACTCCCCCCAAGAGATTTCCGGTGGTCTATCCCATGGAGGATAAGTTCATCAGAAAATGGAGGGTCCCTACAGTGGACGCAGCCATCTCTTGTGTGAATAAATCACTGACATGTCCGGTGGAAAATGTCCAAATGTTCAAGGACCCAATAGATAAAAAATTGGAGTCCTTATTAAAATCTGCTTTTTCTACAGCAGGATTGGTGACACAACCAGCAGTGGCAGCTATTGGGGTCTGCCAAGCAGTGAAGGATCAGTTGAAACAGGTCTTAAGGGACTTGCCGGATCAGCAGGCTCTTGCCCTAGCTGATCTACCTAGAGCCTTATGCTTTGCGGTGGACGCTATAAAGGATTCAATCCATCAGGCCTCCCGCCTTACGCTGTCTGTAGTACATATGCGCAGGCTTCTATGGCTCAAAAACTGGTCTGCTGAAGCTCCCTGTAAAAAATTGCTGGTTAGCTTCCCATTTCATGGGGAGCGCTTATTCGGGGAAGACCTGGACAAGTATATCCAGAGAATTTCCAGCGGTAAAAGTACACTTTTGCCGGTTAAAAATAGAGTTAGAGGTCCCTCTTTTAAGAGGCCGGCTTCTCCAGTCCCTAGGACATCGGCTGTGAAACAGTTCCGACGGCCTCCTCGGTCAAATCCCGGAGGTAGAAATCAGGGACAGTTGCAGGGTAACAAAAAGCCCTGGAGCAGGAGAGGTACAAAACCTCCCCCAAAGTCAAATGCATGAAGGGTTGCCCCCACCCAATCGGGTGGGGGGAAGACTTCAGTTGTTCACAGAGACCTGGCGGGACACGATCCGAGACAGATGGGTGCTCTCCGCAGTAAATCTGGGATACAAATTGGAGTTAAAAAACTCCCCTTCTTCCCGCTTTATAAGGTCAAACGTGCCAAGGGATCCCCAGAAGAGAGGATCCCTCCTGTTGGCACTAGAACAATTATTGCTTCAAGCAGTAATTATAGAGGTTCCCCTGGAAGAGTGGGGGTTCGGGTTTTACTCAAACCTCTTTACAGTTCCGAAGCCAAACGGGGACGTGAGGCCCATACTAAATCTAAAAGGGCTAAACAAATTCCTGCATATCAGGACTTTCCGGATGGAGTCGATCCGATCGGTAGCCACTGCCCTACAAGGGGAGGAATGGTTAGCCTCGATCGACATCAAGGATGCTTATTTGCACATTCCCATCTTTCCAGCCCACCAAAAATTTCTACGCTTTGCGGTAGAAGGCCGCCATTTTCAGTTCAGAGCCTTACCCTTCGGTCTGGCCACAGCACCAAGAGTGTTCACAAAAATTTTGGCCCCATTATTGGCCAATCTAAGAACACGAGGTGTAACGATAATGGCATATCTAGACGACTTGTTGCTGATAGACCACTCAGTGGAAAAACTAGAAGTGGTTGTTCACGAGACAATCAAGTATCTGGAATATCACGGTTGGATTATCAACCGAGACAAGTCAGCCCTAAAGCCAGTCAAAAGTCTGGAATACTTGGGGCTAAGGCTGGATTCAGACCAGAGAAAAATTTTCTTGCCTCAAGAAAAGGGGTCGTCTTTGAGAGATTTGATCCACTTAGTGGGCTCAAAAAGACAGCCATCCATACGCCTGTGCATGAGGCTGCTGGGAAAGATGGTGGCATCATTCGAAGCAGTACCCTACGGTCAATTCCATTCAAGGAAGTTGCAAAGGGCCATACTGTCAGCCTGGAACAAAAAAGTTCAGGCTCTGGACTTACCAATGTCCTTGTCCCCTTCCGTTCGCAGGAGCCTCCGCTGGTGGTTGGTTCCCCAGAATCTGGAAAGAGGGAAATCCTTCAGTCCGATTTCCTGGAAGGTGGTCACTACAGATGCCAGCCTTGTAGGCTGGGGAGCAGTACTGGAGCAATGGTCTCTCCAGGGCAAGTGGTCAGAAGCAGAAAAGGCCCTGCCCATCAATCTCTTAGAGATACGAGCAGCCCGGTATGCCCTAGTAGCTTGGACATCCAAACTCCAAGGGTCCCCTGTCAGAGTTCAGTCAGACAATGCCACAGCAGTGGCATATATCAATCGTCAGGGGGGCACCAGGAGTCGTGCAGCCCAAAGGGAGGTAAATTACATCCTGAGATGGGCAGAAAGATATGTCCCAGCCATATCTGTGGTATTCATTCCAGGGGTGGAGAATTGGAAGGCGGACTTTCTAAGTCGCCAACAATTATGCCCAGGGGAATGGTCCCTTCATCCCGAGGTTTTCCGGACAATATGTCAGCGGTGGGGAACACCGGATGTAGATCTGCTAGCATCCAGATTCAACGCAAAGGTGGACAGGTTTGTCTCTTGGACAAGGGATCCCCTAGCTTGCGGCTCGGATGCCCTAGTGTTCCCTTGGGATCAGTTCAAGCTGATATATGCATTCCCACCGCCACAATTGTTACCTCGATTACTCTGCAGAATCAGGGTAGAAAAGAAACCAGTGATTCTGGTGGCTCCAGCGTGGCCCCGAAGAGCATGGTACGCGGAGATTGTAAAAATGTCTGTGGGGAGTCCTTGGACCCTCCCACATCGTCCGGACCTGCTTTCGCAGGGACCGATATACCACCCTTCCTTACCAGCCCTAGGTTTGACGGCCTGGCTATTGAAGCCCACATTCTAAAAAAGAGAGGGCTCTCTAATGCTGTGGTGTCTACCATGATCAATGCCAGGAAACCGGTATCCAGGCAGATCTACTATAGAATCTGGAAGGCGTACATCGCCTGGTGTGAGGCCAGGAAATGGCATCCACGTAAATACGTAATAGGTAGGATTCTGGACTTCCTACAATGGGCTGTAGATAGGAAGCTTGCCTTGAGTACTATCAAGGGTCAGATTTCGGCCTTGTCAATATTTTTTCAAAGGCCCTTGGCTTCGTATTCACTAGTCAAAGCTTTCATACAAGGAGTGATGCGTATTAGTCCTCCGGTTAATATTCCCATATGTCCATGGGATCTAAACTTGGTTCTGTCGGTTCTACAGAAACAACCATTTGAACCATTACAGCATATTTCCTTGGTTCTTCTCACCAGGAAATTGATTTTTCTAGTAGCCATTTGTTCGGCTAAAAGAGTATCGGAATTAGCAGCTATGTCCTGTAAGGAACCATATCTGGTTATCCATAAGGACAGAGTAGTGTTACGTCCTCATCCAGCCTTTCTTCCTAAGGTGGTATCGAGTTTTCATTTGAACCAAGATGTGGTTCTTCCTTCTTTTTTCCCCAAACCTACTTCGGTAGAGGAAAAGTTATTGCATTCTTTGGATGTAGTAAGAGCAGTTAAAGCTTATCTAAAAGCCACTGCTCAGATTCGCAGAACGGATACTTTGTTTAGGGTCAGGCAGCGTCAAAATCTACTTTAGCCAAGTGGATTCGACAGGTCATAATACAAGCCTATGGCTTGAGAAGTAGACCGCCTCCGTTCAAAGTTAGGGCGCACTCCACGAGAGCAGTTGGAACTTCATGGGCAGTGCATCACCAGGCCTCCCTGGCTCAAATCTGTAAGGCCGCAACATGGTCTTCGGTACACACGTTTACTAGGTTCTACCAGGTGGACGTTAGAAGTCAGGAGGATGTCGCCTTTGGGCGCAGTGTGTTGCAGGCCGCAAAAGATCCTCATGTCTGATAGCGCTCAGCTTATATATGGTGTATCCCCCCCTCATTTGGCATTGCTTTAGGACATCCCATTAGTAATGACTATGTCGCTCTGTGTCCCGTGATGTACGAGAAAGAAAATAGGATTTTTATAACAGCTTACCTGTAAAATCCTTTTCTTGGAGTACATCACGGGACACAGAGCTCCCGCCCCTCTTTAGGGACACTTATTGCTTTGCTACAAAACTGAGGTGCTCCCGGATGGGAGGGGCTTATATAGGGGAGGGTACTTCCGGTTTTGGAAGTTGCCAGTGCCAGCACCTGACGGTATCTATATAACCCATTAGTAATGACTATGTCGCTCTGTGTCCCGTGATGTACTCCAAGAAAAGGATTTTACAGGTAAGCTGTTATAAAAACCCTATTTTTTCTTTGTCTGAATTTCTCACTTCCTGTTTCTCCTCACTAAACTTCACACCATCATCCGAGTGGTGTGGAGTCAGCCAGAACAGTTTACTGAACAGCTTACTGAGGAGGAACAGGAAGTGAGAAATTCAGACAAAGAAAACAAAGAAAAAAAATATTTAGAAGGGAAATCTAAGGAAAAGGTAAGTGAACCAACAATGCACTAGCTTAAAGGAACCTATTTAGAAAATAAAAAACGAACCTTTAACCACTTAACGACCGCCCACTGTAAATATACGTCGGCAGAATGGCACCGACAGGCAGAATCACGTACATATACGTGATTGCCTTTGTATAGTTGGGGGGGTCCGATCGGACCCCCCTTCTTTACAGTGGGTGGTCGTTTTACCTTCGGGAGCGATCCGGCATGAGGGGACGGCCGTTCGATTCCGGCCACCCCCTCTCGATCGCTCCCGGCGAATGAGAGAGCTTCCCCTGCCTGCCAGGCAGGAGGAAGTGATGTCATCTCTCCTGCGGCGCTCACATATACCGAGCGCCGTACAGGAGAAGATGCAGGTTAGTGCACACAACACTACACTGACACCAGGACACATAGGCACATAAATCGCCCCCCCAGGCCCCCCCAGACACCCCCAGATCACCCCCCAGCCCCCCCCAGCCCCCAGTCACAGTGTCACTGATTGCAGTGACCATTTATTTAGTGATCACTGCAATCAGTGACATTTGTGACTGTAAAAGTGTCACTACATTTAGTTTTAGGTCCAGTGTAGCCCCCTAACCCCCCCCCCCTAATAAAGGTTTAACCCCCTGATCACCCCCCAGATAACCCTTTCACCCCCTAGCACCGCCGTCGCTAAGCAATCATTTTTCTGATCGATGTCTTAGCGTCGGTGATGCTGATCGGTAGCCAGTAATTTTTTTTAGGTTCGCCGCAGGTTTTTATAGCGTCGGGTACCCCCATATATTACCTAATAAAGGTTTAACCCCCTTGATCACCCCCCAGGTAACCCTTTCACCCCCTATCACCACTGTCACTAAGCGATAATTTTTCTGATCGATGTCTTAGCGTCGGCGATGCTGATCGGTAGCCAGTAATTTTTTTTAGGTTCGCCGCAGGTTTTTATAGCGTCGGGTACCCCCATATATTACCTAATAAAGGTTTAACCCCCTTGATCACCCCCCAGGTAACCCTTTCACCCCCTAGCACCGCCATCGCTATGCGATCATTTTTCTGATCGATGTCTTAGCGTCGGTGATGCTGATCGGTAGCCAGTAACTTTTTTTAGGTTCGCCGCAGGTTTTTATAGCGTCGGGTACCCCCATATATTACCTAATAAAGGTTTAACCCCCTTGATCGCCCCCCAGGTAACCCTTTCACCCCCTATCACCACTGTCACTAAGCGATAATTTTTCTGATCGATGTCTTAGCATCGGCGATGCTGATCGGTAGCCAGTAATTTTTTTTAGGTTCGCTGCAGGTTTTTATAGCGTCGGGTACCCCCATATATTACCTAATAAAGGTTTAACCCCCTTGATCACCCCCAGGTAACCCTTTCACCCCCTAGCACCGCCGTCGCTATGCGATCATTTTTCTGATCGATGTCTTAGCGTCGGTGATGCTGATCGGTAGCCAGTAATTTTTTTTAGGTTCGCTGCAGGTTTTTATAGCGTCAGGTACCCCCATATATTATCTAATAAAGGTTTAACCCCCTGATCGCCCCCCCAGGGTAACCCTTTCACCCCCTATCACCACTGTCGCTAAGCGATCGTTTTTATGATCGTTGTCTTAGTGTCGGTGATGCCGATAGGTAGCCAGTAATTTTTTTTTAGGTTCGCCGTCAGGTTTTTATATAGCGTCAGGTACCCCCATATATTACCTAATAAAGGTTTTAACCCCCTAATTGCCCCTAGTTAACCCTTTCACCAGTGATCATCAAATAAGTGTTACGGGTGACGCTGGTTAGTTAGTTTGCTTTTTATAGTGTCAGGGCACCCGCCGTATATAACCCAATAAAGGTTTAACCCCCTGATCGCCCGGCGGGTGATATCAATTAGGTTTTAGCGTCAGAGAGGGTCTGCGTCACACCCCAGGCAGCGTCAGGTTAGTGCCAGTAACGCTAACACCCACACGTGAAGCATACACCCCCCTTAGTGTTATAGTATCTGAACAGATCAATATCTGATCTGATCAGATCTATACTAGCGTCCCCAGCAGTTTAGGGTTCCCAAAAACGCAGTGTTAGCGGGATCAGCCCAGATACCTGCTAGCACCTGCGTTTTGCCCCTCCGTCCAGCCCAGGCCACCCAAGTGCAGTATCGATCGATCACTGTCACTTGCAAAACACAACACACATAACTGCAGCGTTCGCAGAGACAGGCCTGATCCCTGTGACTCCAGTGCTGTAGGAGGTGATTTCACCACCACAGTTAAAAAAAAAAAGCATATATGCCGAAGCATTGGGGCAGCAGGAGCCGAGGAGCGATTTTGCTCCTAATGCCGCGTACATACGGTCGAAATTCCGACGGAGGCTTGCCCGTGGAAAAGTCTGACCATGTGTACGCGGCATAACTTTTGCGAGAAGATGCCCCCATGCTTCGGAATATATAAATGGTGCATGTATGCCCATCATTAGAAGTGGGTGGATGAAGGGCGATATTCTAATGGTGGGCATACCCACCGATCAATCTTTTTTTTTCGTTCAGCCAACAGGCTGCATAAAAAAAAATATTACAATACATGTCCAACAAGGACCAGCAACGTACTGGTATGTTGCTGGACTTTGAATGTTTATACCAGAATGATGCTTGCGGGTTTAGGTATAATCTTGGTATCATTCTTTTCAGCCAGCGGCCGGCTTTCATGTAAAAGCAATCCTAGTGGCTAATTAGCCTCTGGACTGCTTTTACAAGCAGTGGGAGGGAATGTCCCCCCCCGGATATAAAAAGCGCCATTGGGAAATTGGGAAAGCATTTTATCACACCGATCTTGGTGTGGTCAGATGCTTTGAGGGCAGAGGAAAGATCTAGGGTCCAATAGACCCCAGTTTTTTCAAAAAAGAGTACCTGTCATTACCTATTGCTCTCATAGGGGATATTTACATTCCCTGAGATAACAATAAAAGTGGTAAAAATAAATAAATATAGAAGCAACAGTTTAAAAATAAAATAAAAAAGCAAAATTAATAATAAAAAAAAAAAAAAAAAAAAGCACCCCTGTCCTGCCCTGCTCTTGCCCAATGGCGAACGCAAGCGTCGGTCTGGCGTCATATGTAAACAGCAATTGCACCATGCATGTGAGGTATCACCGCGAAGGTCAGATGGAGGGCAGTAATTTTAGCAGTAGACCTCCTCTGTAAATCTAACGGGGTAACCTGTAAATGCTTTTAAAGGCTTTTAAAAATGTATGTAGTTTGTCGCCAATGCGCGTTTGTGCGAAATTTTAAAGCATGTCGTGTTTGGTATCTATGTACTCGGCCTAAGATCATCTTTTTTATTTCATCAAACATTTGGGCAATATAGTGTGTTTTAGTGCATTAAAATTAAAAAAAGTGTATTTTTTCCCCAAAAAATGCGTTTGAAAAATCGCTGCGCAAATACTGTGTAGAAAAAAAAAAATGCAACACCCACCATTTTATTCTGTAGGGCCTTTGCTTTAAAAATATATATAATGTTTGGGGGTTCAACATAATTTTCTTGCAAAAACAAATATGTTTTCATGTAAACAAAAAGTGTCAAAAAGGGCTTTGTCTTCAAGTGGTTAGAAGAGTGGATGTAAGCTTCCTAATGTTGTGTATAAAATGCCAGAACAGTTCAAAACCCCCCCAAATGACCCCATTTTGGAAAGTAGACACCCCAAGCTATATACTGAGAGGCATGTCGAGTCCATGGAATATTTTATATGTTGACACAAGTTGCGGAAAAAACATTTTTTTTTTTTTTTTTTTGCACAAAGTTGTCACTAAATTATATATTGCTCAAACATGCCATGGGCATATGTGGAATTACACCCCAAAATACATTCTGTTGCTTCTCCTGAGTACGGGGATACCACATGTGTGAGACTTTTTGGGAGCCTAGCCGCGTACGGGACCCCAAAAACCAATCACCGCCTTCAGGCTTTCTAAGGGTGTCAATTTTTGATTTCACTTCTCACTGCCTATCACAGTTTCGGAGGCCATGGAATGCCCAGATGGCACAAAACCCCCCCAAATGACCCCATTTTGGAAAGTAGACACCCCAAGCTATTTGCTGAGAGGTATTGTGAGTATTTTGCAGATCTCGCTTTTTGTCACAAAGTTTTGAAAATTGAAAAAAATAAATAAAATAAAAAATAATGTTCTTTCTTCATTTTCAAAAACAAATGAGAGCTGTAAAATACTCACCATGCCTCTCAGCAAACAGCTTGGGGTGTCTACTTTTCAAAATGGGGTCATTTGGGGGGGGTTTTGTGCTATTTTGGCATTTTATGGCCTTCAAAACTGTGATAGGTAGTGAGGAGTGAAATAAAAAATTTGCGCCCTTAGAAATCCTGGAGGCGGTGCTTGGTTTCCGGGGTCCCGTACGTGGCTAGGCTCCTAAAAAGTCCCACACATGTGGTATCCCTGTACTCAGGAGAAGCAGCAGAATGTATTTTGGGGTGCAATTCCACATATAACCATGGCATGTGTGAGCAATATATCATTTAGTGACAACTTTTTGTAATTTTTTTTTTTTTTGTCATTATTCAATCACTTGGGACAAAAAAAAAATTCAATGGGCTCAACAGGCCTCTCAGCAATTTCCTTGGGGTGTCTACTTTCTAAAATGGGGTCATTTGGGGGGGTTTTGTGCTATTTTGGCATTTTATGGCCTTCGAAACTGTGGTAGGTAGTGAGGAGTGAAATCAAAAATTTGCGCCCTTAGAAATCCTGAAGGCGGTGCTTGGTTTCCGGGGTCCCGTACATGGCTAGGCTCCTAAAAAGTCCCACACATGTGGTATCCCCGTACTCAGGAGAAGCAGCAGAATGTATTTTGGGGTGCAATTCCACATATAACCATGGCATGTGTGAGCAATATATCATTTAGTGACAACTTTTTGTAATTTTTTTATTTTTTTTTGTCATTATTCAATCACTTGGGACAAAAAAAAAAATATTCAATGGGCTCAACATGCCTCTCAGCAATTTCCTTGGGGTGTCTACTTTCTAAAATGGGGTCATTTGGGGGGGTTTTGTACTGCCCTGTCATTTTAGCACCTCAAGAAATGAGATAGGCAGTCATAAATTAAAAGCTGTGTAAATTCCAGAAAATGTACCCTAGTTTGTAAACGCTATAACTTTTGCGCAAACCAATAAATATACGCTTATTGACATTTTTTTTACTAAAGACATGTGGCTGAATACATTTTGGCCTAAATGTATGACTAAAATTGAGTTTATTTGATTTTTCTTATAACAAAAAGTAGAAAATATCATTTTTTTTCAAAATTTTCGGTCTTTTTCCGTTTATATCGCAAAAAATAAAAATCGCAGAGGCAATCAAATACCATTAAAAGAAAGCTCTATTTGTGGGAAGAAAAGGACACAAATTTCGTTTGGGTACAACATTGCATGTCCGCACAATTTACAGTTAAAGCAGCGCAGTGCAAAATTCTGAATTCACCTCTGGTCCTTTAGCTACCAAATGGTCCGGGGCTTAAGTGGTTAAAACCCCTTTAAGTCAATGATAATTTTCTTAATCTTGAATGTAGCTATGACAGTCATGAAAGAATTATTAACTTTTTGGACATTTCCCTAGAGGGCTGTAATCCCACAGGGATCATACATACTCAGACCTATTGTAAAGGCTGTTCCGGCAACTCTTTGCTTTTGGCCACAAGTTGTCATCCAGCGCATACGATACGGGCGATCCTATTGGGAGAATGTATCAGAGCTAAACGAACCTGTTCATCATTAGACAGTTTTCTGAGGAATGCAGAGAGATAACCTCCAGGCTACAGGCACATACCGTATTTATCGGCGTATAACACGCACTTTTTTCCCCTTAAAATCAGGGGAAAATCGTGGGTGCGTGTTATACGCCGATACCCACTGATCCCGGCGATCTTCGCTGACTGAGCGGAGCGCAGCGATCGCCGCCGAGATACACATAGCCGAGTGTACACGGCTTTTCTCGGCTCTGCTCACAGTCACGCCCAGTCCCGCCATTGGACCTGTGTTATGTCCATCATAGGGCGGGACTCGGCGTGACTGTGAGCGGAGCCGAGAAGAGCCGACTAGAGCCGAGTACACTCGGCTATGTGTATCTCGGCTCCGCCCAGTCCCTGCGTTCTCGGCGGCGTTCGCCCCGCTCCGCCCAGTCTCTGCGGCGATCTCGGCGGCGCCAATTTTGAAAACTGGGGCAAGGCTGCACTGGACACTGGGCAAAGGCTGCACTTAGCAAAGGCTGCACTGGACACTGGGCAAAGCTGCACTGGGCAAAGGCTGCACTGGACAAAGCTGCACTGGACACTGGGCAAAGGCTGCACTGGGCAAAGGCTGCACTGGACACTGGGTAAAGCTGCACTGGACACTGGGCAAAGCTACACTGGGCAAAGGCTGCACTGGGCAAAGGCTGCACAGGACACTGGGTAAAGCTGCACTGGACACTGGGCAAAGCTACACTGGGCAAAGGCTGCACTGGGCAAAGGCTGCACTGGACACTTGGTAAAGCTGCATTGGGCAAAGGCTGCACTGGACACTGGGCAAAGGCTGCACTGGACACTGGGGCAAGGCTGCAATGGACACTGCTGGCAAGGCTGCACTGACAAGGCTGCAACAGACACTGGTAAGGCTGCATTTAAATGTAAGTTTTTTTTTTCCTTAAACTTCCCTCCTAAAAGTTTTTTTCCCTAAAATTCCCTCCTAAACTTGAGGTGCGTGTTATACGCCGGTGCGTGTTATACGCCGATAAATACGGTAATTATAAACCCCAAAAAATTATAAAGCTATTAATGTAGCTAAAGATAGAGACAGGACTTTCCCCCTGAGGAATACACGTAAGAAGAATAATAAAATGTAAAAATCTAATTCTATCACATTTGTTACAAATTACTTGCGAGAACTGAATTCAGTTAAAAACATCATAATTAAACAACTCCCTATTTTGTCAACAGATCAGGACCTTACGGCTGTCATTAGATCTGGGTGCAGATTCTCTAGTAAATGTGCCAGTACTTTGGGAGATGATTTATCTCCAAGTTTGTTTCAATCAGGAGGTATTAAAATGGCTCCACGAGTAAGAAGTTTACTATACGTGATTATATTAACTGTGGGACTAATCATGTAGTATATTCAGTAGAATGTACCTCCTGCAATTTACAGTATGTAGGATGCACCATGAGACCATTAAGAGCTAGAATTGGTGAACATTATCATGGTGCATCTTATCATTCTGATAAAGGTCTGTCTAATGTGTCCAAACACTTCAAACACCAACACTCAGGCAATATGTCGACTTTTATTTTTTATGGTTTGGAGAAGGTCAATAATTTACCACGGGGAGGAGACCTGCATCATAGGCCACTCGAACGAGAAGTTTGGTGGATTTTTAATTTAAAGGGACACTAAAGGTTCATGATGCATTAAGGTGAAAAAACATCCGACAATACTGCTCCCCCCCAGCCCCCACATTTTACTTACCTGAGCCCCCGACGTCGCCTTCGCCGCTCAGCCTTGCCGTTGATTGGCTAGAGTGGATGGATTGAAAGCAGAGCAGCCATTGGCTTGCGCTGCTGTCAATCACATCCAATGACGTGGCGCGCCGTGGGCGGGGCTGAGTGATACAGTGAGCGGCTATAGCCGCCGGCTGTATCACGAGAGGGCGCCCGCAAGAACTTACCACCATGCGAGAGAGCTCGCATGTGTCATGGATATGCATTAATGTCTGTCTGCCATCTTACCTTCCTCCTCATGTGTTCATCTAGAGACCAGACCTCCTTCACCTGGCTTCCTTTATAATCTCCTCCCAGCCTGACTCCACCCCAGGCCCTATCACTGAACACTATATTAACCTGTGCACTGCAAGCCTGCTTGCTGATCAACGTGTTTGTTAGGCATTGTGTGTTTGGGTTCCTGCCTGCCGTGTGCTACGTCTGTCTCTCTGTTACGTTATTGGCTTGTCCCCGACCATCCCTGTCTGCTCGTGACCCTTGACCTTCGGCTCGTTCTTCGTTATCCTTGTCTGCTTGTGGCCCCTGACCTTCGGCTTGTTATTCGGTTCTCTCTATCGTGTGCTGCTGCTTCCCCTTATCCTACGGGGCGTGAGCTAGGAAACTCCAGGGGCCGCGACCTGGTCCCAGCCTGCAGCGTAACATCCTCACCACTAGAGGCCCTGGAGAAGACCAGCTGGGTCTTAGACTCCGCGCCCTGGGGAATCTTGGCTCTCGCTTCCGTTGGGATCCCGGTTGTGCTCCTCTGGTCCCGCTTTCCACAACCACCCAGTTTCCTATCCACAGAAGCCAGCCATAGGGTTCACTACCTCGCGGTGCACTCCTGTCCCCCTACGGTGTGCATCTGTCACCTGGCCACAGGTGACCCTGACAGTTTGATCAGCCATGAACCCGGCTGACATCCCGCTTCCCGCGGATGATCCATTGCAGGGCATAGTTCGCAGACTTGAGACCCAGGAATCAAATCAGACCCAGGTGATGCGATTCCTCCAGGATCTGGCTTCTCGATTCGAGCAGCTTCAGGTCTCCTTGGGAACCCCGAATCCGCAACCCCAAGTACAACCAGCGGCTGTACCTATCGCACCAGTCGCAGCCTCACACTCACTAAGATTGCCAGCTCCGTTCCGTTTCTCTGGGGACTCCAAGGCCTGCAGGGGGTTTCTCAGCCAATGCACTATTCATTTTGAGCTTCAGCCTCAAAGCTTCCTATCTGACCAGGCTAAGGTAGCCTATATCATTTCCCTCCTCTCCGGTGAAGCTTTGGCCTGGGCTGCCCCCCTGTGGGAGAGGAACGATCCGGTGGTTTCCAGTCTGTCCGAATTCTTGAAGCTCTTTCGTAATATCTTCGAAGAGCCGGCTCGGGCTTCTTCAGCGGCTAGTGCTGTCTTACGTCTTCGCCAAGAATCTAGTTCAGTGGGGCAATATGCTCTTCAGTTCCGTATCCACACAGCTGAATTGAGCTGGAATAATGAGGCCCTGGTCGCTACCTTTTTACATGGCCTCTCTGACCGAGTGAAAGACGAATTAGCGGGAAGAGCCATTCCCGTCGGTCTGGACGATGTAATTTCATTATGCAACCAGATCGACATTCGTTTTCAAGAGAGGTCCTTAGAAAAAAGACGCCAGCACTCTCTGGGTCCTAGCCAGTCTGAGCTCCCCTCCCTTCATTCCGTGGAGCATCCTCTACCTGCTGAAGAACCTATGCAGCTGGGCCGGACCAGACTAACCCCCGAAGAACGTGCTAGGCGCAGAACTCTGGGCTTGTGCCTCTATTGTGGGGGCAAGGGTCATTTTCGTGACTCCTGCTCGCTTCGTCCGGGAAACGCTCGGGTCTAATACATTTGGAAGGTGGAGTATTGGACCCAGAAACATCACCTTCTCGCCTGCTCTTGCCGGTGTCCCTTCATGTAGGCACTTCTCCTCAGTCAACCCTTGCATACCTGGATTCCGGGGCTGCCGGCAATTTCATGGATTGGAGAACTGCTTCTTCTATGAAGCTTACCCTTTCACCTCTCACTACCCCATTGGTAGTCTCGGCAATTGATGGCACTGTTCTCCCAGGGGGCCCTATTCGCTTCCAGACGCTACCCATTAGGATGTCGGTAGGGATTCTCCACCAGGAGTGGATATCCTTTCTTATTCTACCCAAGGCCTCTACCCCAGTTGTATTGGGCCTCCCTTGGCTACAGCTCCACTCTCCACATGTGGACTGGGTCTCTGGGCAGATCCTGGCCTGGGGTTCCTCATGTTTCTCGTCGTGTCTTCTCAAGGTGACCCCCAAGGAGAGTCTTCCGGTTGCTGCCACTTCTGTTTCTTCTGATCTTCCCGCCGCATACAGCGATTACCGGGATGTGTTCTGTAAAAAATCAGCTGAGGTGCTTCCTCCCCACAGGTCTTTTGACTGTGCTATTGATCTTGTCCCCGGAGCAACTCTACCCAGGGGTCGTACCTACCCTCTGTCCATCCCAGAGACCCAGGCCATGTCGGAGTATGTAGCAGAGAATCTGGAGAGAGGGTTCATCCGGAAATCCTCATCGCCTGCAGGGGCAGGGTTCTTTTTTGTTGCCAAAAAGGATGGTACCTTAAGACCCTGCATCGATTATCGGGGTTTAAATGCGGTTACTATTAAAAATCGATACCCCTTACCCTTAATATCTGAGCTATTCGATAGGTTGAAGGGTGCCTCCATTTTCACCAAGTTGGATCTCAGAGGCGCGTACAATCTCATTCGAATACGGGAGGGTGACGAGTGGAAGACTGCATTTAACACTAGAGACGGGCATTACGAATATCTGGTGATGCCTTTTGGTCTGTGTAATGCTCCAGCCGTGTTTCAAAACTTTGTCAATGAAATCTTCAGAGATCTGCTGTACCAGTTTGTTGTCATCTATCTGGATGACATTCTGATCTTTTCTGAAAATCTGCTCGTCCACAGAAACCATGTCCGCACTGTACTTCAACGTCTTAGAGAGAACAATCTCTATGCCAAGCTGGAGAAATGTTCCTTTGAATGTTCTGAGGTCCTGTTTTTGGGGTGCTTTGTCTCATGTTCGGGGCTTCGTATGGACCCTGGGAAGGTCTTGGCTATCACCAACTGGCCTCTTCCTGCTAGCCTCAAGGCCACACAGCGCTTTCTTGGCTTCACTAATTATTATAGGCAGTTCATAAGGAATTACTCTTCCATTGCCGCGCCTATTATCGCTTTGACCAAGAAGGGTGTGAATGCCAGAGACTGGCCTCCCGAAGCTGTCTCTGCATTTCACAACCTGAAACAGGCCTTTGTTTCTGGCCCCCTCTTGAGGAGACCAAATCCTGGGAATGCATTTTTTATTGAAGTGGACGCTTCCTCAATGGGGGTGGGAGCTGTGCTTCTTCAAATCTTTGAGAAGAGACGCCAACCATGTGCGTTCTTCTCCAAAAAAATTTCTCAGGCAGAGAGGAATTATGCCATCGGTGATCGGGAACTTCTCGCAATTAAATTGGCGTTAGAGGAGTGGCGTCATCTCTTGGAGGGTTCCCCTCACTCCATAACGATCTTTACCGATCACAAGAATTTACAGTATCTACAGAATGCTAAACGTCTGAATCCTAGACAGGCCAGGTGGAGTCTCTTCTTTGCCCGTTTTAATTTCACGATTACCTACAAACCTGGTTCCTGCAACGGTCGGGCTGATGCGCTCTCTAGGTCATTTGACACTTTGGACGAGGAGTCCGCCCCTGAACCTGAGCCGATCATTCCCACCTCATGCATTGTTGCCCACTCTACCACCCTGAAGTCTAAAATTCCGCCTGGTAAGACCTTTGTCCCCACTGAGCTAAGAGCTAAGATCCTTCGTTGGGGACATGATTCCAAGGTGGCAGGGCATTCTGGATTCCTCCGATCCTTCCTACTCATCAGTCGTCACTACTGGTGGCCTAATCTCCGCTCAGACGTCAAAGACTACGTTAAAGCTTGTCATGTCTGTGCTCAGTCCAAATCCTCCACACAAGCTCCTGCTGGTCTCCTCATGCCCTTGCCTATTCCTAAGGAACCCTGGGCCCATATTGCCATGGATTTTATCACCGATCTCCCACTGTCTGAGAATAATACAGTCATTTGGGTGGTAATCGATCGATTCTCCAAGATGGCTCATTTTGTTCCTCTTCCTGGTCTTCCTTCTGCCCCTGCCTTGGTCCCCATTTTCATTCGAGAAATTCTCCGCCTACATGGGGTCCCTTCTCATATTGTTTCCGACAGGGGAGTCCAATTCACGTCTCGTTTTTGGAGAGCCTTTTGCAAATCCCTCAATATTGTCTTGGATTTTTCTTCTTCTTACCATCCCCAATCCAATGGACAGACTGAGAGGGTTAATCAGGAGTTAGAGGTCTTTCTTCGCACCTTTGTGTCTTCTCACCATGACGATTGGTCCTCTCTACTCCCGTGGGCAGAATTCTCCCATAACAATCATGTGAATACCAGTTCGCAGAAGACACCCTTTTTCACAGTTTATGGAAAACACCCTCAACTTCCTCTTCCTATGATCTGTTCTCCAGACATTCCAGCTTTGGCTTCGGTTCAGGAGTCTCTCAATTCCGTTTGGGGTCACGTTCATGATTCCCTCCGGGCAGCTGCTGAAAAATTCAAAGGCTTTGCCGACCGCCGCAGGCGTAAACCGCCTTCTCTTCAGCCAGGGGACAAAGTCTGGCTCTCTACCAGGAACATCAAGCTCCGAGTTCCTTCTCTGAAGTTTGCTCCACGATTCATCGGTCCATACACGGTAACTGCTAAACTGAATCCGGTTTGTTTCAAACTCCAGATTCCTAAGAGCCTTAAAATCACTAACTCCTTTCATGTTGCTCTTCTAAAGCCTTTAGTCCTCAATAAATTCTCTCGTCCTCTTCCTACCGTGGCGCCTGTCTCTGAGGATAATCAGGAGTACGAGATCAGTCAAATTCTGGACTCCCGACTCTGTAAAGGCGTTCTTCAGTACCTCGTTCATTGGAAAGGGTTTGGTCCTGAGGAGAGGTCTTGGATCACTGCATCTGAGGTCTTTGCACCTCGTCTGTTAAAGGAGTTTCATCTGAAGTTTCCCTCTAAACCTGGGCCCAGGCGGGGAAGGGGGAGGCCTCGTAAGAGGGAGGGTACTGTCATGGATATGCATTAATGTCTGTCTGCCATCTTACCTTCCTCCTCATGTGTTCATCTAGAGACCAGACCTCCTTCACCTGGCTTCCTTTATAATCTCCTCCCAGCCTGACTCCACCCCAGGCCCTATCACTGAACACTATATTAACCTGTGCACTGCAAGCCTGCTTTGCTGATCAACGTGTTTGTTAGGCATTGTGTGTTTGGGTTCCTGCCTGCCGTGTGCTACGTCTGTCTCTCTGTTACGTTATTGGCTTGTCCCCGACCATCCCTGTCTGCTCGTGACCCTTGACCTTCGGCTCGTTCTTCGGTTCTCTCTATCGTGTGCTGCTGCTTCCCCTTATCCTACGGGGCGTGAGCTAGGAAACTCCAGGGGCCGCGACCTGGTCCCAGCCTGCAGCGTAACATCCTCACCACTAGAGGCCCTGGAGAAGACCAGCTGGGTCTTAGACTCCGCGCCCTGGGGAATCTTGGCTCTCGCTTCCGTTGGGATCCCGGTTGTGCTCCTCTGGTCCCGCTTTCCACAACCACCCAGTTTCCTATCCACAGAAGCCAGCCATAGGGTTCACTACCTCGCGGTGCACTCCTGTCCCCCTACGGTGTGCATCTGTCACCTGGCCACAGGTGACCCTGACAGCATGAAGGTGTTCAGTTCTTGCGGGCAGGAGCCGAGACAGCCGCAGAGCGACCCCAGAAGACCAGGTTCGGGGCCACTCTGTGTCCCGCGCTCATCCCCATCATCCTCTTCGTTTTTCAGCCTGGCCGCCGATTGGCTACACTGGATGGATTGAAAGCAGCGCAGCCATTGGCTGGCGCTGCTGTCAATCACATCCAATGACGCGGCGCGCGGGGGGCGGGGCCGAGTGATACAGTCGGCGGCTATGGCCGCCGCTGTATCACGGGAGCGCGCCCGCAATCACTCTACACCATGCGAGCTCACTCGCATTATGGTGTGGAGTCCTTGCGGGGAGGATCCAAGACAGCCGCCGAGGGACCCCAGAAGACCAGGATCGGGGCCACTGTGTGCAAAACGAGCTGCACAGTGGAGGTAAGTATAACATGTTTGTTATTTTTTGGAAAAAAAAAAGGAAGCTTTAGTGCTCCTTTAAACTGCGTAGAGGGTTCTTTACTGTAAGAGCGGCAAGGATGTGGAATTCTCTTCCACATGCAGTGGTTTCAGCAGGGAGCATCGATAAATTAAAAAAATTATTAGATAAGCACCTGAATGACCACAACATACAGGGATATACAATGTAATACTGACATATAATCACACACATAGGTTGCACTTGATAGACGTGTGTCTTTTTACAACCTCACCTACTATGTAACGATGTAACTATGTAACTGTGTTCACCTTGAGTTTCCTTCCCATCTCTAGTCCCACTGCTCCTCTTTCTTCTCTTCTTATTCATTATATTTCCTACTTGCAATCAAGTTAAAGCATCTCAATTTTTTCCTAAATGCTGGTACCTTGTGAGCGCATACTGAGCATAACAAAATTATTTTCTATATCACATTGCAGCTGCTATTGCTGTAACTTAGAAAATGGAAATTCACATCTGAGTTGCTATCAGTTTTCACTTTCTCACCTACACTGAAATAACACGTGTAATTTGGAATTGCCTGCTGGTGCATTTAATTTTCCTTCAGTTTTTATACATGGAGTATAGCTAGTCTTGTGCTATATTAGCTGTTAACACTTCACTGTGAAAAACACTGGTTTTGGAAAAGCAAAGAAACAATCACACAGAAGAAAAATAAAAACACGCCACATAAAATAAAAGCAAACTGCGTTCTATGGAGATTTTTTAATGCTGTATCAAAATATTTACAGTTAGTGCATTAAGTAGGTTGACTTCCATTCCAAAAAAAGCAATAGCCCTCATACAATATACAATGCTCATTAGTAGGAATATACAGTATAATGAGAAAGGAAAATCCCAGGTATACCTATATAACTAAGAACTTTGGTGATATTGGGAGAAAAATATTTTAATACTTGCACACTGCAGGGATATATTTAGAGAATTGGGGTTGTAGCTGGTAGTTCTTCTGCGCTGGGGTCCTTTAACATAGGTGGTGTCCATTCTGAGCAGTAGAGGATCCGTAAACTTTTGTGACATCTGTGTCTGTTCAGACTTTTCCTCCATCTTGTGATGAAGGAAAAAATGGGGTTTAAAGTGGTTGTAAACTCTCTTCTATACCCAGTGATGTGAATAGCCTCAGATGATACACAGAGATAAAACAAATCTCCCAACATAAATTGTACGTGTATATCTGCTGTCTTTCTCTTTCTACACTCTTTGGAAAGTGCAGATCATGTTATAAATCTTGTTTCCTCATTCAGCAGTGGGTGTAGAGTTTGGGCTTACACTGTGTGAGAGCTGATTAGAGGAAAGGCAACCCTCCCTCCACATAGGTAGAGGAATGAAGGAACATGCAGAGCTGTATTCTGAATAGACAAGCTCTCTGCTTATCTTTCTTTAAGCTCCCTCCCCGACGCAAATTTTCAGCTGCTGTTATCTTGTGTGTTGGAGAACTTGTCAGAACTGACTGCTGATAACAGAGGAACAGAGCAGCAGAAAGACACGACACTTAGAGCTTTGGAGAGAGATAAGTAAACACTATAGATATATTTGCCTAGGTCAAATTTCATGAATGGGGTTTACAACCACTTTAATAGACCCATGTGTCTATTGGCACATGGATTTCATGGATTTAAACTGATGTGCATCCATTTAAATCCTTTTACCTCTGATCCATCATGTTTAGCTCCAATAGACAAACATTGAGCTTCCATTTAGAGCCTCCTGAAAAAGTAACAGGCAGATCTAATTGCAACAGCTGTGAAAGGGGCCTTAAAGGAGAAGTCCAGCCTGAGCGTTTTAGGCTGGGCTTCTCCTCTGGGTCACAGGAGTGCAATTCGTTTTGCACTCCTGTGACCCGTTTTCAGTGGAGAGCGGTCTGAAGTCCGCTCTCCGCTGACGTCACTGCCATCAGTGGGGGCAGCGCGTCATCACGACTTCCAAGTCGGGATCCGCCAGCTGCCCTGATTGATGCCAGTCTCAGCACCTCAGCGAGTCGTTGAGACAGCCTCTCCCCGCCCCTCCACGGCTCAGCGCTCCAATGATCATTTGAGAAGCAGAGAGGAAAGACACCGACTGACAGTCAGCAGCTTTCCTCTCGGGGATCTGTGAGAACCGAGCCATCAGCGATGTTCGGTGGCTCGGTTCTCAGTGCAGAGACGCCGGGGGACAGATGGAGCATTGGTCTGATGCTCCATCCACCGAAGTAAGTATGAATCTAAAGAAAAAACGAAAACCCATACTTCTCTTTTAAAATAGATAGAATTATGACTTGAACATAAGCTTTTGCGAACTTAGATTGGGGATGGAATATATTGATAGGTGTTCCTTACTCCATACTGTGTGAAAAATGGTGCTTGTTGTAAACATTGATATTTATTTATTTTGAGTCTTGTCGGCTGTGCAGAGAAAGTTTAAAAGAGATGCCAACTTAACCAAAATGTATAAGGGGTTCAGTCATCCTAAACAGAAAAACATATCTAAAGACGTATCCACTGCAGACACCCAATATTGTTTTCATAAATTCTAGTATGAATTTAGTTTAAATTTGAACATGCCTAGAAGAGCTTGTTGTGGTGGTGCCCAGCCATGAAAATCTAATCTACACTAATCAGATCTAAATACGAAATCAGGGCTATATAACTGTCACTATAGGATGGATTTTTTAGGAACAAGAACTAAAGCTGACAAAATTTGGCTTACATGGGATTTTTGTTTTATTTAAATTATGCTTTTCTGTTAATTATTTAGATATTAAAGTTCTTCTTATATTCTGGGTTTTTAGTAGCCTAGGAGATTCTTGTCTGCATTCATGTCTACAGAAGAACACACCATGCTACTGTGCGGAGACATGAATAAAATGTGACACTTCAAATAAAGTTAAAACAAACAAAAAAAGTAAGCAGTGCAATGCGCTGAAACAAACATCGCACTGCTCCCTGCTGGAGCTCACCCTTGACTCACACTGATGGCTGCCCGCATGGTAAAATGCTGCGCTTTACTGTGCAGGCTAATGTGAACATGGCCTAAAGGCACTAAAATTTATACCAGGGCTCTCTTATATCCCATGCAAAACCTTTGACTGCCCAATGCACTCTTTGAGGTATTATTTCATAACAACACAGCCAATGAATATAAAGAAGTCTTAGTGATGTTTACCCTCTCTGCCCTCAGCAGGTGCACCATCTGCCCCTATACAGGTATGACTTAGAGCAGCCCTCAAAAATTCCACTGGCCTGCTCGCAATTTGCGAGTGGAATTGAATGCAGGGCGAGTGAGGAGCGGCTGTGGACCAGGCTGACTGTTTCCTGGCTGAAGCGATCAGCCAGGTAACTGTCAGCTGGAGGACACAGAGCGGCAGGACCAGACTGCCCTGGCGCCACTTTGAGCTGAGGTGAGGAGGCTGCAGCGCTCCCCTCCCTCTCTCTCCTCCTGTCTTGTCATGAAGCTGACTGTGTCTGTGCTCGGCACGCAGTGTATCAAGGTACCGCCCCCCCTAGCCCAGCTTGTGTGATAGTATCAGTGTTCCGCCTATCAAAAGAGCCATCTACGGGGGGCGGGACGTTTTTACACCACGCGCCGAACACAGACACATCCAGCTCCATGACACACAGCGCAGAGGCGGCTCTAGGCTTTGTGAGGCCTTAGGCAAAACTTACATATGAGGCCCCACTCACGTCCGTAATGGGAAAAATAATTCAAGCAAGAAAAATGGCTGCAGAAAATGCACGGATCTAGCACACAGGTGATCAGCACCACTTCCAGGGCACCCTCCTCACCCATCAGACATATTCAGCCAATGCAAGAGGGGGGAGAGAGGGGGAGGTGAGAAAGAGAGAGGGGTAATAGAGAGATCCGATGACGCCGACATTAGTATTGATCACAGGCAAATTAGGCGGCCACGAGGCCCCTGTGAATGCGAGGCCTTAGGCGACCGCCTAATTTGCCTAATTAGAGAGCCGCCTCTGACACAGCGGGACTTCCTGTGTGTGCGATACATCCAGGGGATTCCAGGTGAGTCTGTTGATAATGGGGCACAGTCAAGCTGCTATGATGGGGCACAGTCAAGCTGCTATGATTGGGAACAGTCAAGCTGCATTGATGGGGCACAGTCAAGCTGCATTGATGGGGCACAGTCAAGCTGCATTGATGGGGCACAGTCAAGCTGCATTGATGGGGCACAGAGAGGCTGCGGGCAGAGTGAGGCTGCGTTCACAGGCACAGAGAGGCTGCGGGCAGAGTAAGGCTGCGTTCACAGGCACAGAGAGGCTCCATTAACGGGCAGTGAGGCTCCATTAACGGGCAGTGAGGCTGCATTTGATGGGCGCAGTGAGGCTGCATTTGATGGGCGCAGTGAGGCTGCATTTGATGGGTGCAATGAGGCTGCATTTGATGGGCATAGTGAGGCTGCAATCATGAGAACCCTAAAACTGCATTTGATGGGCACAGTGAGGCTGCATTTGATGGGTACTTATATGCTTTATGTTAATATTGTTAAAGTTGTTATTTCTTTTTGGAACTTAATTCTGCTGAAAACATTTAACAGTGTAATTTCATGAGATAATTTACAAGGGCGTGTTTAGGGGCGGACTTAGGGGTGGGGCAGGGGAGAGGTAGGGTGGGGCAACTGGTGGCGAGTAACTCTTGAAATTTTGAGCCCTGACTTAGAGTGCCATATAAAGGAAACATTACAGTAATCTATATCTGAATGTGTAAGGCCTTGCATTTTGTAAAAGTGGATAGGTATACACTGGATTTTAATGCAGATGGACAGTAATGCAGCAGTACCACACACACACACATATATACATATATATATATATATATATATATATATATATATATATATATGTTATAGCATTAACTAATGCAAAAGTAGCATACAAGTGTTTCATATGGTAGAATTTTTAATATTATAAATGTTTAACAATACTATCTAAACATATTTATATATAAGACACTGAACCCTCTGTATTGTCTCTCTTGATTTTACATAATGCATTAAGGTTCAACATGACAAAGTTAAAAAATTCTAAATATAGTCACCCTTTTGCTGTGCAATTCTCTTGGTAATGAAGTTGTCTTGTATAGTAAATATGCAATACTAAGAGGCTGCCACTCGGAGTCCCTAATACAGAAAGCTAATGCATTTTACCTAACAACATTTTTGAAATACAACTAAAATAAGTTAAAATCAATATACTTTTTTTCAAAGTAAATAGCAGTTTCATCTTTGGAGATAATTTTAGCTACGCCTGTTTTGTATGTAAAGAGATTTGAACAGCAACATTGTGATTGCCCAACTGCCCAATTTTTCAGCTATATTGTTTACTCTCAATAAGTCATATATTTATTTTAAACATTTACAAGTTTTGTGTGCCTCTCATAGAAATGACCCACAGAGTTTGTCCTGCAGACTATGCCATTATGATGGAGCAGTTCTTGTTCTGACAGGCTTGGGGGGGTTGTTTTTGAAGTTACAGTTCACAGGCAATAGGGTTAATAGAGATCTGTAAAATGATTATTTCTTCCGCAGGACCATATAGAGAATTCCAAGTATGAAGCTAAGGCAAAAACAGATCCATGTCAAAATGAAGCAATATGCATGGTAAAAACCTGCAGTACTGTTCGCAAATCTGGCTGTATAGATTGAAACCGCAATAAGGATACAGAGCCCTGTGAATGAGAAAGAATTGGACATCAATTAGCTGAAACAATTTATTTATTGTTTAGGTTGAATCATCATACATTTTCTTGCATTTTTTGGGATTTTCTGAGTCAAAATCTTTGTTCTGGCATTCATAGCTAGACTAGACCAACAAAATGGGGTTTCTAATACAGTAGTACAGGTAGGATTATATATTCTGATGCAGGAAGGATCCACTTGTAAAGGCAAAAATCTGCTGCCTATAGTTAAAGTGATATTAAAAACAAAATCAAGATTTTTATATATTGTAGCTTACCAGTGCTAAAATTTGGTGGCTGCATTCGTTTTTTTTAACCCTTTTTCCCTTTATTTTCACCTGGTGACCTGATCAGTAACACACTTCATGTCTTAAGCAATCTCTACACTATGCATATTATTTTGTTCAACCAGCGGAAGCGAAAGCGAATGCCTTGTTTCCTCCATCCACACATTTGATGTGGAGGAGGGAATCCCCCTACTGTGGTATTGTATTCTGACAGTGGGACTACCCAACCTGCCAAAATAAACAGATCATCACTTGCAGCCATTGGCTATGAGCGCTGATTGAATGCTAGTTTTCCTGCATGAGCGTTTGACGGAAGCCAGTCATTAGATTGTCAGCCAGTTCCTGCTGATGACTTTTATCCCTTCTTGTTTGTACCGGGCTTTAAAACTGGCCATACACAAGCAGAATTTGTTGGAAAATTTTCATTTTCAGATATGTTTATTCCATTATGTTTTTAATAGTGGGGTCAAATGAATTTCCAATAATAATTGTGCTTTTTGTTATGGAAAATCCATTTACTCAAAATCAAAAGTTGAAAGCAAGCTAAACTTTTTGAAGTACTTTCTAACAACGTTTATCATATCATCATATGTACTGATGAGAAAATCTACTAGTGTATGTCCACCTTTACTGCCTGGATTACCAGGAGAAAATAAAGGAAAAAGCCTAAAAAAGAAAAGAAATTAAGCCACCACATCTAAAAATGGGCAAACTGCAATATAATAAATTTTGTTATCGGGCTTAATACTGCTTTAATAGGCAACTCCAGGCAATAAGTAAAATCAGTCAGTAAACTAGCAGTCAATTCCAGAAATTGCCACAGTGCTAAATCCTGAAAGTCCACAAAACAAAATTCTTATGACCCTTAGTAAAGCTGCCATCAGGGCTGATGCAAGGATTTTTGAAACCCTAGCCGAAAACTCATTTTGCCGCCCCCCCCCCCCGGCTCCACACCTGACTCCATCCTCTTTGCCCTGCCCATGTATATCCCATCTTTTTAATGAAACGCCCATCAAATGCAGCATCACCAGCGGCCATCAAATGCAGCATCACCAGTGCCCATCAATGCAGCCTCACAAGTGCCCATCAATGCAGCCTCACAAGCGCCCATCAATGCAGCCTCACAAGCGCCCATCAATGCAGCCTCACAAGCGCCCATCAATGCAGCCTCACAAGCACCCATCAATGCAGCCTCACAAGCGGTCATCAATGCAGCCTACCAGTGCCCATCAATGAATGTTTGCTTGCTTCCATTCAGGAGTCGGGACACAGACCTCCGCCAACGCTGCGCCTCCGACACTATATGCGAATGGAGAGGCGGCTGCCTTCTGATTCTGAGACTTAGTTGCTTGCTTCAGAGAAAAGAGAGTAGGAACACCAGTGGCCTGGCGCCCTAGGCAGCAGGGCGCCCTAGGTGGCTGCCTAGTTTGCCTAGTGGTAGCACCGGCCCTGGCTGCCATGTGGGCTGTGGTGGATTCATAGAGACAAAGAAGTCCTAAAACACTGGCCTGCCCTTTTACAAGTTTGGATTAAGGGACATTTAAAGCTACAGGCAAATACTGGGATATATCTGGGTAAAAAAAAGTGATAGTAGGTCAGCTGTGTACTCTCAATTTTACCACAAAGTTCTCAAGTTTTATTAGAAAGTATAGCAGATTATAGTTATTGTTATTATGATCATATGTAGTGGAACTGTTTACATGTAATAGTGATACTTACAGCAGAAAAGCATGAGGGCTCCTGTGATGTAGAAGCGACATCCTTTACCCAGTGTAAAGAGCTGTGCAATGAACGCGATCAGAGCAAAACAGCAGAAGATAATGGACAAGATCATGAAAGCTTCAACTGCTCTCATAGAAGCATCTAAAAAGAAAAATATTTTAGAGATGAACTGAAAAATTGAATGGTGGATGATACAATCTAAGGACCAACACTATTTTTCTATGTAAATGTTCTCCTTTTAATCCTAGTTCAACCCCCCAATATGGTTAATGTGAAATGAAGAAAATGTGGGGTCATCTCCTGTTTATTTAGATAAGCTACTGTATGTATTCTAAGACTGATCCTATATGAGATCACATAATTCACCAGATCATTTTTCATGGAATATTCAGTAGTTAAAGCGGAGCTCCACCCAAAAGGGGCAGTTCCGCCTTAGGCGTTCCTCCCCCCTCCTATGGCCACGTTTGGTATGTCATTTTTTTTTTGGGGGGGGGGGGGGGCAGGTACCTAGTTTTGACAGGTACCTGCTCCCACTTCTGTTTGGGCCACCTAGGCGATTCGAGTGGATGTTCTCCTCTCCCCCTCCCTACCTGCAATTGCCCAACAATTGAGGAGGCGCAGCGCGACTCGCGAATGTGCCGTGTGCACCCAGCTGTGATGCCGCAAGCTGTCACAGCTGGGTGCCCACACTTGTAATGCCGGCGCTGGGGAGAGGCGAGGGAGAGAACAGAGGGTTCGAGCAGCCGCATCGCTGGACCGTGGGACAGGTGAGTGTGTGTTTATTAAAAGTTTGACTTTTGATAAACACAAAAACGGCTGGAACTCCGCTTTAAAATGATACCAGGTTTTTTTGAAGCAGGAGCTTAAAGCGACAGTAAACTCTGCTTTTTCACTTGTATCTATAGGTTAGCATATGATAATGCTTGAGCTGTTTAGGAGATATTGACAGTTGCAGCAGCCGGTGACATCCCTGATGCATGTGATGTTTGCTCTGCATTAAGGGCACGCTAAGGATTTTATAGATTCAGAGCGCTGTGCGGCAATCTTGATTCCCGTGTACATGTGTGAGAGTGATGTCATTGTGTCCGGGCCATTCAAACAACCAGAGTCTCCTGAAGGAAGACCGAGTAAAGATGTAAGCACCGACAGCGGTGACAGCGTGATGCTGGGGGGTTTCATTTGAAATGTAAGTCTGTCATAATGTACTACGTGGTATGCGCATACTTGCCAACTGTCCCCAATTGGCCGCTACAGGCTGTGTCTCTGAATCTGAGCTGTAGGGACAGCAGCGGCGTCATTGCTTTTAAATACATACTGTACATTGCCCAGCTATGTAAATATTTAGAAACGCCAAACCTCTTTCTGCCTCCCCACTCCGTCTCCTGCATTCTTGCTCTGTGGAGTTGATTTACTAAAACTGGAGAGTGCAAAATCTGGGGCAGTTCTGCATAGAAACCAATCAGCTTCCTGTTTTTTTTTTTTAGAAGCTGATTGGCTACCATGCACAGCTGCACCAGATTTTGCACTCTCCAGTTTTAGTAAATCAACTCCAGTCTGATCTCTGACACTGTAGCTACTGCCGGCTGCTGCTCACAGTACAGGCCAGAAGGGAAGTGAGCTGAGTTGTTTTGAGGGAAGTCTGCTAGGGGAGCCAAAGTTTCTGTTAGGAGGATTTGTTTTGCAATGTTTGCAGTGAAGGGTTAAGGTGACAAAGAGAATTGAAAGTGACAGTGAGTGTGTGTGGAGGGGGGGAGGGGGGTGGTTGACTCTTCAGCCTCCCCACAGCTGAGAGACATCTCCCAAGCTGGCACACAGCCCTATCTATATAAACATCCTCCAATCACTCTGTTTAGATAATGTGACATTAATGAGGCGGGGTTTATATGTAGATTGATGAAGGCATCACCTCCCTCTAGATGTCATAACTTTCATGCAAGCCAATAAATATACACTTATTGGGATTTATTTTTACTAAAGACATGTAGCAGAATACATTTTGGCCAAAAGGGATGAAGAAATTTGATTTCTTATAATTTTTATTGGATATGTTTTATATCAGAAAATAAAAAATATTGTTTTTTTTCAAAATTTTCAGTTTTTTGTTTATATGACAAAAAAAAACCCCAGTCATGACCAAATACCACCAAACCTCTATTTGTGTGAAAATAGATTTTGTTTGGGTATAGTGTTGCCCGGCCGCGCAATTACCAATTAAAGTAGCACAGTGCTAAATAGCAATAAATGGCCTGGTCATGAAGAGGGTAAAACCTTCCAGAGCTGAGGTGGTTAAAGTATGCCATTGCATTAACCATAGGACTTTTGTAGAACCACGCCCATACTAAATTAATACCCTACCCCTAATAAAGCACATTCTCTGCCTATAATAGCTTGCTAAATGCACAACAGAAAAAATGTGACCCTGAAATCTTTTTTTTAAATGTTAGTAACTATGTATGCGGTGCATACTAGCAAATTATGACATTGTTTAAGCCTAGCATAATTTTAAATATGCGAGTGCATACTTTGTGATTTTAAATGTTTTACTAAATGATATCGCACAATGTATTTTCCCTTTTTTGTGTGCAGCAACAGTATTTTTAAACTAACATTGGTTAAAAAAAAAAAGAAGGAAAACGTGCGTTTAGTTTAGTTTAGATATGAAGGGGGGCAGAGGAAAATGCGGGGGGGGGGCTGTGAAAAAGGGTAGAGGACACTACCACACTACCACTGGGAAGGGTGGGTGGTAACGCTACTGTGAAGGGGGGCTGAGAACACTGTAGTGAAGAGGGAGTGTGATGTGAAGGGGTCAGGGGACACTGCTGTGAAGGGGGGGACTGTGATGCAAATGGGTATCTTGATGTAAAGGGGAGGAAGCTGTGATGTGAATGGGGGGCTGTGATGTAAAGGGGGGGGGGACTGTGATGTGCATCGTGGACTGAGGACACTGATATAAGAATGGGATTGTGATATAAGAGGAGATCGGGACTGTGATGTGAAGGATCTCATTAATAGCATAAACACACAATTCGGACTTTTGTTGGAAGAAAATGTTTTTGACTGGGTCTCAGTAAATTTTAATTCAACCAGGCCATGGTTTGCTGTTTTATAATGAGGGGGCTGGCATATCCACAAACCCCATTATGGCCAATCTAATTCCGCGTACACATGGTCAGAATTTCCGACAACAAAAGTCCGATGTGAGCTTTTGGTCAGAAATTCCGTCTGTGTTTATTCTCCATCTGACTTTTGCTGTTGGAATTTCCGCCAACAAAAGATTGAGAGCAGGTTCTCTATTTTTCCGACGGAAATTCCGTTGGTCTGTATGCAATTTCGACGCGCATAAAAACACGCATGCTCGGAAACAATTTGACGCATGCTCGGAAGCATTAAACTTAATTTTCTCGGCTCGTCGTAGTGTTGTACGTCACTGCGTTCTTGACCGTCAATAGTGTGTATGCAAGCCAAGCTTGAGCAGAATTCCGTTGGAAAAACCATCCAAGGTTTTTCTGACGGAAATTCTGACCGCGTGTACGCGGCATATGCCTGCTAACTTAAAATGGTTGTACAGTCTCAGCTTTAAACTGCCATTCTATGTTCTCTTTTAGAGTAATAGTAATGGCACTGGCTTTTTTTTTGTTATATATCAAAATACCTTTCTTAAAGAGGAACTGCAGTCTGCTCACATAATTTGTAATAAAAACATCTTTGCCATTCTGAAGCTTCACTCCAATCTCTTTGCATATTATTTTATATATACTGTGATTCTGTACTTGCCAAATATGCTGCAGAAATCTCCCTCAGTTGAGTCTTACTGCAACCATTTTAACTGTGGGCAGTTGAAGCTGCTGTCTGCTCACTTCCTGGATTTACACAGACACATTGAGGCACACCTCCATCTCTTTACACAGACACACATAGGCACACCTTTTATGACTCATCCCCTCTCCCTTCCTGACAAACTCTCACGAGAGCGAGAGAGAGAGAGAGAGAGAGAGAGAGCTGTGCATAATGTCATAAGCCTAGGCTTTTTATCACACAAGAAACAGAAAGTGGGCTGTATAAGGTATTTACTGTCAGAAAAAAAAATGTTTTACTATTTAAAGTTAAAACAACAAGGGCAGAAGATATAATAGATGGAACGATGACTGATGGTCCGCTTTAAGCACCGCTTCTGTGCTGTCGTGTGGTTTTCTGTCTCTCTTTCCCGAGCAGAGGGACTCAAGTGGGAGGGGCTGATATTTCTCTCTGATGTATGTAATTACATAAGCAGAGCACATACACTTTGACCGTATGTGCTGATTGGCTGAGCCATGTTGTGTGCTGACTGGCTGAACATGTTAAAAAAAAAGGGGGGAGGGGGAGCAGCTGCAGGGAATAGATTGCTCAATCAAGGCAAGAAATGAGGGGAGGGGATCACATACAGACTGCGGAAGTGACAGGGAGAAATGGAGGGGGGAGTTGGATGACGGAGGCATCAGTCATGCTTACCATGGTCATTTAAACAGGGGAACACAAGGAGAGACAGGATCAACCAGGTATTGTAGAACATGGAAACGGTCAATTGACACCGCAAAAGCGCTGTGCTCTATATCATGCCTTAAAGGGGCAGAAGCATGTTTTTTTGGGGGTTTTTTTAGGGGTACAACCACTTTAGGTTTAAGGTCCAGGCAATGCCTTACGGTTGCTAAAAATTCTAGTGTCAAGTCTAGTGAGTTACGACATGAATTTGCCAGGACCATGAATTTTAAACTCCATGGATTTTTGCATTGCATTGCGGGCTGCAGAAAAGGTGCCAAATAGTTAGTTGGCATTGTTTGGTGGATTAATATAGTTACAACACATCATTTTGCTTTTTAATATTTAGTTACATAAATACTAATGACTTATATTGTTTGATGGAGAGATTACATAGAAACAGCTAATACAAAAAACACTTACAGTCTCCATCGCCAATTTCTCCAAATATAGATGTACAACTCCCGCTATTGCATAGCATCCAAATGCCCCGTGATACAACTCCATTTTCACTCTTCAACCAAACCTGTAATTACATGACTATCATTACTGCATTCATATATACCTAACAGATCTCTGATTTAAAAATTTTCAATGCTAACAAATCATTAGTACCAATGTCTAATTACAGAGTCTCCTTTTATTTCCAAGGCTTCACTTTGTATCATAATTCTGCATTTCTACATTTCTGACTTAGCCTTACCTGACTTCAGATTGTTCATACTTAAAGTGACACTAAAGGTTCAGTTTTTTTTAAAAATAACAAACATGTCATACTTACCTCCACTGTGCAGTTCGTTTTGCACAGAGTGGCCCCGAACATCCTCTTCTGGGGTCCCACGGCGGCTCTCGTGGCTCCTCCCCGCAATAGCTAACCCCCTCTGGGAAGCTCTCTCCCGAGGGGGTTACCTTGTGGGCGCGCTCCTGTGTTATACACTCGGCGTCCATAGACATTGAAATTTATAGGTAATAACACCAAGAGTGTTCCATGATTCGTGGAATATGCAATTGCCTTCTGTGGTATCAGGAAGAACTTTTTTCCCAGGGGATACCAGAACACTCCAATCAGAACACAATAGATGTCAAAACACAATAGCTCAGCGGAGCAGATTGCTTTACTAACGTCAGATCGGGGCTCAAGTAAGTAAAACGGGGGGGCTGGGGGGCCGGTGACTGGCAGACGTTTTTTCACCTTAATGCATAGGATGCATTAAGGTGAAAAATCCTGAGGGTTTACAACCCCTTTAAACCTCCTTTCCACTAATTTCTATGTGGCCATATGTCCTCTTCAGGGACCTTAAAGTAGAGTTTATTACAGTCACCACTGTCACCTTTGACATATTTGTAGCTTGTAATCACATCCCCCTTCAAGCGCCTCCTCCTTTATACCCTTTATTCATTTTGCTGCCTGACGCTAAACTCTTTCTAATTTAACATCATCTTTCCTAAGGAATGGTGACCAAAACTGAACTGCATATTCAAGATAAGGCCGAACCAGTGTTTTGTAAAGGGGTAGAATTATTAATTTGTTTCTGGAATATATGCCCTTTTTAATGTATAACAGACAGTATTTTGCTACCTTTGTTAGCTGCAGCTTGGTGTTGCATGCTTTTGCTAAGTCTGTGATCTACAAGCACCCCTATATTTATTTTATCACCAATTCTCCCAGGAGAGCCTGTCCTAATGTGTAGTTTTGACATCCGAATGCATACGTAACTTTCCATTTCTCCAAAATGAACCTCATCTGCCACGTTGCTGCCAATTCCCCTCTTTTATCAAGGTTTTCCTGTAATGCTCATCCTGTGCTGAGTTTCTTTCCTGCATGATTTGGTATCATCAGCAAAAACCGAAGTTATGGTTTTAATTCCAACCTCTATATCATTAACAAACAAATTAAAGTGTTTTGAGGAGTTTGACTGCTGTGTATGACAGCACTGTAGTTCCTTTTAAAGAGCACTGTGGAACTGCAGTCAATGTATAACGCATTATATTTGCAGCACGGGTTAAAGGGAACATTTGTCTCTTTACTGTAGCTATTCAAATATATGATAACAGCCTCTGTGTTAAAGTTAATTTCCAGACATGGTATATTTTACATAGGTCCAGTTTATGTACTGTATATACCATATCTGACTGATGCTCCTAGAAGCTATAAATCACTGAAATAGACACGGATATTTTAGCATACTCTACTTGCCATGGGGTCCAGTGCCGAGCAACCAGTCTGATGCATTCTGGAGGTCAGCTGCTAAAGCCTAGTACACGAATGATCATCCGTTTTTTTGGATGCTAGTCTCCATATCGAAATTGAATAGGTTACTAAAGTAAGAAAATTCTCGCACGATAGAATAAAAATTCGGAAGTGATGTAAAGGGTGCCATCAAAGACCAACAGGCTGAGTGACTGATAGTTTTGTTCTCGGATGTTTATTTTTTATAAAGAATGTTTTTTTATCGTTCATGTTAATATTTTTGTTTATAAAAAGGCTGCTATGGCCATTTGTACTCCATTCCATGCGTGGTCTCATTAATTATAGGTAACAGTAAGGGGTGGGTTGAGTACGAGTATGGTTGGGTAGACATTAAGACATCTGGTCTACACTGGTCATGCATTTGTATCGTATTTTCGAACGAAAACTGTACTGATTAAACGTACATCTTATGATCTGGTATCATACGAGAAACATTTTCGTGTTTGTCCCTTTCGGACGAAAGCTGTGTACCAACAATCAGATTATTGTATCGATTTGAAAACGGTATTTCTTGTACGATTATCTGATCTTGTGTACGGGGCTTAAGCAGGGGCGCCTTTCAGAGAGTGCTTTGCATTTTCTGAATAAATGCAAACCATTCTCTGATTGAAAGAATTGGAGAGGCAGGGCAATGAGGTCACAGTGATACCATGGCTCTTCAGTTGCAAGCTTTTGCCTTTGGGCCTTTTTTACCTTGTCTCTATCTGTCTTCTTGCTTTTTATGTAGGTTCTCTTTTTTCCCCCTCTTACGTAGGTTCTGCTTTGTAGATAGTGCTTCAAATTGTCCCCTGTGCTGTGCTTATGGCGGCTTGAATGCTTTCTTCATTCCATAGTAGTTTGGATGCAGGCCGAGTGGGCAGATGCTTTCGTGCCTGCACACATATGTATGTAGCAACCTCCTTACTCTCCTCGCCTCTCCGCTGCTACACACAGGATTCACATTGTATTGTCAATGAGAATCTAGTGTTTAATTACTTTGGGTCTGCAGCAAAATACCTCCCACGAGTGGATCCTTTAGCTCCATTGTCTAGGTACACCAATGTCTTCCTGGAATAAGGCCAATGTCCACACATGAGTAAAACCTAATCAGCAAGGCTTTATTCTTTTTGCACTTTGAGTTAACTTGAAGAAAAGCAAGAGCAAAAAAGTTGAAAGACGTAGGGGAAGGTTCAGGCACGCAACACTTAAGTCCAATATCTACACTCATCGCCACTCAAGCCTGAGTGGGCATTGCTCATCCGGATAGTCCCTATGAGAGCAGTCCTAGCAGCCGGGATGGAGCACGGACGTCAGAGATGATGAATCCCCCTATAGGTATGCCTCCAGGCCTCTCCCCGAGACAGCAGTACCGTCGCTATCTCCGCCGGGACTGATCTTCCCCTGGAACTCCTTTCCTAAAGCTAGGCCCCCTAAAACGAGCAGCCTGGGATCCGTCTCTGAAGCGTAGGCCCTTCTCAGCGGAGCTGGGCCTACAATGCAGCAGCAGAGCCTCGGGCTGAAGGTGCCCGAGACCTAAACACTCCGGTGCACCTTGTGCCATGCGGGCCACGAGTCACACTCACTGGACCAGAGGTCCCCCTGAACGCCCTGGGTTCCCCTGGAATCGCCCCACGCCAAATGGCGTCTGCCCCTTTTGTATCCCCTCCCAGCATGCACAGCGGGTAGACCACGCCCACTGCACGGCTGCCAAAAGAGGACACCCAAGGTGCTGTGATACCCCCGTAATCCAGCCTGTGCCGGCAGTGACAGTGCCACCTGCAGGCAAAGGAGAATAACACTGCCGGGCAGTATCACACCCAGAGCAGAACAACAACTGGAATATAATTGGTCTAAGCCCAATTACTGGCTCAGACTGCCCTTAAATTTCACATAGCGCCCCCAAATATTGGGGGGAGGGGGGCGCTACATGTACAGTAGGTGTTCATGCCACCCACATAGGTAGGCACAAGAGTTTTCTGGGCCGTTGTCTTGATGGGAAGTTTCCTTTCCTACACATGTGCAGTAAAGCTAGGTCCACAGCTCTTACTGAGGTGGTGATATTACCCACAGAGCGGGCTCTTTAAATTCCCTCAATGTGTATGAATGACAGACTAACATCTTTTTATGTCTGCAACAGATCCCTGTGCTCTGGAAGTCGAATTCCTCTACTTTGTGTATTTTTTTTTCTCTCATTCAGGTTACTGGCTTCTGGGAACCAAAATCTTCTCTTATGGCATTTTACTCTTGGAAGATCAGTCTTTCTCATGACCTTTTAAAATGGTACACTCATTACTCCTTTTTTTGCTCTTCCTGTTGTGGCTATAATTTGCCAAGAAGATAAGAGGCATCGTTCCGGTAAGGTTCTATTCTTTTCAGGTGACTAATGGGCTCTTTGTCATACCTAATCTCAATGCCAGAATTCCTTCAGAGAAAGAAAATACTTTTCCAGGTCATCCAGGGCCAGGTCTTCTTCAAGATATATTTTAGACTGCCTTACCAATTAACATTTGATCACTGTCAGTCCAGTTCCATTAAGGTCTTATCCAGTTCTTCTAATGGCTATCGCCTCACCCATGAGGGTTTCCAAGATCGGTGCATTTGGCTATGGCACTTTTTAAGATTATGTGCAGACCAAGTAATTCTTATGCCTCGTACACACGATCGGAATTTCTGACAACAAAACCGTGTTTTTTTTTTCTGAGGGATGTTGCTTCCAACTTGTCTTGCATACACACGGTCGCACAAATGTTGCTCGTAAATTCCGATGGTCAAGAACGCGGAGACGTACAACACTACAACGAGCCAAGAAAAATGAAGTACAATGATTCCGAGCATGCGACGAATTGATTCCGAGCATGCGCATCACTTTTGTGCGTCAGAAATGGTTACACACGATCGGAATTTCCGACAAGAACTTTTGTTGTCGGAAAAATTGAGAACCAGCCCTCAATCAAATGTCCGATGGAGCCTACACACGGTCGGAATATCCGACCAAAAGCTCACATCGAACATTTGTTGTCGTAAATTCCGACCGTCTGTACGCGGCATTATTCTCATGATTTATTTCTTATTTTTATAAGTAAGCATAAACTTAAACAAAGGAGTAGCTGTAGATATATTATCTTTGGATTTTGAAAAAGCATTTGACACAGCTACCGACACATGGCTGTATAGGCTTAGAAAATTATTATTTTTTGTGTAGAAAACAGGATAAAATACTGTATTCAGAGAGCAGTGCAGCTAAAACCTAGCTAGTCTTGAAAATTAAGGATAAGCCTAACACCCCCGGTTCGGTTTAACAAGGGGACCCCCAGATTCTGGCCCCCCCATTTGAATTAGTAGGGGTACATTGTACCCCTGCCAATTCACAAAAAAGTGTAAAAAATAGTAAAAAAGACAGGAGACACTTTGGGACAAGTGACGTCAGAGGAAGGCGGGGTCCCTCATTTACATCACAGAGTGGCCCCGCCCTCAGCTATATAACAGCTGTCAAAGCGTGAAGAAGCGTCACTCCCATGGAGGCTGAGCTGTTGCGTTTTTTTCTTTTTTTGGTCTGTCGGGCGGCGTGACATGGATTTTTTATTTTTTAATAAAGGACTTGTCCCAAAGTGTGTTCTGTAATTTTTACTATTTTTGACACTTTTTTTTGTGAATTGGTCAATGTACCTCTTACCAATTCACATAGGGGAGCTGGGATCTGGGGGTCCCCTTGTTAAAGGGGGCTTCCAGATTTCGATAAGCTCCCACCCGCAGACCCCCACAACCATTGGCCAAGGGTCGTGTGGATGAGGCCCTTGTCCCCATCAACATGGGGGCAAGGTGGTTTGGGGGGCAACTCCAAAGCACCCTCCCCATGTTGAGGGCATGTGGCCCGGTACGGTTCAGGAGAGGGGGCTGCTCTCTCGTCCCCCCTCTTTTCCTGTGGCCTGCCAGGTTGCGTGCTCAGATAAGGGTCTGGTATGGATTTTTGGGGTACGCCATTTTTTTTTATTTTGGCGCAGGGTTCCCCTTAACCACTTTACAACCACCTGCCGACAGATAACGTCGACAAGGTGGTTGCTTAACTCTGGGAGGACGTTATATAATGTCCTCCCAGAATCGCGCTCCCGCGCGCCCCCTGGGGCGCGCACACGGGAAACTCCGTGACCGCCGGGTCCAGAGGACCCGGCGGATCACGAATTGCGGTAAATCGCCGCGGATAGCGGCCGTTTACCACGTGATCGCTCCGTCAAATGACGGAGCAATCACTTGTAAACAGACCGGCGTCATTTGATGACGCCGGTTCCTCCCTCCCCTCTCTGTACCGATCGGTACAGTGTGAGAGGAGAGGGAAGGGAGCGGATGGCAGCAGCAGCTCTGTCGGCTGGATCTGTGACAATTGCAGTCACAGATCTAGCCATCCATCCATCCCTGCTCAGCCATCCCTGGTGCAATACCCTGCCAATACTCTGCAATACACCCTGCCAATACTCTGCAAAATACCCTGCGCAATACTCTGCAAAATACTCTGCAATACCCTGGTGCAATACTCTGCAATACCCTGGCGCAATACTCTGCAATACCCTGCGCAATACTCTGCAATACCCTGCGCAATACTCTGCAATACCCTGCAATACCCTGCGCAATACTCTGCAATACCCTGCGCAATACTCTGCAATACCCTGCAAAATACTCTGCAATACCCTGCGCAATACTCTGCAATACCCTGCGCAATACTCTGCAATACCCTGCGCAATACTCTGCAATACCCTGCAAAATACTCTGCAATACCCTGTGCAATACCCTGCAAAATACTCTGCAATACCCTGCGCAATACTCTGCAATACCCTGCGCAATACTCTGCAATACCCTGCGCAATACTCTGCAATACCCTGCGCAATACTCTGCAAAATACTCTGCAATACCCTGCACAATACTCTGCAATACCCTGCACAATACTCTGCAATACCCTGCGCAATACTCTGCAATACCCTGCGCAATACTCTGCGCAATACCCTGCACAATACTCTGCAATACCCTGCGCAATACTCTGCAATACCCTGCGCAATACTCTGCAATACCCTGCGCAATACTCTGCAAAATACTCTGCAATACCCTGCACAATACTCTGCAATACCCTGCGCAATACTCTGCAATACCCTGCGCAATATTCTGCAATACCCTGCGCAATACTCTGCGCAATACCCTGTGCAATACTCTGCGCAATACTCTGCGCAATACCCTGCGCAATACTCTGCAATACCCTGCGCAATACTCTGCAATACCCTGCGCAATACTCTGCAATACCCTGCGCAATACTCTGCAAAATACTCTGCAATACCCTGCACAATACTCTGCAATACCCTGCACAATACTCTGCAATACCCTGCGCAATACTCTGCAATACCCTGTGCAATACTCTGCAATACCCTGCGCAATACTCTGCAAAATACTCTGCAATACCCTGCACAATACTCTGCAATACCCTGCACAATACTCTGCAATACCCTGCACAATACTCTGCAATACCCTGCAATACCCTGTGCAATACCCCGTGCAATACCCTGCCATACTCCGCAATACCCTGCCATAGTCCGCAATACTCCGCAATGCCCTGCAATGCCCGGCAATACTCCGCAATGCCCGGCAATACTCTGCAATAACCACTTCCCGCCCGCCGGCCGTCATATGACGTCCTTGACTTTGTGCGGGGATATCTGAATGATGGGTGCAGCTACAGGCATCATTCAGATATCAGCTTTTTCAGCCGGCGATTCCCTACACCATAAGAACAATCATAGCGGCTGTTCCGCTGCTTGATCATTCTTACGGGAGGCGAGAGGGGATGTCCCCCCCTCCCGCTGCCCTCCGGTGCTTCTACCGACTCACCGCTACGATCAAAGCCAGGATTGTTGTTTTTTTTTGTTTTTTTCAGGCTTCCCAGCCTAGAGGTGAGATGTGGGGTCTTATTGACCTCATATCTCACTGTAAAGAGGACCTGTCATGCCATATTCCTATTACAAGGGATGTTTATGTTCCTTGTAATAGGTATAAAAGTGATCAAAAAAATTTTTGGGGCGGAAAAACATGTCAAACTAAAATAAATAAAGTAAAATGAACAATAAAAATATATATATTTTTTTTAAAGCGCCCCTGTCCCCGTGAGCTTGCATACAGAAGCGAACGCATACGTAAGTCCCGCCCACATATGAAAACGGTTTTCAAACCACACATGTGAGGTATCTCTGCGAACGTTAGAGCGAGAGCAATCATTTTGGCCCTAGACCTCCTCTGTAACTCAAAACATGTAACCAGTAAAAATATTTAAAGCGTCGCCTATGGGGATTTTTTTAAGTAGCGAAGTTTGGCGCCATTCCACGAGTGTGTGCAATTTTTAAGGGTGACATGTTAGGTATCTATTTACTCGGCGTAACTTCATCTTTCACATTATGCAAAAACATTGGGTTAACTTTACTGTTTTTTTTTTTTTAAGCACAAAACATTTTTTTTCCGTAAAAAACGCGTTAAAAAAATTGCTGCGCAAATATCGTGCAAGATAAAAAGTTACAACAACCACCATTATATTCTCTAAGGTCTTTGCTAAAAAAACATATATAATGTTTTGGGGTTCTATGTAATTTTCTAGCAAATAAATGATGATTTTTACATGTAGGAGAGAAATGTCAGAATTGGCCTGGGTGCTCCAGAACGCCTGAAGGTGCTCCCTGCATGTTGTGCCTCTCTATGTGGCCACGCTGTGTAAAAGTCTCACACATGTGGTATCGCCATACTCGGGAGGAATAGCAGAATGTGTTTTGGGGTGTAATTTGTGGAATTCATATGCTGTGTGTGAGAAATAACCTGCTAATATGACAATTTTGTGAAAAAAAAAAGAGAAAAAAAAAATCTTGATTTTGCAAAGAATTGTGGGAAAAAATGACAACTTCAAAAAACTCACAATGCCTCTTTCTGAATACCTTGGAATGTCTTCTTTCCAAAAAGGGGTCATTTGGGGGGTATTTGTACTTTTCTGGCATGTTAGGGTCTCAAGAAATGAGATGGGCCGTCAGTACTTCAGGTGTGATCAATTTTCAGATATTGGCACCATAGCTTGTGGACTCTATAACTTTCACAAAGACCAAATAATATCCACCAATTTGTACTTATTTTTACCAAAGATATGTAGCAGTATAAATTTTGGCCAAAATTTATGAAGAAAAAATAGTAATTTGCAAAATTTTATAACAGAAACGAAAAAAAAAATAATTTTTTTACCAAATTTTCAGTCTTTTTTCTCTTATAGCGCAAAAAATAAAAAACCCAACAGTGATTAAATACCACCAAAAGAAAGCTCTATTTGTGTGAAAAAAAGGACAAAAAATTCATATGGGTACAGTGTTGTATGACTGAGTAATTGTCATTCAAAATGTGAGAGCACCGAAAGCTGAAAATTGGTCTGGTTATTAAGGGGGTTTAAGTGCCCAGTGGTCAAGTGGTTAAAATCCATACCAGACCTAAAGGGTCTGATATGGATTTTGGAGGGACCCCACACAATTTTTTTTTAATTTTGGTTCCAGGTTCCCCTTTATATTCATACCAGACACAAAGGGCCTGGTAATGGACTGGGGCATGCCGTTTTTTTCAATGAGTTTTATCTATATTGCCGAGACCTGACAATTCATTACAGCCGCGATCAGTTTTAAATGACTTTTTTTCCTTTAGAAATTAAATTTTACTGTGGTATCCACTTTACAGGCATACTATAGACAACCCCCAGGCACAATATTTAAAGGAATATTTCATTTTAATTGTTTCACTTTAAGCATTATTAAAATCACTGCTCCCGAAAAAACGCCATTGATACATGTCCCCTGGGGCAGGACCCGGGTCCCCATACACTTTTTATGGCAATAACTTGCATATAAACCTTTAAAATTAGCACTTTTGGTTTTTCATGTTAGTGTCCCATAGACTTTAATGGTGTTCCGCGGCTTTCGAATTTGCCGCGAACACCACATAATGTTCGCTGTTCGGCGAACACCCGATGTTCGATTCGAACTTACTCTTGTCTCGAACATTGGGCTCATCCCTTTTGAAAATGTTCCCACCTCTTCCTAACACCTATGCTGACTAACCTGTGTAAAAAAGACATATATATTTACCTATTTCAGTCCACTCTGGTCCTGTTACATGATCCCTTTGTCGGTAGCAGGGGAATGAAGAGAGCACTGGACAACAGCTGGTAATGATGCTTGGGAGTCATGAAATCACCTATAGGTTCCTATAGCCAGTGGCGTACCAAGGAGGGGGTGGGGTGCGGTCCGCCCCGGGTGCCACACATTGAGGGGGGTGCAGACCGTGCAGTAAAATCTTTTTTTTGTGTTAATAGTAGTCCCCATAGAGCGGGCTGCCAGCTCCGCTCCTTCTCTCAGTGTGACCGAGCAGCATGCAGGGAGGCAGGCAGACAGCCGGGAGAGGACTGAAGCCTGCTATACAGCGGTGTAGGGATAAGATCTGTGGCGCCCGGCATCTCCTTTTACACCTCTGTCCAGCAGTTCAGTGGAGGGGGAGGGGCGGCTGATCGGGACAGGCACTGGCTGTACTGTGAGGTACTCGGCCACTACAGGCATCACAGAGTGTGTGTGAGTGTGTGAGTGTGTGTAAGTGTGTGTCGGAATACATGTGCTGGGGGTGTTGAGACTTATGGGTGCAGAGCTGTACGAGGGGGTACAGAAGTGTGCTGAGGGGGAGGGTTGCAAAGGCCTCCTGGGGGTAATAAAGCCATGCTGGGGAGTACAAAGGTATCTGGGGGTGCAGAGGTGTGCAGGGATACAAACGTTTGCTGGGGTTATGGTGGTGTACTTGGTAAAACATATGAGGGGTGCAGAGGATTGTGGGGTGGATGGAAGTCCGCTGGGGGCTGTGAAGCTGAGCAAAGATGTGTTGGGGGAGTACAGGGGTGTTCTGGGGGTACAAAGATGTGCTGAGGGGTTACGGAGGTGTGCTGTGCTATTTGTGGAGCATAATGTAATATCTGTGGTGAAGCATAATGTTATATATATGGTGGAGCAACTGTAATGCAAATCACTTTCACCTGAGTAGAGAAAAAAATCTTTGCACCAGCCCTACAGCCTAGCGCATGGGCTGCAATTCACTTTTAAGGTAGGCCAAATTCATATTTTTACAATGACAAATTTTTTGTGCGTGTTTTTACATTTTAAATTTGGGGGGTGGGTGCCAGATATAGGATCCGCCGCAGGTGCCAAATGTTCTAGGTAAGCCCCTGCCTATGGCCCATCCATTATTGATGCTCCCTACTCCCCCACCCATCCCCCGTAGCCACTGCTAGCTGACACAGGGGAGTCAGATCACAAGACCGGACCAGAGCAGGCTGAAAATAAGTAGTGAGTATATATATTTTTCTTACACAGGTTAGTCAACATAGGTGTTGGGAGAGATAGAGGACTTTTTAAATACCAGCTGGTATTCTACTTTAATGATTTCTACTCTGAATGGTCTAAAGATATTAGTGGTGTACCCCAAGGTTCAGTGTTGAGACCCTTAAGTTATAACAAATGTAGAATTGATATGGGGAAATTTATCAGCACTGGAGCAGACAGAATATGGAGCATTTGTGCATAGTAACCAGCTTCTATTTTCAGCTTGTTCAGTTACGCTTTAACCGCTCCTGGCGGTATGATTCTGTCAGATTTTAGGTGCTGAAAGCGGTACAATTATTTTGCATGGAAATTTGGTGTTTTATATTGTAGGCCTATAGTTCTTAGGAATAACTCACTTAAAGCGGTTGTATACCGCAAAACTTTTTTTTTTTTTTTCACAACCTGCAAGGCAAAGTCATAATGAGCTAGTATGACTAGCATACTAGCTCATTATCAATCACTTACCTTAGATCGAAGCCCCCGCAGCGGTCCTCGGACACGTCCTCCGTCGCATCCATGATACCCGGAGTGACTTCCGGGTATCGCCGCTCCGGCGCTGTGATTGGCCGGAGCAACGATGACGTCACTCCCGCGCATGCGCGGGGAACGGCACGATCCCCGCGCATGCGCGAATTCTGGCAGTGTCCAGGAGGCTGCCATTCAAAGAGCCGCCGCACTCAGTGCGCCTGCGCCGTTATCTACGGCGCACATGCGCCGTAGATAGCGGTGCACTCTTTTTTGCAAATATCTCCGAAACCGTGTAGGTCTCGGAGATATTGCAAGCACCTACAGGTAAGCCTTAATGTAGGCTTACCTGTAGGTGCATTTCATATTTGTGGGTATACAACCACTTTAAATCTGTCCAAACAAGAGTCTAGTAGACATCCCGGGTATGATAAAGTTTGAAACACAAAATCATAAATTATAATATAATAATTAACTATAAATAATTATAACAAATAATAATATAATAATAATTAAAATTATTCAATAATGTAATCAAATCAAAAACACTGAAATTTGCTCCGTTGCAAAATTGTCGCTGTCATTAGATTTAGTGTTTGATGACGAATTTCCCCAAAAACCGCTATCGCTCAATTCTGCAAGTGATTCTAATTTATTATCGCTGTTTTGTAGCTGGTCTAAAACCACTTTTGACGTAAAGGGACACTTTTTGGTTGCTATGGACAATCTCCAGTTTCCAGGCAGAAAGAACAGTTTTTATAATATAAAAGTGCATGCAGGACACTGGGCAGACCTCTAGTGACAAAGGGAATGTGCAATTATTTGATACAGTACTGTAATCAATAAGATTACAGTATACTGTATCTATACTGTGTTTTTCACTTTTTGAATTTGGCGCCGAACTCCGTCCCTGTGCGTCGCAACGTCGCAGGGAACGGAGTTTGGCACTCGGCAGTGTGAATCGAGCGAGACACACACTGCGGGGACACATCGCAGGATCCAGGGAACAAGGTAAGTAACTTCCCCTGTATCCTGCGATGCAGCCCGAGTCTGGCTCGGGGTTACCGCTTTTGGTAGTAAAAACTCACCCCGAGCCTGACTCGGGATTACCGCCAGGGAGGTTAAAAGTAAGCCCACGTTCACACTGGGGCTGCGGGAGTGAAGCCTGCGAGTTCAGCTGAACTCGCACGATTTCACTCCCCCTGGCAGTCCCGATTTCAGCCGCGATTTCAAAGACACTAGAAACAGATGTCAATGTAAATCGCGGCTGAAATCGCAAAAAGTAGTACAAAAACTACTTTTTGTAATCGGTGCAGCGCCGCAGATGCGGCGTCGCACCGATTAGGACGGTGCCATTGGCCGCAATTTGCGGCAAATTTCGCCGATTTGACATGCGATTTGACATGTAAAATCGCATGTCAAATCGCACCAGTGTGAACCAGGGCTAAAGGATAGAAACTGATTGGTTACAATGTGCACCTGCTCCAGTTTCAATAAATTCCCCTTATAAAATTAAAAGTACAATTTCTGTGTTTGCAGATGACACCGAGCTTTGTAGTAGAAATGTTTTTTTTATAGAATGTCTCTAACTTACAAGTCGACCTCAATGAAATATTTAATTGTGCAAATGAGGTTTAATGTTGAAAGTTTTCTTTAGGCCCCTTTCACACTGGAGCGGTTTGCAAGCGCTATTGTGCTAAAAATAGCGCCTGCAAACCGTCCCTAAACATCGGCTTTCACACTGGAGCGGTGCGCTAGCAGGACGCTAAAAAAAGTCCTGCTAGCCGTATCTTTGGAGCGGTGAGAGGAGCGGTGTGTTTACCGCTCCTCCACTGCTCCTTCCCTTTGAAAGCAATGGGAAACCGCGGTAATACCACCGGCAATGCGCCTCTGCAGGCGGTATTAACCCTTTTTTGGCCACTAGCGGGGGTTAAAACCGCACCGCTAGCGGCCGAATACCTCCACATTTCCGACGGTATAGCGCCACTAAAAATAGCGGCGCTATACCGCCACCGCACCCACCGCCCCAGTGTGAAACCAGCCTTACAGCAAGTGCTGTGAAAATGTTAAATGGACTTCCTCAAGAATTAGTTCTGGCCAGATCCAGTAGATTGTTTAAAAAAAGGGCTGGATGAATTCTTAAATGTACAAAATATAACCGGATATTAATATTTATAGGTAATAGTAGAAGAGATTGTAGATCAAAGGAATAGCAGATTGCCTTCAGGGGGAAAAGGTAGGAATTTATTTTTCCCCTGCTGGAGCAAATTGGACCATAAAGCCCTGTACACTCGATCGGATTTCCTATGGACTCAAATCCGATGGATTTTTCCATCGGAATTCCGATAAAGCTGACTTCCATCAGTCTTGCCTACACACCATTAGTCAAAAATCCGACCGTCCCAAACGCCGTGACGTAAAACACTCCGATGAGCCGAGAAAAATTAAGTTCAATGCTTTAAAACATGTTCTATTTTTTCTCACTGATGGAAAAAAGACAGATGTGGCCTATACACGATCGGTTTGTCCGATGAAAAAAGTCCATCGGACTGTTTTCATCTGTAAAACCGATCGTGTGTACAGGGCTTAAAAGTTTCCTTTTTGCTTTTCTCTGGATCAACTGTGAGTACAGGATTGTGCATATGGTGGTTTTCATTCTATTTATTTTTTCTTGTAGCGAACTAGATGAACTAGTGTCTTTTTAGTTTCAATATTGAAAGAATTGCAAGCAAAAAACATTTACAATGTCATATGGCGTATAGAGAGGATATTCCTTTACGAGAAGTAGATGATGCATCAAACATTTTTAGAAGCGCGTCAAATAAGTGGGAGTTTTGAAATTGTAGGCCTTGTAAGGCATGGGATATTTGAAGATATTTGTAAAATGATGAGCGGGTTATGGAGTGGGTTGAGCAGAGATCCCGGGAAGGAGCGGAGTTGCAAATAAAGATATAAATGAGCAACAGAAAAGGAGTATAGTAGATTTTATGCAGGGGCGTCTGGAACGCCAAATTAGAGCTGTGAGGCTTGTAGCTTCTTAAAACAGAACTTTGAGCAAAAACCTTTTTCCATGTTCTTGTTGCAAATCTCCTACCTTCATCAACTATGTCAGCCATGTTCTTCTGAGCTCTGTAGTTCCTCTGCATTAGCCTGCTGAACTTGCTGAAAAAACGTTATTGCCTGGTGATTCCCTGTTTGTAAGACCGCTGGTTGCTACTTCTCCCGTATCCTCAGCCAGCGGTCTGACATGCCCCTTGTAGTCCTTTGAAAGCGAGCATGGAGTTCTACTTCCGCCTGGCTCGCTGTAGTGGGCGGAGGGAGTATCACAGCCCTCAGTCTGTACCGCCCATAGAGGTGGTGTCCTCCTCCGCTGCTCCCTCCTCCTCCTCCCTGCCAGTACCGCCTGCCCCCCCATCGCCGCCACCACTGCCCACCCGCCCGCCATCTCTCTCAGTGCAGAGAGAGGAGAGTTACAGATCCTCTGGATGACAGAGCGGGTCTCGGGCTAACAGGTCTGTATGTGAGAACACCGTTGTACAGCTCGTCCTCCCTGCACACTGGAACAGTGCGCTCTGCGCTGTCTATCACAATTCTGGTGCAGGGAGGCGGGACTTACGACGAGCAGTGTTCTCACCTACAGACCTGTCAGCCTGAGACCCGCTCTGTCATACGGAGGATCTGTAGCTATCCATGCTCTGCACTGATGAGCACTGCTAAGCTGCACTGGTGACAACAGCACTGGTGGGCACTGCTAAGCTGCACTGGTGACACCACACTAATGGGCACTGAAAAGCTGCATTTGTGACACCAGCACTGGTGGGCACTGCTAAGCTGCACTGATGACACCGACACTGGTGGGCACTGTTAAGCTGCACTGGTGACAACAGCACTGGTGGGCACTGCTAAGCTGCACTGGTGACACTCGGCACTGATGGGCACTGCTAAGCTGCACTGGTGACACCGGCACTGATGGGCACTGCTAAGCTGCACTGGTGGCACCGCACTGATGGGCACTCAAAAGCTACACTGATAAGCACTGATAAGCTGAACTGATAAGGCTGCACTGATAAACTGCACGGATGAGCTCTGATAAGCTGCCCTGATAGGCACTGATAAGCTGCCCTGATAGGCACTGATGAGCTGCACTGATAAGCTGCACTGACAGGCACTGATAATTCTGCACTGATGGGTACTGATAGGCTGCACTGATGAGCACTGATAAGGCTGCACTGATAGTTACTGATAAGCTGCACTGATGAGGCTGCACTGATGGGCACTGAAAAGCTGCACTGATGAGGCTGCACTGATAGGCACTAATAAGTAGGGATGAGCTTGGAGTTCGAGTCAAACTCATGTTCGACTCGAACATTGCCTGTTCGCCCGTTACCAATTCACATAGGGGGGGGCCGGGATCTGGGGGTCCCCTTTGTTAAAGGGGTCTTCCAGATTCCGATAAGCCCCCCGCCCCCAGACCCCCACAACCACCGGGCAAGGGTTGTGGGGATGAGGCCCTTGTCCCCATCAACATGGGGACATCCTCCCCATGTTGAGGGCATGTGGCCTGGTACGGTTCAGGAGGGAGGGGGGGCCGCTCTCTCTTCCCCCCCTTTTCCCCTGCGGCCGGCCAGGTTGCGTGCTCGGATAAGGGGTCTGGTATGGATTTTTAGGGGGACTCCACGCCATTTTTTTTTTAAATTTGGGGTGGAGTTCCCCTTAAAATCCATGCCAGATCTGAAGGGCCTGGAATGGATATTTGGGGGAACCCCACGTCAATTTTTTTTTAAATTTGCGGCAGGGTTCCCCTTAATATCCATTCCAGACCTGAAGGGCCTGGTAATTGAATTCTGGGGAACACCCACACTTTTTTTTTTTTTTTTTATCAATGACTTTTGTATGTATTGCCGGGAGCCGACAATTCATTAATAGCCGCGAGTCAGTTTTAAATGCATTTTTTTCTTTCAAAAATGACATTTTTTGCAGGGACAGTTCTAAGCACGGGAAACATGCGCCACTTCACATGCATATCATACACACCCCCCAGGTACGAAATTTAAAGGAATATTTCACTTTTATTTTTTCATTTTAAGCATTATTAAAATCACTGCTCCCAAAAAAACGGCCGTTTTTAAAACGTCTTTTTGCATTGATACATGTCCCCTGGGGCAGGACCCGGGTCCCCAAACACTTTTTAGGACAATAACTTGCATATTAGCCTTTATAATTAACACTTTAGATTTCGAACGTTCGAGTCCATTGTATTTAATAGGGTTCTAAAGTTTACACGAACATTTTGTCTGTTCGCAGGTTCTGGTGCGAACCGAACAGGGGGGTGTTCGGCTCATCCCTGCTAATAAGCTGCACTGATGGGCACTGGTGAGACCGCACTGATGGGCACTGATAAGCTGCACTGATGATGCTGCACTGATGGGTACTGATAAGCTGCACTGGTGGGCACTGACGGGATCACACTGATGGGCACTGATAAGCGACACTGACGGGTATTGATAAGCTGCACTGAGGCGGCACTGATAGGCTGCACTAAAGCGGCACTAATGAGGCTGCACTGAGGCGGTACTGATGAGGTTGCGCTGATAAGCTGCACTGAGGCGGCACTGATGAGGCTGCACTGATAAGATGCACTGATGCGGCATTGATGAGGCTGCATGATAAACTGCACTAATGGGAACTAAAAAGCTGCAGTGATAAGGCTACACATATGGGCACTGATGAGCCTGCACTGATAAGAGGTGGACACCATTCACTGCTTTACTGACACCATCCTCTGCCAAATATATGTATGAGGGGTTTCCACCATCCCTGCAAAGTTTGCAGTAATTTTGTATATCTTATTTAGTAAGTTAGCGCTGCACTTTTTTGTTTTTTTCACATTTATTTGTGTCACGCACTGATGTAAAGTGACATGGCCTGGCTCTTTCTGTGGTGCGGCTAGGGATGTGCTCATATACACTATACAAGCACTGATTACTATTAGAAAGATCTCAAAGCTGCATAAGGAGGTATATTTTTAATACTAAATTACAGCAGAGTACAGGGTGTATAATATATAATTATGGGATGTGTATACAGTTCAGTAATGATTACATAAAGCATGTAAGGGAAATATGTTTATCTACTGCTGTGGCTGGAGGGGAGAGCACAGACATGCTTTACAGTTATAAGAATTTCTCCTCACTGTCTGTGTTGTGCTCAGCAGTGTGGCTGCAGAATGAGGGGTGTGATTTATGTTGAAGTGGGCTTGTTCACATTTAGTGTACACAGGCCTAGTGTACCGCCCACATTCACTGCAATATGCAAAGCATGATGGGAAATGTAGTTCAATGACAGTATAAGGGTTGAGGAGAGGATATGATGCAATCCCTGTTCTAACACCTACTCCTTGCAAGAAAACAGGCAGCATTTTTTGAACTGCAGAGCTGACTTCCTGAAAATTGAGTTCAACGTTTCTCTTAATTGGTAAGTAATTTCACCAATGTAAGAACTGTTTAGTGTTGTGTGTGTGTGTGGGGTGTACTAACGGGAAATTTTTTGCTGATCCCAGAGTTTTGCTTTAAGGTGAGTAGCAAGGAAAGCGATAGGCAGAGGTCTGAACACATATAAGATATGTGGGAGAAGATATATCTTTGCTAATGCGATTTGTTCAGCCCAGGGGACAGGATTGAGGCTAAGTTGGTACATAATTGGGTAAGTTTCAGAGTAAGAGTTGAGTAGTTGAGCTGGGAAACCCTAGTACTAGGGGTGGCAAGTTGAATTCCAATATAATAAACAGAAAAAAGGGGGGCCCATGAGAAAGGAGCGATGCATGAAATTTGATGTTTCATCAAGGTGTCTAGGTCAATCGAAAGCATATGGCATTTAGAGTGATTAAGCTTATATAATGAGATAGTTCCAAAATGTAAGTAAGCTACACAAAGGCAGAAGGGAAAGTATTGGGTCTGTTAAGAGAGAACATCGTCAGCAAAAAAGTCACATTTTATGCTGAACAGATCATACATTAATTTCTGGATATCAAAGAGTTGGTGCAGAGGTGTTCAGCTAGGGGTTCCATTATTAAAGAGAAAATAATAGGCGATAGGGGACAGCCGTGTCGGGTACCATTTGTGATAGAAAATGAGGAGGAGAGAAACCCAGAGGTCCAGACTTTGGCAATGGGGCGAGTACCGTATATAATGTAAGTATAGAGGAAAGTATCCGGCCCATGAAGGACCTCATTCATGTACATCCAGTGAACTCTGTCAAATGCTTTTTCAGCATCCAAAGATATTAACAGAGATGATGCGGTGGTGCTATGCCCATTGGATAAGATCTATGAATTGACAGGTGCCATCGGAAGTTTGGCAACCCGGGACAAACCCTACTTTATTGGTAAGGGGGTGAGTTTAGCCAGGCGGTCAGCTAGCAGTTTAGCATACAGCTTCATGTCCGAATTCAGGAGGGAAATGGGGCAAAGTTATTAGGGGAAATCAGCTGATTTACTGGGTTTGGGAATAGCAATGGTGATAGATTCAAGAAATTATGTAGGGCATGAACAGCGTTCTGCGATTTTATTTAAGGAGTCAGTAGGAAAGGGGGTTCAACGATCCATAAATAGTCTGTAATATTCATTTGTGAAACCATCTGGACCTGGGGATTTGTGTAAGGGAAGTGATTTAATCGATTTAGCGTTTGTAGAAAACGGGAAGGAAAGGTCACAGAGGTGTTCTGGTGATAATGTAGTAAGGTTGATGGAGTCTAGGAAGTGCTATATCAGCTGTTATTAACTGTGTTCTAAGTTTCTGAGACATACGTCGGGAAATTCCGACGGGGTGAGCCAGAGCTCGGGGGTGGGGATAGACCCTAGTTATGAGGTTTCTTCAGCCTGCTTGAATAGTGGTATCCTTGCCTTGGAAAGTTACAAATAACTTGGTATGAAAGCAGCTAAGATATCAGCGTATATTGAGGGTTAGCATAAGGCTCAGGGAATGTAGAGGCTTTTCTGGCTGCTCTAAGAATGCGCTCTTTAAATTGGAAAAAAATAAGGCGAACAAGAACATCTCGTGGCACGGCAGCTGGGAGATGTGCCGGTTTGAAGATCCTGTGGGCACAGTCTATAGTGAGGTTCAATGCAGATAATGATGGAACCAGTATTTAAAATAATTGTTGTAAATAAGAAAAGAGCTCAGCAGGCAGGACTGTTTCCGGGATGCCCCTAATTTTGTGGTTGTTACTGCGAAAAAGGTCCTCTGGATCTGTGAGTTTGGCACTAATATGTTGCAATTCCTCCATATGGCTTTGATGAGCAACCACTAGCTCATTGTATACTAGACATGTGCACACTGAAATATTTCGTTTCGGAATTTTGTTTTCGCCCGAAAAATAAATTTATTTAGTTACTCCCGAAATTCGTTTTTATTTATTTTGCTTCGTTAAAAAATGCATTCGTCCGAAAATTTGATTTAAAGTTGAACCTTTTAAGAAGATTTAACGGAGCAGCTAAACTGTACGTTGCCGCAATCGTACATTTCTGGTCGAATGTTACGCCTACAAGCTATAGAAGAATTCTAATGTTGTATGACACTAGTAATAATTATATTTATAAATTATTATTACTAGTCAACCAACATTCGAATTCTTCTATAGCCTATGGGCCGAGCATTTGACCGGAAATGTACGATTGCGACGTCATACAGTTTAGCTGCTTGTCGAATCTTCTTAGAACTTTCGTTAGACACCATAAGCCTTCAATGACAGATTCAACGTTTGTATGTCTTTCGCTGCTTCTTTGAATCTTCGTCGTTCATGTCGTATGGTCTACCCCAACACTGTCTCTATAATGTCAAATCTTTTTTCTCTCTATGTCGAATCTTTCCTCTCTATGTAGAATAATCTTGGACTAATAGAGTTAAGGTTGGGCACATTCGACCACAGGTTCAATAGACACAGATTGCTATTGTCAGCGTCATGTCGAATCTCCTATCTATATTGAACTGTTGTAGCAACGAAAATCAAAATAAAGCATTTTTTTATGGCGGATCTTTCGGATTTTGGATTCTGCGCATTCGTTTTCGTTAAAGAAAATACACGAAATTCAGACGAAAATGCATTCGGACAAAAACAAATGCACATGTCTGATGTATGCACTGATGAATTAATTGAGATGCCTTTCACCCCAATCTGTACAGTCATCTATCTGATTTTGCATACGAGAGATGGACTTGTGGATGTTTTTCCGCAGATCTTTTTAAAGAGAAAGGAGCATGTGTTTTAGTGTATTTTCATATACTGAGTTATCGGTAGCAGGCAGGTCAGCCAAGGAGGTGTTCTGCTTCACCCCAGGATCATCATCATCAGTACTGTAAGAAGTAATACATCTTTTACTTACAGGAGCCAAATGACAAGAAAAGGCATATGGAGAAGAAGCTGCTCTTTTAGAGTTGTCTCTGGAGGTTCCATCGTGTGGAGCCGTATATTCCATCTCTTCTGCCGAGGGTGACAGAGGGCTATGTGGAAAAGCAGGCAGCATCGCTCTCTGAATGGAGCTGGCACCATCTTGGATCCTCTTGGGCTGAGGATTTTTCTTGTGGGACATGGTGCCCGAAGGTCTGGGGACACTTATCGCTGGCTAGGAAGTGTAAGAGGTGGCTACCGTGGCTGTAAGTTGCTCAGTGTTCCCCTGTGCCCAAAGAGAGGAGGAATCAAGGGGCCATTACGCTGCACGGCCAAGCTCCGTCCTGAACTAGTGTCTTTTTTTAGCCTGACTATGTAAAATTGGCCATGCTTTATAGTTGTTGTTTGTTTTTCTTTGCCTTTCTCTGGATCAGCTGGGTATACGATTATGTATATGGAGATTTCTATTCGTTTATTCTATTTATTTTTTCTGTTGGTTGAACTAGATGGACTTGTGTCTTTTTTCAATCTGACTAACTATGTATGAAACTATGTAACTCCATGGCAGTGTAGGATCCCTCCCAGTTTGTTGAGAAGTTTAGTTATGGACTGCACGACTTGGATCAGCCTCAGATTTATGAGAATGTAGTCCTATGAGATAGGAGCGAGACACCCAAATATATGCTACAATGGCCTAAAGTTAGGAAAGGAAACATAACGTAAGAATATGATAGGGAATACTTGGAACTGCCATATTTACTCATTACATAAGCAGTTTCAGTTTCTTACTTTGAAGTGCTATACAGTGATTTACTTCTTCTTATGCCCCGTACACACGGTCGGACTTTTGGCCAACAAACCTAATTTTGAGCAAATTGGACCAATAATCCGACCGTGTGTACGCTCCATCGGACAAACTTTTTTTTTTTTTTTTTCATTGGACAAATGTTGGGTCTGCAAACGGACAAACTTTTGCCCAACAAAAGTCCGATGGAGCAAAGTCCGACCGTGTGTACAGAAAACCATCGGACTTTTGTCCGATGGACAAAACAAATAATGTTACAATCAACCAACAATAGCAGAAGTTGACCAAAGGGTGGCGGTAAAGAGCAGAAAAGAGCAGAAAAACCACGTGATGTTGGAAAAAGTTTGCAGAAAAGTCCTGTGGTGTGTATGCTATGGGTGTTCCCGGGCAACTCCGTTCGGACAAAAAACCACGGAAAAGTCAGATGGAAGTCCAACCGTGTGTACGAGGCTTAACAGTGTATTCAGAAGGTGTAGCAATATTCTGAAAACAATTTATTCCCTGTATAACTGACAGCAATTTTTGAATATGAAGGCAGTCTTGACTACAGTGAAAATACAGAATCCCTCTAGAATTTTTAATGCTGTGTGTAACCACATTTGGAAAGCAGAACAAGAAATTAGGGGAATGGGGTCATTTTAGGCCTTTTTTTGCTTAGAATTTTCTTAAGAGGAATGCAAAATCTCACTTACAGTAAAACGTCACAAAAACTATAGCCTAGGAAAAAAGTTGTGTGACTTAATTAACATGTTTAAATAGTAATTTAAAACATGACTGGGTGATTAATCTTGCAAATACTAATTTCCAGAGCTTTAACTAATATTTAAAACAGTATTTTAACCCAAGGAAATGAATTGACAGACCTTGGACATGAATGATTTTTTTCTCCTTTTGTATAGCAAAATTAGCAGCAATAGTGCACATTGTTATGTTCTCTTCTGGACCAATGATACAGAAACTTGATTGAAATCAGTATTTTTTTTTAATCATGTTAACTAGTAGCTATGTCATAATATGAGTCATACACTGGGTGGGTGTGTCCAGTATTCAGACGAATCCAAGTTAGGATCCAAGAGGTAGCTCTCTGGTGCTGGAATAATCCTAACTCATTTGAATTAAGCTTTACTAAATTTGAAAAGGTTATTCATTTGTTATACCTTTTTCATGTGTTATAGTGTATTGTAAACCAAAGCAATAATGTTTTTATATTGGTATTGCACAGAGCGGCCCCAAACCTCCCTTTTTGGGGTCCCCCACTGGCGCTCTCTACTCCACTTCTTCTGTGTGTGCCCCCATAGCAAGCGGTGTGCTATGGGGGCACACATGAGGGCATGCTTCTGAGCCGAGCTGTGTGTGTACATAGATATACATAGTGCGGCTCAGCCCTGCCCGCGGCTCCCTCCTCACAAGATTAGACTGAAAGGAGTGGGAGCTAATAGAACATAAAATGATATGCAGTGTAATGCAATACATTTCCACTCTTTTGAGGAACAAACACTTTTTTCTAATAAAAAAACCTGGATATTATGAGAAATTTTTAAAGCTTTATACATAGCTGTCAGACTAAAAATAAGGGAACAAAATGTCATACTTACATTGGAAATGGTGGCAACAAAGAGCATTACCGTAGTGGCAATATGGACCACAAACACAGCTGCTAGCACAACCAACATGTTGGCGGATTCTTAAAAATAGCGTTAAAGATCCTACAAAGAATAAAATTGATAGTGGTTATTACAGATCCTATTCATAGTGGTTATTACAGATACTATCCAATAAATCCATGTCACTTCTAAAATGAATTTCCATATGACTCTCATAAAATACCGGTATATACAAATGTTACCTGTATATACTATATATTCTTATTTAAGGGTAATTTTGATCTGTTTGGAAATTCAGATCATGCTCTCCTGGTGCACGTTTCAATGTCTTATTTAAATCATGCCATTTCCACCCTTTTGCTTGATACCTATGACACCAAATCAAGGATAGGGCTTTTTGGCTGATAGGTACCTGGCAGGATCCTTATAATCTACAGACCAGACAGGAACTCCATCACTTCTCCCAGTACTGCTCCAGACTGACAGGCAAACTGGGCTGATTTACTTAAACTGGAGAGTGCAATATCTGGTGAAGCTCTGACTAAGACTCCCCAGTCTTAGTAAATCAACCCCTATGAATTATACACAGGTGCTGAAGTTAATGGGCGAAGCTCCAAAATGTTTGTCTGCTTATTGGATTACAAGTTCCTTTTCTCCACAGCATACAGCCTTCAAGAAGGAAAATACCTAACATGGTGCCACATATGTCAATGTGGGAACACAGTTGCCTCATAAACTACAGTGTATATACATGGTATTAAAAAAAATAAACATTAAAGCAGGATTCCACCCGCGATTTTTATATATTTTTTTAAAGTCAGCAGCTACAAACACTGTAGCTGCTGACTTTTAATAAGGACACTTACCTGTCCTACTCACCCACGATGTCAGCCCCCCCCCCCCCCGAGGCAGATCCCTCGGCCCTGGCAGCTCCCGGCACCGCCACCCTCAGTAAGGGAAACAGGCCGTGCTGCTTCACTGCCCGTTTCCTACTGCGTATGCCCGAGCCGCGCTGCGTTTTGCGAATGGGCCGGCTGCTCTCTGGGATACACACAGTTCCCAGAAGGCAGCTTCCCCCATTCACCAGAAGACACCGCGAGTAGGACGAAGGAAGGAGACCTGCCACGGACGATGAAGAGGAAGATTAAGGACTTCCGCATAGCAAGCGCTATTTATGGTGAGTAAATCTTTTTTTTTTTTTTTTCAATAATTTTTTTAATTTTTGTGGAATTTTTTTTTTTCAGGGTGGAACTCCACTTTAACTCAATATAACATTCTATGCCTTAAGATAAAAAGCCTTCTGTGTGCAGCAGTCCCCCTCAGCCCCCCCAACACTTACCGGAGGTTCCTCTCTGTCCAGCGATGTCCACGAGTGTCTCAACTGTCCGAGATTCTCCTTCCTTATTGGCTGAGACACAGCAGCGGCGCCATTGGCTCCTGCTGCTGTCAATCAAAGTAATCTAGCCAATCAAGGGAGGGAGGGGGCTGGGTCGAAGCTCTGTGTCTGAATGGATACAGAGAGCTGTGACTCAGCTCGGGTGCCCCTATAGCAAGCTGCTTGCTGTGGGGGCACTCAACAGGAGGAAGGGGCCAGGAGCACAGAAGAGGGAACCGAGAAGAGAAGGATCTAGGCTGCTCTGTGCAAATCAACTGCAACAGGGCAGGTAAGTATAACTTTTTTTATTTTCATAGGGGGAAAAAACGAGCCTTTACAATCACTTTAAAGTCTATTCCGACTGTCTCTGTTTTATTTTACTTATCTCTTTCTCTCTTTTATAGTTCTTGGTCTTATTTTCTACTTATTATTCTCTTATGTGGGGTTGTTATGGCAATGCTTTATTTTTATCTCTATATGTATCATATCAATTGCATTGCTGCTCCAGTAATCTCAATGCTTACTGAAAAATAGTAAATAGTTACCTCGGGAAAATATATGCAGTATGGACTTCTCTTGCTACATGCTTGACTGAAATAGCCAGACTAGCAGCATTTTCAGAAAAAGAATGGCGATGTACATGTTCTCCCAGTAAAGGTTTCCTTTAATATTGAGATCATATGAAACTAACTGGTCCCACAGTAAAAACATTACGGGGAACTCTAATCAGCAAGCCACTTTACAGAGTTGCAGCTCCTAGACCTGCTTCGTTAAGGCTCCATGTACACGGGACGTTTTTACAACTGCTCCTAAATGATTAAACTTGACAGATAGTAACCCACGTTTAAAACGTCCTATTTGCCACGTTTACATGCCGCGTGTAGCCGCGTTTGCGTTTAAAAGCGTTTACATTTTTTTTATTTTTTTTGAATGGCCAAAAATGGCTATAAACTAAACGCTGTTACCGCGTTTAGTTGCGTTTTGCGTCTGAACTGTGAAAATCTTCTGCGTCTGAACACATTTTTTTGCTTTCAAAGAAACGCTGTTAAACTCAACTGCCTAAAAACGGCAATAAACGAGACTGTGTACATGGTCACATAGGATAACATTGAATGAGTTCTAACTGCCTCTGAACACACGTTTACCAGCGTCCCGTGTACATGGGGCCTAAAACAATGACAGCTGCAAATGTTTTGTTTGTGCACTTTCTAATAGCAGGGATTACAACTACCTTTAATGTAAAACTAAAAACAGACAGTAGTATCATTTATCATAGTTGCATGACAGGGCATGTGCCATAGTAACGAAACGGTTAAAACAATTCTAAACAGGTAACTATTATTTTCATTATTTATTGATTTTTAGGTATGGTATTTTGTAGCAGATTGTCATTTAACAGCAATGGAAATTGTAGTGTTAATGTTTTCTATAGCCCCAATGGGGTTGATTTACTAAAGGCAACACTTTGCAAGTTCAATTGCATTCTGCAAGGGCATTTGCTCCAGAGCTTAGCAAATGAGCTGAAGCTTCACTTTGCAAACAATACCCAATTGCATATAAGGGAAATAAAAAATATATATATACCGGTAATAATTTTTGCTTGCACATGATTGCTTGATGGAAGTCAACAGCTTCCCCTCATTTACTAAGCTCTGTAACTGCACTTGCAAATTTACCAATCTATTTGCCTTTGAATCAATCCCAATGTGTTGTATTAGGTTTGTCTGAACATTACAAAGGGTTGTAAGAGGTTTGGAAAAATACGAACAAGAATAACAAAATAAGAAGAAATTACCAGGAAGGAAAGTAGAGAAATAGGGTGAACAGCAAGCGGTTAGATATAAATAGTAGGTAAATGACAGGAAAAATTATTAGACACTTTAAATATTACATATTAATGAAATGCTAGCCTAGATCTAGTTTAACCTGAACTTGCAACCTCAAGGAATTTTCTTATGGGTGAGGTGGTATCACTTCATCATTGGTATGTGTAAATTGCAGGCACACCTCCTATGCAGAAAGTGTTTAGGTGACACATTGGGCTTAATTTATTAAAGAAGTAAGGATTGTTCCCCCTGCTGGAGCAAATTGGACCATAAAGCCCTGTACACACGATCGGATATCCTATGGATTCTAATCCGATGGTTTTTTCCATCGGAAATCCAAAGAAACTGTCTTCCATCTGTCTTGCCCACACACCATCAGTCAAAAAACGGACCGTTTCAAACGCGGTGACGTAAAACACTCCGATGAGCAGAGAAAAATTAAGTTTAATGCTTCTGAGCATGCGTCGACTTGATTCTGAGCATGCGTGGGTTTTTTATCCGATGGATTTCCACACAGACGATCGGATTTTGCTATTATTTTTTTTCCCATCGCATAAATTTAAAACATGTTCTATTTTTTCACACCGATGGAAAAAAGACAGATGGGGCCCATAGACGATCGGTTCGTCTGATGAAAACAGTCCATCGGACTGTTTTCAGCGGTAAAACCGATCGTGTGTACACGGCTTCAGTGTTCACTGAAGCCTTTGTAGCGGGGTGTTCAATTTAGGGGGAGTGTCTGAGTGGTAATTAGGCTCAGACACACTGATTGTTAGGGTCTATGGACAATTTCTGTTCATGGGGAATAGTATTGGTGTACAGTTCCCTGTGGCCTACAGGTGGCGCTGTCGCCGTGGGCCAGGGTTGAACCACCGATAGAGGGTTGTGCCTTTTGTGTCCCCTCTCGGCAGTAGTACGGCAGGGCGGGGAACCTGCTGTGCTTGTCGGGAGAGGGTATAAAAGGGGCGGACATCTTCCGTTCGAGGTCCACGCCCAGGCACCTTCGGCCTGGGGGTGAGTGAGGATTGTCTCTGGGTGCCCTAGGCCCGGAGGTGGAGTTCCTGTTCCATCCCAGACACCTTCAGTTTGGGGTGAGGTACTATTTTGATGGCCCGGGGCCCAGCACCTTCGGCTGGGGTCCGCCAGGGGTCGAGGACTCCCAGGGTGCCGCCTTAGGAGGGGACCCGTATCTAGGATGAGGAGGCCAGGGAGGTAACCCCTTCCGAAGACCCAGCGCAGAGTCGTGGTGACGGTGGGGGCCTCTGGTAACTCTCCGGAGGGATGTCTTAAGGAGTTAAGCTATGTTTGTGCCTGGACCTTCCCCACATCTAAGCTGTCCTGTATCTTCGCTCCAACCTGTCTGCTGTCAAAGAGGCTGTTTATTATCCTGTGAGAAATAAACATTGAGTTGGACTTTCAGCTGGTGTGGACATTCACATTCCTGGGGAAAGCAAGAACTTGCATCTATCCAAGGTAGAGGTGAGATCATTCTCGGGAGGACTTTGACTCTGGCCGCAGACAAGTCCCAAAACTAACACCGCTCAACCTCTTTACACAGGAGGGTACGGGCTTGTAGTGCGGTGTGCCTCTCCCTTCCTGCGAGGAGCCGAAATTAATGCAGGTAAAGAGAGGGGTGTGTGCGCTACACCTGGTACACACTATAAGGCTTTTTATTGAACCGGACGATTTTAGCTTCCATTCGGTCAATGTGTAAGGGGCTTTAGTATAATGAAGTCTACTCTTTTTGTATATCAACCACAACATATTAGGTTATCAGAAAACAGCCATTCCTTCCTTTACATGTATATCTGTATCAGGGCTGAAAATTTCAAGTCCTGAGCTACTAGCCAGGCCTCAAAGATTACTCGACACCAGTGCTTATTGCAGCCATACTGTGCCCATTGCAGCCATACTGTGTCCAATGCAGCCTCACTGTGCCCATTGCAGCCACACTGTGCCCATTGCAGCCATACTGTGCCCATTGCAGCCTTACTGTGCCCATTGCAGCCATACTGTGCCCATTGCAGCCTTACTGTGTCCATTGCAGCCATACTGTGCCCATTGCAGCCATACTGTGCCCATTGCAGCCTTGCCTGGGCAGAAGAATGCATGGCTGGAGGAAGAGGAGAGCCGCGGGATAGCATGCTGTTACCGGTGCTTACATTATAATTGTCTCCGCTCTGCTCGACACAGCTCCGCCTCCTGACCCCGTGCCTGTGATAGATAGAATGCATCGCAGCATTGGACCTGCGTTCTATCTATCACAGGCGCAGGTCAGGAGGAGGCGGGGCTGTGTCAAGCAGAGCGGAGACAATTATAATGTAATCGCCGGTAACAGTGTGCTATCCCGTGGCTCTCCTCTTTCTCCATGCTCTCTTCCCCCCGGGCCGATCGATGGGAGAACGGCTTCCATCCCAATCAACCCCGCCGGCGGTACTCTCCCCCCCTCTCCGAGGCAGGCAGCCCAGCTCACAAGTCCTTATATTCCACTCGCAAAATGCGAGTAGGAGTGTGGAAAATTTGAGGGCTGTCTGTATTATACTGATTCAGTTGCTTACCATACCTAATGTAAAGGAATACAACTTTACTTACAGGACTGCAATTACATATCTGCCCATGGGCGTCCGCAGGTAGGGGCAAGGGGGGTCAAGAGTCCCCCCCTGGCAGGACTGGTGCTACAAGTGTGCATATCAATCGGGGGCGCCGCGCTGCATGTCCTAGGGCTGTCACATACACAAGATGGTGTGTGTATCAGGGAGTGATGGTGTTTGCAGCCATCGAGTTGAGGGGAGGCAGCGTGGCCAGTAGCTGGAAATACAAAACTCTCCCACAGCTGCCTGTTACCTTTCACATGCCGCAGACAGCGTCTGCTAATGCTCAGCCCAACCAGATCACTAATGATTTATCTCCTCCTCGGCTCAGACTGCCGGCTGTGTGTGCTCTGCCTAGACATGTGTGATAGGCCCAGCGCTCCCTTCTAGATAGGGGCCCGAGAACACCCACCACATGGGGCTCCAACCTCATCTGAGCTGCTTGGCATGTGCCTTTTTTGGGGTTAGTAATCCATTTAATTCTCTCTCTAATGTCATCTGAAACTTGCAATATAGAAATGTGTTGAAGGAGAATTCTCCATACTAATGATTGTGTGTGTATTGGGGTGTAATGTATCTGAGTGTATGGGGGATTTAATGTATCTGTGTGTATCTGGGTGTAATGTGTGTGTATGTGGGATGTAATGTATCTGTGTGTATGGGGGTGTAATCTGTGTGTGTATGGGGGATGTAATATATCTGGGTGTAATCTGTGTGTATTGGGATGGAATGTATCTGGGTGTATGGGGATGTAATGTATATGTACTTTGTCTGCAGTCTCTGACTGTCTCCTGTACTACGTCTGCAGTCTCTGAGCGTCTCCTGTACTACGTCTGCAGTCTCTGACCGTCTCCTGTACTACGTCTGTAGTCTCTGACCATCTCCTGTACTACGTCTGCAGTCTCTGACCGTCTCCTGTACTACGTCTGTAGTCTCTGACTGTCTCCTGTGCTACGTCTCCAGTCTCTGACCGTGATGACATTGTCGAAAAGGGGCGTAGCATGGATGACCTTAAAATTATGCCCCCCCTGAAAAAAGTTCTGCGGACACCCATGTATCTGCCTTATTTTAATTAAGACGATGAAGTAAAGATTCAAAATCCATTACTGCAGAATTGGACCAAAAGATGATTATTTCTGCTATAACAGAACACAAGTGTTAATCATCAATATTTTCTAGAAAATATTGTAAATATATTTAGCAAAATGTAATTCCCTACTAACTTTTCTGTGTGTGCAATACTTTCCTAAACCATTATTCAGCATGGCTCAGTTAGACCCTTTTCACACTGGAGGCGTTTTTGAGGTGCTAAAGGGCTAAAAATAGTGTCTATAAAGCGCCTGAAAAATGCTTCACCTGAAGCTCCAGTGTGAGAGCCTGAGTGCTTTCACACTTGAGAGGTGCGCTTGCAGGACGTTAGAAAAAGTCCTGCAAGCAGCATCTTTGGAGCGATTTAGAAGCGGTAAATACACCGCTCCTCCACCGCCCCATTGAAATGAATGGGCGCCGCTGCCGAAGCCCCTGGAAAGCGATTCGACAGTGGCGATTTGGCGCATTTAACCCTTTCTTCGGCTGCTAGCGGCCCACTAGCGGCCGAAAAGCTTTACCACTAACGCGGAGCGGTGCCAGTGTGAAAGGGGTCTAATGGATAAAAGCCTTGAGGTATATGTGGCTTTAAGAAAACATTTGATGTGACATCAGTTGTATGAGTAGCAAAAATACCTCAAACGCAGTTATGATGTATTTGGCAGAAGTCAGATATCATCTAGATTTCAGGACAAAGAGTTCACCCTGGATTGTTCACAGATCTGACATGATTTGTAGAATTATTCCAGGATGTTGCTTTGAATTTTGGCAACCACCCTTCTGCTTCTGTTGGTGTTCTTCTCATGGTTCTTTATGCAGGGAATTTAGGAAAATGTGATCAGCCATAGCATTATGACCACCCACCATAAATGTTGTGGAAATTTTGAAGATGTATTTTTTATTTATTGTCATAGTGTCTCCCAGTGTTAGTACTCCCGCAGCCCTCTCTAAAGAGCTGACTGGGGCAGACTGACGCTGGTTGAGTCCCGTCTGGTAGTGGAAAGCTTCCTGGGTTTGAAGAGAGGAGTTTGCAGAGTGGGGATATGTCCGCCAGCGAAGGGCCCCTGTGCGATGCCCAGACGTTCGTCTGGGGGGATGTGTTCACTCTGCAAAGACATTATCGGTTATGAGCGGATGTACGCTCATGTCACCCTGGTGTGCCTGATCAACACGTTTGGTGGGGCTGTGGCGTGCCCCTGCAGATAATCTCCCATCCACAGGAACGGTAGTATAATCCAGGTATGCATTGTGCTCTGAACTACGCAGAATAAGGATTCACGCCAACGGTAAAAACGGGAGCCTTTGAATTGTTATGGTCGGGGAGAGCATCCATGATTTCAAGCCATGTGGCTTCCTGTTTACTGGAGGGCATGGCTTACAGGTACAGGGGGAGGGAAATCATACACACTGTCCTGCCCAGACACACCCATAAGATTCCTCTAGTCATTGTTCATTGGTTGTTGTATAACCCCTCCTGCTTGCCTGTGCTTGATTGGCTGATTTGTGAAGCCACCAAGCTCTATTGTTATATAAATAAAGATTGCTCCCAGGCTCCAGGGCCAGTTGGTCGAGCTGAGGATGTAAACACGTAAGCATGTTGGTCATGTCTGTTTACTTGGGGATATGCGGTAAACAGAGTGATACTAAGATACATTATACCATTAGGCTGAAAGGGCACTTAAAGCTCAGGAGATATGGATTACACGTGGCGTATAGAAAAATCTCTATGACATAACCTGTCAGGGCAAGAATTCCACTAGACCTCCAAAGGTATGCTGTAGTATCTGGAACCAAGCCATTAGCAGCAGATCCTTTAAAGTGATTTTAAAGGCAGATGTTTTTTTAAATTAACAAACATGTGATACTTACCTGCTCTGTGCAGTGGTTTGGCACAGAGCAGCCCTGTACCTCCTCTTCTCTGGTCCCCCACCAGTGCTCTTGGCCCCTCCCTCCTGCCAAGTGCCCCAATAGCAAGCGGCTAGCTATGGAGGCACCCGAGCAGGCTCTCCCCAGAGCTGCTACACTGTGTGTCCATTCCCATATGGAGCGTGGCTCGGCCCCACCCCCACTCTCTCCTCACTGGCTCACTGGCTGTGGTTAACAGTAGCAGGAGCCAGTGGCTCCCGCTGCTGTCTCAGCCAAAAAGGAGGAAGAGACCTGGGAGAGCCATTGCACACTTCTGGATAGAGATGGGGCTCAGGTAAACATTAAGAGGGGCTGGGGGGGGGGGCCCAGGTAGCACAGGAGACGGTCAGTTTTTTTTCCTTCATGCATAGAATGCATAAAGGTAAAAACTCTTGAACCTTTACAACCACCTTTACAACCACTCTAAGTCCTGTAAGTTGTGTGGCGGGGCCACCATGGATCAGACTTGTTTTTCCAGCACATCTCACAGATGCTTGATTGGATTGAGATTTGGAGAATTTGAAGGCCAAGTCAACTCCTCAAACTCATTGCTATGTTCCTCAAACCATTTTTGAATTCATCAGACCAGGCCACCTTCTTCCATTGCTCCTATGGTTCAGTTCTGATGCTCATGTGCCCATTGTAGGCACTTTTGGCTGTGGACAAGGGTCAGCATGGGCACCCTGACCAGTCTGCAGCTACACAACCCACACACATAAAATGCGATGCACGGTGTGTTCTGACACCTTTCTTTTGGAACCAGCAATAACGTTTTCATCAGTTTGAGCTACAGTAGCTCTTCTGTTGACTCGGACTACATTAGCCATCCTTCATTTCCCATGTGCCAGCTTGTATTTAAACGGGCCGCACTGCATGTAGCTTCTGATAGGCTGCACAAGGAGCCCTGTATCTCCTGAACCTTAGGGGCTAGGAACCCCAAATTTTGACCAGTGGTGTGGTAAGACTTCGGCTACCTACCCCCCAAATTTGACCCCAGGTCACCGAGCTATGACCCTCGAAGCTCAATTGTTTGTTTTTTTTAGTTCATGGCTCTGCCTCACCTGCCTCCTCTGACTGCACATCTCTGGTAAATACCTGGTGATCCTGCCATTCCCCCTCCTTTCCTATTTCAAACTGACCATGGAAGCACGTCTATTCCAGTGTGATCAGTTTTCTTCTTTGCATTCTAGTTGGGAGCACAGCCTGCCTGCACCCTAGTGGTTAGTCTTCTGTTGGCATCCCCCCCTGAACATCCATTCATTGGGTAGATCAGTGTGCAGCTGTTTCTCTGCCTCCTGCTGATGCCCCCGCCCAGCTCATTACTGTGTATTTTTGCTCTCAGTACTCTCCTTGACAGTGTCTGTGCTCAAACGAAGCTGCTGCTGCCACGCCCCTCCATAGTCACAAGGAATTTCTACTCCCACCTCTCTAAGCTCCTTATGCAGGTGATCACAGAGGTCAAGTAATCACTAAAAAAAAAAATGTATTTATAATTTTTTGTTTTTTATATGTCTACACAAACTCTTTGCCTTGCACTTCTTGAATGGGTTATTTTACAGGGTAAGAGTTCACATATACTTTAATGATGTTTGCATGTCTTCACACCTCTCTTCTAGAAATATTTTTGATTGCATTGTCTAAATAGGTAAGTGTCAGACCTGGTAATTATGATTAGTTGTATTTTAACAGCTCTTGTTATTATCTACATCTTTTGGCGTGGTTACTGAGAAAATCTGCATACGACTGTCCTATTTTAAAGTTATTTAATTAAAATATAGAAAAAGAAATGTTCACGGTTTGCATAGTAATATAACATTCCAGGTAAATAGTCGATTAAATGTACAGCAGAGGAAAACAATTCTCAAGTTTTGTAGGCTTGTTTTTACAAGAGCTGAATGAAAACTGATACCACACCTTAGCCTGGATCTGTTCTGATTTTAAGCCAGTGGTTTCTGTCGTAACGCACCAGGGCCACTCCACTGGGTGTGTACAGTGACAGAGTAGAAATAAAGGAAGTGAAGAGCCATAGCAACACTATACACATAAGAGAACTATCTGTTATGTATTATTAAAGTGATACAATTGCATAATATATGAAGCAACAATATAATTATGTATAATTATGCTAAACTGAGTGTAAGGTAACACTTTGCTTTGCACACAAAAAATGTATTAATTAGTCCCAAGATAAAATGAATTAATCACATGTGATGGCAGATGACAGTGTTGTAGAACAGACTGAAGCACCGTAGAAAAAGCATAAGAGGGTACAAATATATCAAAGGTGACTCCAGTAATTGTAATAAACTGTTTACTCTAAGGTTCCTGAAAAGGATGCATGGCCACAATTTAAAGGTAGAATAAAAGATTGTGGAAAGGGTTCTTTACTGTTAGAGCAATAAAACAGAACTCCCTCACCCTGGAAGTGGTACTAGCTGAGAGTGTTGACAACTTTTCCTCAGGAGGCAGGATATACAGGGCTATGGGACTTGTTAGAAAATAAACACACACAGAACTAAATGGATCTCTGTCTCTTTCTCAAACTTATAAACTATATACCGTAATGATATAAACTATCTACACTTATGAAGAAAGTTGCATATAGTCTGGAGATTACATACATAGTTAGTCAGGTTGAAAAAGGACACACGTCCATCTAGTTCAACCAAAATAAAAAATAAAAATACAATCCTATATACACAATCCTTCACCCATAGTTGATCCAGAGGAAGGTGAAAACCCCCAACAAAGCATGCTCCTATTTGCTACAGCAGGGGAAAATATTCCTTCCTAATCCCCTGAGAGGCAATCAGTGTTTCTCAACCTTGTGCCATCTGACTTCCCCCAGAGTGCCACAAGTACAGGACCCAGCTTGCCCTGGATCAGCGTCATGAATTGTCATAGTGTGGTCGGGCTGGACATTGTGAGGGACTGATGTGATGGTGTGGTGGGGGGGGGGGCACTGATGTATAGGAGGGACTCTGATGTGATTGGGAGAATTCTGATATGATGGGGGGCTCTGACCTATAAGAAAACATTTATTGTACATAATTAAAAAAAAAATACATGACAGTGTCTGCAATATATAAGTACTGAAATAGCTAAGAGTATCTATCAAATGAATTGAAAAGGGCACAGTAGAATGAAATACCTCAATCACGTAGAAGGCCATTCAAACCTGACCCAGAACCTTATTTAACATAAGAATACAAACAGTGAGGTTCCAGAACCGTATTTAAAGTGGAGCTCCACCCTAAATTTTCACTTCTGGTAATCGGATTCCTCCCCCCCTCCGGTGTCACAATTGACACCTTTCAGGGGGGAGGGGGGTGAAGATACCTGTCTAAGACAGGTATTTTCACCCACATCCGGGAGTCCTCTCTCCGGGAATCTGCGGGAGTGACGTCACTTCCCCCAGACTTCCCGTAGTGTTCTGGGAGACACTCGGCTCCCAGAACACAGGAGGACGAATCAGAACGGCGCAGCACGACTCGCGCATGCTCCGTAGGGAACCGGGCATGAAGCCGCAGGGCTTCACTTCCTGGTTCCCTCAGCGAGGATGGCGGAGGGAGCAGCAGAGCAACGAGCGATCGCTCGTCCTCTGCTGCGGACGTCGCTGGACTTCAGGACAGGTAAGTGTCCAAATATTAAAAGCCAGCAGCTGCTGTAGCTGTAGCTGCTGGCTTTTAATATTTGTTTTTCCGGCGGAGCTCCGCTTTAACATGGGAATACAAACAGTGAGGTTTTAATATACTGTAGATATTGAGTGAAAAAATAAAAAAGACAGCTATAAAGCATTGAAATAGCACCTTTAAAATGTTGTTGATTTGTTATGCACAGAATGTGAGGAAAAGGGGATAAGACTGTTTCAAGGCTCCCCTTTTCCTTATGGGATTCTTGGCAGGAGCAGTTTCAAGGTTTCCCTCACTTGAAATGAAGCGGGAAGCCTTAGGATAGGTCAGGTAAACTGTTGCTGGGGAAAGATTCCTGAGCCTAGGATAGGTTAGTTAGGGTATTCAGGCGGGAAAGACAGGGATTGGGTCAGCTGGCCAGTTACTGGGGAAAGAATTCAGGACCCCCTGGGAGCAGGATTGGTCAATTGGGGTCAGCTGACCCCATAGAACATTCTGGAAGCCTTTGGGGTCCCTATTTAAAGAGCTGGGCTAGGAGGTCCGGGGCCAGTCGTTCTGAAGAGGATCTACAGCGGAACTTGAGCTATAATACTGGGCAGGGAGCTATTTAATACATCCGCTGTTGGATCCTCTTCGGCGGCATGAAGACCCTCATTCGACAGCTTCTGGAGCGGGTCGAAGCGGAGGGAGAAGACTGGATCCGGCGGTGTTTGGTCTTACCTTCGGGTCAAGAAGCCGAAGAATTTGCGGAGGAGATCGTGGAGCATCCTGAGGTGGATCCGGACGCCATCAGAGCGGAAGAAGAAGAGGCGGAGACTGGAGCGGAGCTTCCGTTTCCAGGTCGGGTCCCAGAGGCGTCAGCGTCGTTGGACGGGGAGGAGGAACTGCCAAGCAAGAGGAAGCGCACTGCGAAGAGGAGATTCAGCCCGCCCCCTAATCGGAGAGACGTACAACGAAAGGCGGAGCCAGCGCAACGTCAGAAGAAACGTCTCGCCCATTCTGAAGAAAGGGGTGGAGCGTCGGCAGGAGCGAACGCTGCGATACGCCCCCTAGAGCGTTCATCGTCTCCACGGCAACGAGCAGCGTCCTCTCGATTTGAAGCAGCCGGCCATAGAGGCGGTTTTACTGCGGAAGGGAACACCACAGCAGTAACGGATCATCGCAATGCAGGAGCAGCTGGTTCTATTCCAGTGCTTTGTGCAGCTCAGGTGCCAATGTCAGCGGGTATGGGTGAGTCCTCAGGTGAGATTAACAATGTGAATATTATTGATCGTTTTTCAAATGTTTTAGCTGCATTCATGGATGATTTTAAAAAGAACATTTTATTGCCTCAATCTCACATTCATGTTCAGGCTCTTTCCAATCCTACTGGTTTGTTGTCACAGGAACCTGCGGCCTTGGTCTGGTCTGCTGATAAGATTTCAGGGTCTGCTCCAGAGGGTATGCATACTGCAGATCCGGTCTCTATGGTTACGCCAGCTTCCTCACCTAGCATTCCTATGGCTGCAACTGATAGCCTGGTTAAAGAATCAATGCCTTGTTTCCTGTCACCTCTTGGTTTTCATTTATCATCATCCGTAAAAGATAAAATCTGGAATGGGGATTTTATAGATATTTTATCACTGTTACCATCACTAAAAGACCCCTTTTTAAAATCAGAAAAGGGTGACAAAGTAGATGACGATAGACGGAAAAGTACCCCCTATAAATCTTTTAATAACTGGTTACAAGGTTTTTGCATTTATGCTAGTGTTTTGTGTGAACGGTTTCCGGATAAAAGTCCGGGTCTGTTTCAACACATTGACATCATACAGGAAGCCTATAGATGTTTTTCAGGCTTTTCCTGGTATACATATGATGAGGCTTTCCGCCACAAGATGTCTATTTACACTGGTTTACAGTGGGGTTCAAAGGATGTGGGTTTGTGGCTGAACCTTTTTCTTCCTCAGAAGTCATCTTTACCTAGGCTAACCACTAGTAATACTACTCCCTCGTCCACAGTTTCTTACAAGAAAGGCATATGTTTTTCTTTTAATGACAGCCAATGTAGATGGCCTGCTACATGCAGATATAAGCATGAGTGTGCTTTCTGTGGAGGTTCGCATCCTGTGGCTAAATGTTTTCGTAAAATGTCAGCTGCCAATCAGCAGCAGCCACAGAGGGAATTTTTTCTTAAAAGCAACAACTCCGGTGATAGTGGAAAACATCCTGCCATGGCTCAAGCGGTACCCAAATCGTCAGAAGGCGGAGCTGCTCATTAGAGGTTTTAGAGAAGGTTTTTTAATTCCTCAATTTCAGGGAACGGGTTGTGCTATGGTGGATAATCTGAAATCTGTTTCTGATTTTCCAGTTATAGTGGAACAAAAATTAACTGCAGAACTTGTTTTGGGCAGAATATCTGGCCCTTTTAATACGCCTCCTTTTACTAATTTTCGTGTGTCCCCATTAGGTATAGTACCTAAGAAAGAACCAAATTCTTATCGTTTAATCCATCATCTGTCTTTTCCAGCTGGGTCTTCCTTAAACGATCAGATAGATGATGAGATGTCTTCTGTTTCCTATGCATCTTTTGAGCAGGCCATTCAGAAAATTAGGGAGCTGGGGGGATCAGCTTTGTTAGCAAAGGCTGATATTAAAGCCGCTTTTCGTTTACTTCCAATTCACCCTAGCTGTTTTAATTCTTTAGGTTTTCAATTTCAAGGGAAATTTTATTTCGATCGGTGTCTTCCGATGGGATGTTCCCTGTCCTGCTCTTATTTTGAGGAGTTTTCTTCATTTTTGGAATGGGTGGTATCATATAAGTCCGGATCCCCTTTCATGATACACTATCTGGATGATTTTTTGTTCATGGGTCCTGCGGATTCTTGTCATTGCATGTCATTATTGCACAATTTCATGGTAACATGCGAAGATTTTGGCGTTCCATTGGCGCATGAGAAAACGGTTTTACCTACTACATGCATTGAATTTTTGGGTATCACTATTGATACCGTTGAAAGAGAATTTCGGTTGCCAGTGGAGAAGATTGAGAAGTTGAAGAATCTACTTCTGTCTTTTATTAAGAAGAAGAAGATACTCTTAAAAGAATTACAGTCCTTGATGGGACTCTTAGCTTTTGCTACACGCATATTACCTATAGGTAGGATTTTTTCTCGCCGTTTATATTTAGCAATGTCAGGAATCAAGAACCCGCACGCTCATATTAGGTTGACGGTGGAATTAAAGGAAGATTTATTGGTTTGGTATAATTTTTTAATACATTTTAATGGAAAGGCTTTCTGGCAGGAGGATTTCGTCATAGACAGTGATTTCTGCTTGTCCACGGATTCGGCTGGATCAGTGGGTTTTGCAGCTATCTGGGGAAATCAGTGGTGTGCGGATATTTGGCCTCGAAGTTGGGTAAGTAGAGGTTTGTGCAAAAATATTGTGCTTCTAGAACTTTTCCCAATAGCAGTTTCCCTGGAGATATGGGGTGATATGTTTGCAAACAAACGAATCCTTTTTAGTACTGATAATAGGGGTGTTTTGTTTGCAATCAATTGCCTGTCTTCCAAATCCCCTCCTGTAATAGCTCTACTACGTTATTTAGTTTTTAAATGCCTGTGTCACAACATCTGGATTAAAGCTAAATACATTCCAGGTAAGGTAAATGAGACAGCTGACGCCCTCTCTCGTTTACAGATGGAGCGATTTTTCTCCCTGTTACCCACAGCGGACCGTGTCGGGATCCCTTGCCCAGCTCGGTTATGGGATATCGTTTAATTTCACAAAATATTAAAAATTCGTTGGCTACCACTTCTTGGTCTAGTTACAGGTCCTCGTGGTTGCTATGGTTGCAATTTTTGGATTCCAAAGGGGCGAAATTTTCGGACATCTCCGAAACGTCGGTTTTGTCTTTTTTGGAATCTCTGTTGACTAAAGACTACTCTTGGTCTTATGTTTATAAGACTTTGTCCGGAATATCCTTTTTTCAAAAATTAAATCACTTAACCTCCTGTTTATCATATTTTTCAGTACAACAAGCACTTAAAGGTTATAAGAAGTCTCATTGCGTCACTGACAATAGATGTCCTATTACCCCTGGGTTATTGGAATCTCTCTGCTCGATTACTGCTTCTGTATGTTCTTCTCCTTTTGAGGCTACTCTTTTTAATGCAGTTTTTACTATGGCCTTTTTTGCAGCACTCCGAGTTTCTGAAATAGTGTCAGCTAGCAAAGGAAATCCGTCTGGTTTGTTATTCAAACACGTTATCTTAAATGTTTCTAGTTTAAAAATATTTATTCGCACTAGCAAAACTGACAGGTTAGGTAAAGGCAATTGGGTACATTTATTGTCTTCCCCGGGGTCTTTAATTTGCCCGGTAGCCAGATTGTCAGCTTATTTGAGACTTCGTCCTCCTACGGATGGAGTGCTTTTTATTCATAGGGATTCTTCCCCTCTTACTAAATTTCAATTTAATGCAATATTATCTAGATGTTGTAAACTTTTAAATATGGCAAACGTTAAGATTTCTTCGCACTCTTTTAGAATTGGAGCTGCCACAGAAGCTGCTAGGTTGGGTTTTGTTGATAGTCGTATTAAGAATTTGGGTAGATGGAAATCTAAGTCTTTTCAATTATATGTACGTCCTAATCTTGTTGTTTGATTATTTTAGGTGTGCCTGGAGTGGTCTGGATTATTGGACACTCTTTCGTGTATTGGGCGCATCAGCGGGCTAATGCTCGTCAGTATACTGCGAATTTAGACATGGATCCGTCCAAGTTTCAAGTCTTATGGTTCGGTAGGAGGGGCATGCTTTGGGAGGAGTTGTTATTCGAGTTCAGTTCTTTATTATCTTACTGGCCAGAACCTGATATTTTGATTTTACATTTGGGAGGGAATGATGTGGGTCAGATGAGAACATTGGATCTTATTTTTAGTATAAAAGATACGATCCAAATTTTAAAACAATCCTATCCGAACATGGTGATTGTTTTTTCTGAAATCATCCCTAGATTAAGATGGTTAGAGTCTGGGGTTTTTAAACCTTTTGAAAAGGTTAGGAAAAGAATTAATAAGGTGGTTGAGAAATTCATGGCCCCGGACTTGGGTTTCTCTTTCCGCCATGTAGACCTGGAGGGCGGTATTTCGGGCCTATATAGGGCTGATGGGGTTCATCTTTCTGACATTGGCCTGGACATACTGAATGTTTCTTTCCAATCCTGCATAGAGAGGGCCGCGTGCTGGGGTTTTGGTGACAGTCGGGGTTGTAACAACCCGTCCTGTCTTTTGGGAAAGTTTTAAAAGGCTGATTCTTTTCAGCTCGAGTCGTAGTGGCTGAGCTGGGTTTTATTTCTTATATGTAATTTGATTTATTTATTGATACAGTTTTTGATGATATTTAAAATAAAACCAATAGTAATAAGCCGCGGCCAAATTTTATCCAAAAAAAAAATAAAAAATATAATATATAATAATTATATATATAGGTTGTTATTCATTTAAATAAACAAAATTTTATAAAAATCTTTGGTGTGTGTATTTTTGGTATGTCCAGGCATCCTGCCTAAAATCCCATGTGAGGAAAAGGGGATAAGACTGTTTCAAGGCTCCCCTTTTCCTTATGGGATTCTTGGCAGGAGCAGTTTCAAGGTTTCCCTCACTTGAAATGAAGCGGGAAGCCTTAGGATAGGTCAGGTAAACTGTTGCTGGGGAAAGATTCCTGAGCCTAGGATAGGTTAGTTAGGGTATTCAGGCGGGAAAGACAGGGATTGGGTCAGCTGGCCAGTTACTGGGGAAAGAATTCAGGACCCCCTGGGAGCAGGATTGGTCAATTGGGGTCAGCTGACCCCATAGAACATTCTGGAAGCCTTTGGGGTCCCTATTTAAAGAGCTGGGCTAGGAGGTCCGGGGCCAGTCGTTCTGAAGAGGATCTACAGCGGAACTTCCCACCCCCCCTTCCCTTGTCGCGGCTATACTATGTGGTATGGTCCTTTTTGTTTATTATTGCAAAAAGGGACATGTTGTTGTTTGGGAAAGTTTTAAAAGGCTGATTCTTTTCAGCTCGAGTCGTAGTGGCTGAGCTGGGTTTTATTTCTTATATGTAATTTGATTTATTTATTGATACAGTTTTTGATGATATTTAAAATTAAACCAATAGTAATAAGCCGCGGCCAAATTTTATCCAAAAAAAAAATAAAAAATATAATATATAATAATTATATATATAGGTTGTTATTCATTTAAATAAACAAAATTTTATAAAAATCTTTGGTGTGTGTATTTTTGGTATGTCCAGGCATCCTGCCTAAAATCCCATATGGTGTACCTTTTAAATTGTATTACATTTTTGTTTTAATTAATGTGTAGTTATTATTCTGTAGAACATTCTTGCTTTAATGAGATATATCAAGTTCAGAAATTGCATGCATGTTAACTACCAACCGAGGACTGTTGTGCCACTCTTTCCCAATTAATGAATTTGATTTTCATGAGTCACATTGGGACCCTGACCCTGGACATCAAGATCATAATAATACAAAACACAGTGCTACATTTTGAGTCATTTTTCATACCTGCAGACTACATTTTCAAGGTGAGCTGCTATTCTTCTATAATTCATTTTTGAAATTAAACTCAAGTATCATGAACCGACTTTGATTAATGTGATATTGAATCTGCTGTTTTCTGTCCACCTTTATTAGCAGCCTCTGCTTAAAATGTACTCAAACTATATATGTGCGGGTAGTTACGCCTTATAGTTATAGATAATAATGAGAACTAAAACGAGAATTAGAGATGAACAACACATTCAACAAGTTGTACTTAATCTTAACTTCAGACAAAGTGGAAAATGAATCTTTGTCCCTCACACTGCAGCCACTCCCTTTACCCATGACGTGACTACACACACTCCCCTCCCCAGCTGTGTTCCTCTCAATGCTATTTCACGATTTCCATTGACGTGAAAGTAGACAGCGTTGTCTACAGATTACGAAACAGGGTTCTGTACAGATAGCAGAGTGCATTCATGGAGAGATAGACAGAAGACCCCTAGTTTGCATTGGGTCACATGGGTTGATTTTTTTACGCAGTGTTCAATAAAAACTCGACTAATGCAAATGACCCCTAAAAACTTTGTGTATCTGAAAAATACACACGTAACTTCTGTTGTTGTCTGAAAAATACCATCTGACCCATTTTTTGCCAGAAAACCTCAGTGTGTTATAAAAGTGTCACTGTACCTATACCATGAAGCTGTATTTATGTCAACAGATTATTTAGAATATTTGTGTTGGTGTCAGTGACTATGTTGGGGCACCATGCAAGAACTTTAAAATGGGGAGAGATATTATTGTGTATGATTTTAGTAGGAGGAGGCTCTACTTTTAACTTTGTATCTTATTTATAAACAAAACTGCCATCAATTAGGCTATTAGTGTGTCAGTGCTGCTCACTATAATGATGATAACAATGAAAATCAAAGTGAAAGGTAAAGAATATTGCAGCCTTGGGGCAAAAATAAGAAATAGCTGTTTTTCTTTTATCCGGATTGACAAGCACATTCTTACTATTTAACAAAGAAATTTTGCATAGCCACCCTTCTGGAAAAATCAACATTTTTGAATTATTGAGCCCTCTGAAAGGAAAGGTAACCAGCAGGTACCAACAGACAGCATGGATTCACGAAAGACAGACGTTGTCAGACAAACCTGATTTCTTTTTATGAAGAGGTAAGTAAAACCTTGGACAGAGGCGTGGCTGTGGACGTGGTATACTTGGAATTTGCAAAAGCGTTCGATACAGTTCCCCACACGAGGCTCATGTGCAAGGTAAAGTCTATAGGATTGGAAATATCAGTTCGTAAATGGATAGAAAACTGGGTAAAAGACAGAATTCAGAGAGTAGTCGTTATCGATTCTTACTCTGAATGGTCTAAGGTTATCAGTGGTGTACCCCAAGGTTCAGTGTTGGGACCCTTACTTTTTAATATCTTTATAAATGATATTGGGTCTGAGATCAAAAGTAACATTTCTGTCTTTGCAGATGACACTAAGCTATGCAGTGGAATAACGTCCTTACTTACTATGTCATGTCTAAGATGAGCCCCCTTTTTTTTTTCTTCACTGCATCACCATTCCACCGCTACAACCTCTATCAGCCTTGAGGAAAGCATCAGCATTAACAGTAACAGCAATTCATGCTGTAATGTTCTTTACAACATGCTGCAATTTTTCATTTTTTGTCAGCGCTCTGTAGTATGTTACCACTTTATGAATAATGGATAATCATCATAAACATCACTGTTATCATTGTCATGGTGGATAGCATGGTATTTAAAGAGCAAGATGGGTAATTGTTTATAGCAGCAGCACAAGGCTGAAGCCACGCACAAAACCTATAGGATGCGGCTGGAAAAGATTTTCACAGCCAATCAATTCTACCCTTAGCCCTAAACCCATGAACCCATATGTTATTGGGCCTCCAAACTAGGCCACTGGCCTAAACTGAATCAGTTTACCATACAGCTGTTATCTTGGTGACCTTACCAAAACTAGAGGTGGACTAGAGTCAGCCATCTTAATGTTCTGTTTGTTGCTGCTTCATGTGTTGCTTGCAAACAGAAATATGTGTCATCACTTCGTATGTTGTTCTCTGGACTTATAGCTTATCTACTGGTGCTACCCCAAAACTGCTGCTCCAAATGGAAAAACAATGTAAATCAATGTTGGTTTTATTGATTTTTCTTTTCAATAAAAAGGCAAAAAAAATGTTCTGGGTAAACTGATTATTCACTGCTGACATTGCCATTGTGAAATAATAAACAGACAAAAATCTTAAAAAGTCTGCTAATATGTTCAAATAACCTAAATGCATATTTTTATCATTCATTTACATATGTACCAATACACAGGAAGGATACATTAAATATAAATAACTTGTCAATGAGAGCACTCTGCTTGCTGACATTCCCATTGTCATCATTTTGGCTAGGGTTGTGTAATAAACTCTTACTCAGTAAAAGCTACCACATCCTAGTGTGGGAAACTAATGTCTCACCTTCCTCATAATAATGAAAACATAGCTTTTCACCATTGTATGTATTAGCATGTCTGGGCAGACACCTCGGTTAGGCTGTGTAGTAGTACAGAAACAAGTTACAACAATATAGAAGCAGCCTTCAATGACAAGCCAAAAGCACATATATGATCCATTGACAGAAGACATGTAACTCTGTGATGACATAGACTGGGAAACTGTACAGAGCACATTGCTTAAAGACAATTTGGTACATACAAATTATAATTTAAAGCAAACCTGTTAACATCCCAAATCAGGGCAAAGTGAATGGTTCTCTTATTTCTGTCATAGTTTACACAGGGTTAAAGACCTTCCTCTAACCCTCAAGTGACAGTGGGCTGCTCGAGTAATGTATACTACATATTTGGAGGAAGAGAAGAGGATCACATGTACCACCATACCTATAATAATGAGTATTTTCACTTGTTCTTAAGTGTTACATATCTATAACAAGTAAAGTGACTGTAAACCCTTAATGCAGTGAAAGGGCCATTGCAATCATATGTAATCACTAAATGTCTTTGTATGCCCTAAAAGCTAAAAATCTATGTTTATTCACCTTTTTTATGTAGTAGTTGTCCCTGTCACATGACTGCAATCCCCCTGCGTTAGCAAACACATGGCAGCCGGTGGGTATGTACATTCTCATCTAGCTACTGCATGCCTGCGTCTCAAGAAGGGGATGTGGGCAGCAGGATTTAGTGGGGCAGAGCGGAGCGGAATGGCTGGGGAATACAGGGACCGACAAAGAGGGTGGGCATGTACGTTCTCATGTAGCTACTGCATGCCGGCTTTACAAGAAAGGGAACGCCTCTGGCTGCTTTGTTGAGACAAATGGAGGAGGTGAGAGGCTTCTTTAGAGGCAAACATGAGGAGAAACTAGCTCTCTATGCAGACGATCTGCTGCTATATCTGGCTGATACTCAGGGTTCACTGGTTACCGCAATGTCTGTTATAGAGAAGTTTGGTACTTTTTTCAGTCTTATATCAACTGGGAGAAGTCTATATTACTCCCATTGGACCCCCTTCAGGACCCTCTCCCTCCTGCAGTATCACAACCTAAGGTAGATGGAACGGTTGAATTTATAGGGGTGATTATTTCTACTCATCTTAAGGAATATGTCGCCCATAATATGCTATCACTACTTGAGAAATTTAGATCTCATAGTAAAGTATGGTGTAAGTTGCCAATCTCTGTGGCACGCCGTACTAATCTCTTGAAAATGATTAAGGGCCTCTCTGTTTCACAAATCTCCAAGACATTTATACACAAAAGATACAGAATGCTATTTTCATAGTAATTGTATAGATGTTTCTAAATAATATGTACATTGCAAATATATTATATAATGTTATTGATACTTGCATAAAACACAGTGATCTTATAATGGCCACTACCTGATCATGTTCCAGATTATTGGGATTTATGTACCCTAAAATGCATAGAACGGGATCTGGAATTAATGCAGTTATCACATCTATGACATCCTGCCAATACCGGTGTAATTTTGGACATCTCCAAAACAAGAGAATAAAAGAGCCAGGAGATTGGGAACATCTTGAACATTCAGGATTATCCTCCCTACATATCCTATGCAGCAGCTCTGGTGTTTAATAGGACTTATGCAAGATGAAGAGCTAAGTGACTCTATGAGTTGAAGACAGCGGGGGCCAACTGAACATTCTTTATTATTTGATCCGATATGTCTCCAAGAGCCATATCAATGCACAACTGCCATTTCTGCCTACATGATATAGGAAATTTAAAAAGCACAATCAATATCAATCGCGGCTGGGGCAGGAGGAGGGAGCCCCGCAGTGACGTCACAGATTGCGGCCCGGACTCCCGGAAGTGGGACGGGATACCTGTCAAAGACAGGTATCCTGTGGCCCCCCTACCCCCCGAAAGGTGCCAATTGTGGCACTGGAGGGGGGGAGGAATCAGATGGATGAGCGGAAGTTCCACTTTTGGGTGGAACTCCGCTTTAATTTATGTTTAATCTTTATATATATATATATATATATATATATATATATATATATATATACACACATACAGTATATATATATATATATATATACCGTATTTATCGGCGTATGACACGCACTTTTTCCCCCTGAAAATCAGGGGAAAATCGTGGGTGCGTGTTATACGCCGATATCCACATCCCTGAGCTGTCTCCGCTGACTGGGAGCGGAGCGGAGCGAGATACACATAGCCGAATGTACTCGGCTATACTCGGCTTTTCTCGGCTCCGCTCACAGTCACGCCCAGTCCCGCCATTGGACCTGTGTTATGTCCATCATAGGGCGGGACTCGGCGTGACTGTGAGCGGAGCCGAGAAAAGCCAAGTATAGCCGAGTACACTCGGCTATGTGTATCTCGGCGGCGGCTCCGCCCAGTCCCTGCGTCCCTGCGTCCCTGCGTCCCCGGCGTTCTCGGCGCCAATTTTAAAATGCTGCACGGCGACTCTGGGGCAAGGCTGCACGGCGACTCTGGGGCAAGGCTGCAATGGACACTGACAAGGCTGCACTGTGACAAGGCTGCAATGGACACTGACAAGGCTGCACTGTGACAAGGCTGCAATGGACACTGACAAGGCTGCACTGTGACAAGGCTGCAATGGACACTGACAAGGCTGCACTGTGACAAAGCTGCAATGGACACTGACAAGGCTGCACTGTGACAAGGCTGCAATGGACACTGACAAGGCTGCATTTAAATGTAAGTTATTTTTCCTTAAACTTCCCTCCTAAAAGTTTTTTTCCCTAAAATTTCCTCCTAAACTTGGGGTGTGTGTTATACGCCGGTGCGTGTTATACGCCGATAAATACGGTATATATATATATATATATATATATATATATATATATATATATATATACACACATACAGTATATATATATATATATATATATATATATATATATATATATATATCACAAATTATAATAAATGTCTTAACTGTTTTAACAGCACAAAAGGCACATTGAGGGGTTTGTTTGGAAAAGAGCATTTGTTGCCAGTCTACATAACTGTCTACACAACCATACAAAGCCCCTTTCTTCTGTTACATTTTAAAATTAACTGAATCATTTTGTAAATTTCTCCTATTTCAGTCTTCAAAAAAGTATAAGATGAAAGATATGTGTCATTTTGCATTTAAAAAAATGTTTTTTTATTTTTTATGTACAATATATTACATCATCGGGTAAAGAATCAAGAAAGGTGGCAAGCGTCAGTAGATATTTTAGACTTTTGTATCCAGAGGCCAAGTCATTTATTAATGATGATTTGTAACCAGGATACAAAACTCTCTATAAAACTAAAATAAGCTACACTTTCTGCTACGTCATTTTATTTTTATTGAACTGACTCATTTTACATCAGGAATTCTCTAAGCTGTGCCTGGGTTGGTACACTAATTCTCGTTTTTCGTTCTTTACAGAAATCTCTACAACATGAAATACCCCAATGCATAAAATATAGCTTTCAATATATAATTGCTATCCACTAATTAAAAACAATTGCAAAAAAAATTAGTGGGGTTGATTTACTAAAATTGGAGAGTGCAAAATCGGGGACAGCGGTGCATAGTAGATAATCAGCTTCAAACTTCAGCTTGTTCAGTTAAGCTTTGACAATAAAACCTGAAAGCTAAATGGTTTCCATACAGAGCTGCACCAGATTTTGCACGCGCCAGTTTTAGTAAATATTCTCCAAAGTCTAATCTCACCCCCAATTTTTTTTTTTTTTTTTTTATATTAAACACATGCTAAAGTTATTTAGTCTCTGCTCTGTAAGGATAGCAAGGCAAATTTTGGGAACAAAAATTTTTAGAGAACAAAATAGGTTCGTTTAACACACACAGGAACATGGAAAAGTAGTGCAAGCTTAGGAATTCCCGATACAGATATGCTGTTGAGGAATGAGGTCTAAATTATCCTTAGTGACAGTTTCCAGGTAATGAGAAAATAGATTTCCTGAAAGAATACAGGTAGTGCTAACATGCCTACAAATTGCAGAATTACCTTGTACTGAGACAATAATACTTTTATGAGTAATGGAAATTCCTTGTATCAGTCATGTGTGGAACACTGAAAGTCCAATTGAACCTTCAGTTTAGGTCAGCTAAATGCTTTCCAGGTGCATCAAAACAAAAAGCGTTCATTGTCCTACAATTTGTTTTCTTTCTAAAGTAGACACAGCCTGTATTTGCCAGCAAGTTGCAGAGTGGGACACATGTTCTCTGTGGGTAAGCAGTAATATCTCTGCAGAAATGCAACGCATCTCCTAATGAGTCAGAGCTAGAGCTCTCAAATCTGCAGGAAGCATGAGCTTTGCCAATTGCAGAGCTATAGGTCTGATTCAGTAAGGGGTCTATCAGACCTCTGCTTCCACACACAGAACAAGGGCCCAATTCTACAGCTGCTAGCAGCAGGAAGGCTTTTCTTCTCTGCAGCCTCGTACACACGAACGAGTTTCTCAGCAAAAACCAGCAAGAAACTTGCTGGCAGAGATTTTTTGCCGAGAAATTCGTTCGTGTGTATGGTTTCTCGTCAAGAAAAGCGACAAGAATCTCGGCGAGAAAATAGAGAACCTGCTCTCTATTTTCTCGTCGAGATTCTTGTCAGCCATTTTCTCGACGAGAAAATTGTGTGTGTGTACACTTACCTTTTCGCCGGGAAGCCCGCGCATGCTCGAAATGACTTTGACGCATGCGCGGTAGCTTCCTAGGCATAGGTAGGGTGAACCAAGATGGCGGCGACGGCATCGAATGTGACGAGCGCATGCTCGTCGTATTCGATGACGTCACCGCGTTCGCTCCATTCAAAGAACCGCGGGTTCTTTGAAAGGAGCGTGTGTACACTCGGCCGGGACAAGTTTCTTGTCCAAGAATCTCGTCGAAAAAAACGACATGTTTTTTTCGACGAGAATCTCCGCCGTGTGTACGAGGCTTGCCTGTGGCTACTTTAGAAAGCAAAAAAACCTTAAAATGTTGAATGTTTTGTTTTGATCCACCTGGAATGTTCTTACTGTAGCTGCTTTTAAACGAAGGATCAATTAGGTTTTAACACTTTTATTGCCACCAATGTAAGGCTTTTGTCGGTGGCTGAACCAGTAAACTGGCTCCTGGCAGCTCTGGTAGCTATAGCAGCTGGGATTCTGTTTTTATTTCAGCTGACAGTCAACTACCACCATTTTCTTCTACAGGGTCTCTGCTTTCAGACAATATATACTGTTTTGGGGGTTTTCATTAATCTCCAGGCCTACAATGTGCATTTTAAAGTGGTTTATAAACCCTTGTAAAGATTTTTTTTTTTTTATCCCACCTGCAAGACAAAGGCATAATGAGCTAGTATGACTAGCATACTAGCTCATTATGCATCACTTACCTTAGATCGGGGCCCCCGAAGCCGTCCTCGTCTCCCTCTTCAGCCGCAGCCATCGCTGCGGCGATAGCCGGAATGTTACTTCCGGGTAACGCCGCTCCAGCCAATCACATCGCCGCTCCGGCACTGTGATTGGCCAGAGCGGCGAAGACGTGACTCCGCGCATGCACGTGGGAGCCGTCAAATCTGGCTAAGCCGGATTTGTGAATGGGATTAACCCTATGAATGCGACGTTGTCTACGGCGCGCATGCCCTGTAGACAGCGGTGCTTTCTTTTTTGTAAAATATCTCCTAAACCGTGTAGGTTTAGGAAATATTTCTTGCACCTACAGGTAAGCCTTCATCTAGGCTTACCTGTAGGTGCAAGTTACATAAGTGGGTTTACAACCACTTTAAACTTGTGTACAAAAAAGTAAAAAAAAAAGGCCCTGCCAGCAAAACTTTGGAAAAGCAGGACTAAAGTATTGATGTTTTTTAATGCCAACACTCTAAAAAGATTTTTTTTTTAAAAGTGCTTGCATGAATACTTGCTGATCAGTGTTCCCTTTTCTGTACTATCTATGTTTCATATTACCCATATGCCATCTTGCCTAGTCTGTTCCTATGCATTGGCGAGAGATGATGAGGGCAGTGCCACCATCTGAGGGAAGTGATGTTATTGTGTCACAGGAAGTTCTCTGTACAAACAATTATTCTTTGCCATACATTGGGTGTATAATAGGGCAGGTATATCCCCATCCCACCATCCCTTTCTTCTGCTCTATTATTACAGACATGTTACTCATTCAAAAAAATGCAACAGTGAACAAATGAGAAGACTTTTGTGCCAATATAAGAGCATAATGACATACAAAGAGGGAGGGGTGGAAAGCCTTTGATTTTTGAGCTGAGTAGCCAGCAGAGCTGAAACAGAGAGGTCAGAGAGTTACAAGTCTTGCGCTGTGCCTGAATGACAGTTGGGAAAACTCAGAAGACAGTGTTTTCCAAGTGTAACTTGCATTTTCAGAGTGTTTCATTGTGCATCCTGTTTTTGTTTATTCCACTACACATTGTGGAACAGAAAACAAGTACATGGCATTCACTATCATAATTGCAGCGATGGTAGAACTATAAAGGGTTTCTTTCTTTCCAGTCTTCTCAATAAAAATGGTCGTGATTTGTCATGTTCTATGAATGAGCTCTTCTGTCTAAGTCAGAAGTAGTCATTGCACAGTGGCCTGAGGCATCCAACCTTTCATCTTTAAAATGATGGAAAGGAACCCGGGGCTGTTTAAGTTTAAGACTAATTATAGCAAACACGTGGTCGCCATTTTTGAAGCTTACAATAATTTTTGTAAGATACACTTTATTTAAGCAGGAAAAAAAGCCCAAGGCACTACTATTATCATTCTTGCTCTATGTGGATTTCTGCAGGTTAATCTGTCATAGCTATTTTCTAGTTTTAGTTAAGTGCAGAAAACTGCATTTTACTCTCAGATACCAAATATTCCTGTACTAAATATTTATCAAGTACCAATGACTGTCCTGTGATCTGTCAGTTTCCTTGCTAAAGCCACCTTGGACTGATTGCTAGACTAAATGCATTACAAATGGGTATATATGATATCCTATGGAAAAACTACATCAGTAACATTGCAAAATATATATAGGGGTGTATTTATGAAAACATTTCATAGTTGTTCATCCATTAAAACTGCATGACATTTTGTTCTGTGTGACTGGGGTAAAATCGCATAAGAATGCTATATATTCTCTGCAGTTTGAATGTGCGGATGCAGAAAATACTGTATAATGGCCAGTAATGGCCATTTCCTAGGATCAGAGGCATGCTAAAGCCAAAAGGTGGATACAACATGGTCACCCAGTTCTGGGTGGGCATCCATGCAGCCTCATCAGACACTTTAGTGGAGAAGAAACATTATCTATTTGCAAACTTTTATAACAGAAACTAAGAAAAACATATTTTTTCAACATTTTCAGTCTGTTTTTTTTTTTTTTTGCAAAAAAAATAAAAAATACAGCGGTAATTAAATACCACCAAAAGAAAGCTGTATCTGTGTCAAAAAAAATGATAACAATTTCTTATGGGTACAGTGTTACATGACCGCACAATTGTCACTCAAAGGGCGACAGCACTGAAAGCTGAAAATTTGCCTGGGCAGGATGGGAGTAAAAAAGCCCAGTGTTGAAGTGGTAAACAATACGTGGGGCCCTACAGATAGAGACCTTCCAAGTAAATGAGTAAGTGGTACTTCGGACCCCTAAACATTTACTCAAAAAAGTAAATAATAAATAAAGACAATTACACAGTTTTTGACAAGCTCCTTATTAAAAAAAAGTCCCACCATGTACATCCTTGTCAATCATGGGGAGCGCCTCCCAAAACACACGCTGAAAGAAAAGATTTTGCTGACTGCTGTCTAAATCTATCACTGACTCATTCTGAATTACATCTTTAAAGGTCCAGCTGTTAAAAATGAATAAAGGGTGTGGGGTCTCCCAGATGATGTCATGCTATAGCCACACCTTTGTTTACAGGATTGGCAATTCCCAAGCTTGTAAATGAATGGGGTCATGCTTCTAAGGATTTTATGGGTGCCTGCGCCTGCAACTTCCTTAGCAACCATTGACAGGGGGGAAGCTGTCATATGTAGTAGTCGCACAAATACCATTACTATATATGAGGTTCGGCTCCTGACAAAATCACCAGTACAGCCAAGGTTCTGTCTGAACCTGTGTTCGAACCCAACCTTGGACCCATCCCTACTGACTGCCACTGTAGAGGTGCACAGAGCATACTTTTGAATTCCACTGCACCCCCTGTACTGACAGCAACGGTGCCCCTGCCCTTCTCCGTTGACTACTACACTCACTTATCTCTCCTCTGGCTGCAACTGCACCTGAAAACTTTCCTACTGACGGCAACTGGAGTTTTCTACTAAGTGCCCCTGCAGTTAACCATTTTTCCACTGACCATTATCAAAGTAATGGCACACCAAGCAACACAAACTGTTGTATTATGTACACTATGCTATACATTACATTACATGGACTGCTGAACACATTCAAACCCTTCAGAAAAGTTTAGGAAATTCAGCATTCATCCCATTCATTGAGCAGTCACACTTTTGCTTATAGCAGGGTTTCTAAACTCCAGTCCTCAAGGCGCCCCAACAGGTCATGTTTTCCGGCTTTCCATTATTTTGCACAGGTGATTTGATCAGTTTCACTGCCTTATAATTACCACAGCTGTTTCATCTGAGGAAAATCCAGAAAACATGACCTGTTGGGGCGCAGGGCGCCCCCCTGCCCCAAAGCACCCACCCCCCCATGTTGAGGACATGCGGCCTGGTACGGTTCAGGAGGGGGGGCGCTCGCTCGTCCCCACCACCTTTCCTGACCGGCCAGGCTGCATGCTCGGATAAGGCTCTGGTATGGATTTTGGGGGGACCCCCACACCGTTTTTTTTGGCGTAGGGGGTTCCCCTTAAAATCCATACCAGACCTAAGGGCCTGGTATGCTCTTGGAGGGGAACCCATGCCATTTTTTTATTTAAAATTTGGCGTGGAGTTCCCCCTCATTATTCATACCAAACACAGGGGGCAGCCTGTCCTGGAGGTGACTTCAAGATGCTCCAGGTCGCGCTGTGGTTCAGGCTCAAGTCGTGTCCAAGTTGCCTCGCAGAGTCGCACTCAAAGCCCCTGTGTGAACCGGCTCTTATAATCACTTTTTTCCTTTGTTATATCAAATTTCAATATACAACAAACAAACAAAGAGACAATAAGGAGAAACAGACAACATATATCATACAGCTTATCCAAATAAAACCATTTTGACATATAAGACTCCTTTCCTTTTCCCCTTGAGGTACTCTATTTATGAAAAAAAAAAAGGGGGGTGAAAACAGATAAGATCAATTAAGGTTAAGAAAGGAGCTTGGTAGCGCCCTGTTATGTGTTTTCTCGAGGGCGGAAAGTGGAAAAAAAAAACACCTCCTGTGTTATTAAATTTCAAATTATATTTATCTTGCCTGTTTTTCACCTTTTCTCTTTCCCGGTCTAGTGAAGGTCTCCCTCCTCCCCCTAACCCTTCCCTCCTCTCCCACCCCACCCTATTCCTTCCTTTACGTGAAATTTTAAGTTGAATCCTTTATTACTTGCTCTTTTCCTGAGCGAGTGTGGATATACTCTGTAAAAACCCTGTAAATATCTGACCAACCAGCCCAAAAAAATAAGAAAAAAAGGGGGGAGGGCAGCCTTCTTACACCCTTTCCATAGCCTTGGTCCTCTCTCCAGAGCACCTCCCTGGGGTAGGGGAAAACACCACTCACAGACACAAAACCTCCCCAAAGTTCCCAGAGTCAGTCCACCCTGCCCATATATCCTTAAATTTATCCTGTTGGGCTCTCACTATATGGACCCATCTCTCTGCTTCTATAATCCTCTCTACCTCCCCCTTCCAATCCCCTATCGTGGGGCATCTGGATGGTTTCCAGAATCTAGGAATTAGTGCCTTGGCTGCGTTTAGCAAGTGTGGAGTGACACTTCTATTATAAAATGTAATAGATGATGGCATCCCATGAAAAAGGAAATGTAGTGGAGAGGGCTCTATGGCTCTAAGTGTTGATTTTTTTATCCAAGGTGTTATCTCCTCCCAGAATTTCTTAATCTCGGGACAGTGCCACCATAGGTGGAGAAATGAGCCCCTCTGGTTTTTAAATTATTTTCTAAGTCTATTTAGTCATTTTGTCAAAAGGTCAGTTTGCAATATTAAATGGCTATAAGATATACAATATTTAGAACATAGTTAATAGTAAATCTCTACTCTACTGTTTCTTTTATGCATAGGAATTCTTGTTACCTCTTTTTTTTCTACATCTGAAGTAGAAATATATCATATATTTGCTGGCACTACTTTATTGAGGCAGTCGTATTAATATTTAATGTTGTGTTTGACAGTTGTTTTGCTGGTAATACATTCACTAACTCTTTATAAATAGATAAGGAAAAAACTGCCTATGAATGCAGGTCATTCCTCGTTATGCAGCATAACAAATCTTTCATAATGCAGCATTTCTGGAATGCACATTCATCCTTTTCCCTTGCTTGTGACTGTCAAATTGTTCATCTGTCGATGATACAATTAAAAATAAAAAAAGGTAATATTTGAATGACCATAGGGGTGTGTGTGTGTCAGTGTACATGGTACTTATAGCCAGCTTTGTTTATACTTGTTCTGAGTGCTCTGCAAAGAATTTGCTCAAAACTATTTCTAGCAATTAACGGTAAAGGGTTTCTGAAATTTAGGATGGGGGGCCGTCGGGGCCAGCTTCTGTGCAGAGTCCGGTGTGGTTTCCATTCAGCAGTTCAGGTGTGAATTTGACACTTAAATCGCACCTGAACCAGACTGAAAAATGCACAGGACCCTTTTTTAATTCACACTGCAATCGGCCTGCATATATGTGAACCAGCTCCATTGAAAGCCAGTCTGGTTCACATGTTATGCAAATCGGATGCCGTTCAAAGCTCATCCGATTCACATTATATGTGAACTGAGCGTAACAGTTCTGGTTTTAATTTTTCAATAGGATTTTAAATAAAATAGTGTTTTAGCTTGCACAATAAGTGTCGGCATGGCTGCCTATAGCAATGATAGTCAACCTCAAATGTAGCCCTCAACACTTTTAGCGGTGTGTTTGGGATCATTGAGGTAGATTGTGTTGAGTTAGGCAGCCAATTCAAAATGAATGAAGTCATCATAGGTATCAGTCCCTGCAAAAAAAAACATGTTTTGGTGACAGTAGCCGCACTAACATCCACAGCACTGTTGTGCTGTAAACCCCCTCTCCTGCACTGGTGCTCAGAAACATTGCTATTTAACCCCCCTTCTCACTGCTGGTCACTGGCCAGCATTTTATAAACACATTAAAGACCATATAAGATTGTAGTGATTTGGCTGAGATCTACTTTAATACCCCACTAATAAGCCAGCTTAGAAGTTATCCATGCATACCTGGAGGTTAGAACATTTCCCTATGGAAATCATTGGTGCCAAAACATAATTCTGACTGGACCATGGGGGCAAATGGATCAGTTCATCTTAGGAAGTTCATGACATTGTGAACGAAAATTTAATAATATCTACAGATGGTGCTACCGTTACCTACAATGCATAGTTATAAGGGGAATGTATTATTTTAAATGTTTTGTTTTGATCTGTCCTGTTTTGCAACTTATACATAAGTATTTCTAACCACTCTGGAAGATTTATCCCCCTTCATGACCAGGCCATTTTTGTGATACAGCACTGCGTGCGTTACTTTAATGCACAATTACGTCATCATGCAATGCTGTACATCAGGGGTGCCCAACCAGTGGCCCGGGGGCCACATGTGGCCCGCAGAGCCCTCTTATGTGGCCCGCGACCTCCTGCTCTGGGATGGAATAGAATACTGTTATTAAAGGTCCGTTTATTACTAAAATCAGTGTATATATAGGCAATGGCATATCTTTTCTGCAGTGGTTACTGGGCTGCTTTAAAAATATCCGCAGGTGCAGAGCAGTTTACCTGCACTGAGCCATAGACTTCTGTTATTACCTGCGAGTTTGGTGAGCTTTCTGGAAGTGCACCAAACCTGCAGAATATAATAGAAGTCTATTGCAAAGTGCAGGAAAGCCAAAGGTAAACCACAGCGCATCAGTGTGAAAGCAGCCTTGGGCCACTTTCACATGGTCAGTCAGACAGTCCGACCAATTGGACCCTCCATTCACCTCTAAGTAGTGGCAGACATAAACCGACTTGTGTCCTACCTCCAATACGATCCGCTAAAAGGATAGTGGGCTGTGTCAGTGTCCGCTCTGCATAAGCAGAGCAGACACTGACATGCCATCCACCCGCTCCGCTCATTGTGGCCCGCGACCGGTTACCAAGTCACTTAAGTGGCCCTCACTCTTCAAAAAGTTGGGCACCCCGGCTGTACATAAATGAAAATTAGGTCCTTTTTTTCCCACAAATAAGATTTATTTTGGTGGTATATGATCACCACTAGGTTTTTTATTTTATTGAGCTATAATTAAAATATTTTGAACAAAAATAACTGTATTTTTTTCTTTCTGCTATAAAATATATCCAATATTCATAAATTTAGGCCAATATTTATTCTGCTACATATTTGTGGAAAACAATCCCAATAAATTAATATTGATTGGTTTGTGCAAAAGTTACAGCGTTTACAAACTATAGGATATATAGTATACTGGATTTTTATTTATTGATTGTTATACTAGTAATGGCGGTGAACAGCGACTTATAGCAGGACTGCGATATTTCGGCAGACAGTCTGACACTAATTGACCCTTTTGACACTTTGTGGGAACCAGTAACACTAACACAGCCATCAGTGCTAAAAATACGCACTGTCATTGTACTAATGACACTGGCTGGTAAGGGGTTTAACATCTAGGGCGATCAAGGAGTTAAGTGTGTGCCTAAAAAACACACACTTATTCAGGTAAGCCTACCCCACCTCCACCTAAGAAGTGTACTTGAGACCCCTCCATCAAATCATCCCCTGAAGTCACTACCTTTTGTACTACCACCCCTTCCCTTTAGATTGTAAGCTCCTGGAGCAGTGCCCTCCTATTCCTTCTGTACTGAACTGTATTGTAAATTGTGCTGTCCCCCTTTTTATTTTAAAGTTCTGCGTAAACTGTTGGCACTATATAAATCCTGTATAATAATAATAATAACCGGTGTTTTTGTGTACTGTGTGTGCTGCTTTTACTAAATTATGTAATGGATTTTATTCTCTGCATTGCAGGGAAAGAAAATCCATCACATCCCCGCTGACAGAACAGAGCTCTGCCTTGTTTACATAGGCAGAGCTCTGTTCTGTGTCTCTCCTCGCCGATCAGCGGGTGCCAGGAGACATCCATTGACGGTGATTGTCCTGAAAATGTTACCTAAATATAATTTGATAACTGAAATGATTACAGCTACCTCTCATTCACCAAGCTAAGTGAACCTTCTCTATGACTTTAGTAAATCAACCACAGTGCCTGCAGATCAAATTTATAGTCAAAAGTCAGGATTGTGATCATAGTAAGGGCTCTTTCCCATGGCTGGCTTTAGTTTTACTGGCTCCCCCTCCCCCAGCCACTCACTCAAATCGTGAAATTACAGCCTGACAGGGCTGTACACATGCCACTGTTGTAATGCTTTGCTTCATGGCCACAGCATTTTTAACTCGGGCTGCAAAAGATTGAGAGGAGGCACCGCTTGTTAAACTTGAGATAAATGGGGCCGCACTGCAACCGCAAGCCAAACACTTGACTTTCAGTTGTGGCACAGTTCCGCAATATAAAAGTGCAATTTGGCAATAAAAAACAAAAAGAGTCTTCAGGAGCTGGCAGTAGCATTGATCACTTTTCAAAAGGCGGAAAGCATACTGTCAAGCCTCGTACACACGAACGAGTTTCTCGGCAAAAACCAGCAAGAAACTTGCTGGCAGAGATTTTTTGCCGAGAAATTCGTTTGTGTGTATGGTTTCTCGTCAAGAAAAGCGACAAGAATCTCGACGAGAAAATAGAGAACCTGCTCTCTATTTTCTCGTCGAGATTCTCGTCAGCCTGTTTCTCGACGAGAAAATTGTGTGTGTGTACACTTACCTTTTCGCCGGGAAGACCGCGCATGCTCGAAATGACTTTGACGCATGCGCGGTAGCTTCCTAGGCATAGATAGGGTATACCAAGATGGCGGCGACGGCATCGAATGTGACGAGCGCATGCTCGTCGTAGTCAATGACGTCACCGCGTACGCTCCATTCAAAGAACCGCAGGTTCTTTGAATCGAGCGTGTGTACACTCGGCCGGGACAATTTTCTTGTCCAAGAATCTCGTCGAAAAAAACGACGTGTTTTTTTCGACGAGAAACTCGGTCGTGTGTATGAGGCCTCAGTGTGAAAGAAGCCTAAAGCCTCATACACACGATCAGATTTTCCGACGGGAATTGTGTGATGACAGGCAGTTGTCGGAAAATCCGACCGTTTGTATGCTCCATCGGACAATTGTTGTCGGATTTTCCGCAAACAAATGTTGAATAGCATGCTTTAAAATTTTCCGCCAACAATCGCGTGTTCAAAACAGGAAAAGGATTTTTCTTGATAGCAGCACTCCAAGATAAAAAGCCTTTATTTCAAAAGTCCAGGAATCCAAAGCATACACTGCACATCACGACACACTGATCAAAAATTAGCTGACATGTTTCACATCAATTGATGCTTACTCATAGCTTGGAGTGCTGCTATCCAGAAAAATCCTTTTCCTGTTTTGCTCATATTTGCATTGCTAGCACCCTTGGTTGCTGGGAGGAGGTAATTTGGAGGATATCTACATCTGAGTGGCTCCCTTTCTCTGCTTCTCAAACAATCGCGTGTTGTTGGATTTTCCGATCGTGTCCAAAAGTCCAAAGTACAAACACGCATGCTCGGAAGCAATGCTCACCAAACACAACAATAGCAGAAAGTACCTAAAGGGTGGCGCTAAAGAGCTGAAAAACCACGTTGTTTTGTTCTTGTTGGCCGAAAATTCTTTGCCGTTTGTATGCAAGACAAGTTCCTGGCCAACGCCTTTCGGACAAAATTCCTACACTTTGTCCGCTGAAAATCCAATTGTGTGTATGAGGCTTTAGAGCAGGGGTCTCAAACTGGCAGCCCTCCAGCTTTTGTGAAACTACAAGTCCCATCATGCCTCTGCCTGAGGGAGTCATACTTGTAACTGTCAGCCTTGCAATGACTTGTGGGACTTGTTGTTTTGCAACAGCTGAAGGGCCGCCAGTTTGAAACCCCTGCTTTAGAGTGTGCCTGACCAAAGGAAAAATTTCTGATATGGTAAGTGTGCTCAAAGAACAACTTCTACCCTTGTACAGTGAGTAGCAGGTGGTTGTTCTTTATAATATAGCAAGGTAAAAGTAAAATTATTTGGCCCCTGAAGTTAAAAAGGTCACATTCTTCTGTCACTGTCTGTGGATAACCAAAATCCTCCAGTTAACTGTTTTTATTTTTAAAAGGATGATGATATTTTAGGCGTTGTCTATTTTCATGTGCTGCTGAATAGTGCTCTAAAACACTTGAAGAAACTTGGAGCTACTATACGGAAACGTGCAGAAATGTCTAGGGTACAAGTGCTGGCACAAACCCACTTTGTACTCACACTGTATCTCAACGCCCTAAATGTGTTTGCTTAGTCAGAGTTGGTTGCTCCATAGAACACTTTCTAATATTTATTGGCCTGAGCCAACACCCATCTGCAAAGGGTGTGGTCACAAGCCTCTTCCAAATTTTCTGCTAATAGCACTGACAATCCATTGTACTCTTCTGAGATTGTCGGCTCCAGACTTCCTCAGCATATATGCAATCTATACCCTAGGGCCTAGGATACAAATTCATGAGGTGTAAAGGGAGAAACTGTGACAGGGCTATCCAAATCATAAGACCCCAGTATAACTGACACATTCCTTTATTTACCAATTCTGGGTTTGCTATACAGGCCATGGATGTGAGTTGCACCTTTAAGAGCCGGTTCACACTGGGGCAACACGACTTCCAGCGCGACTTCCAGAAGCAACTCAGACACGACTTGAGCATGAATCACAGCGAGACTTGGAGGAGACTTCAGCGCGACTTGTGGTCATTAACAACACGACTTGAAGAAAATTCCTTGTGGCTTCTGGGTAAATTCCTTTCTGCTTCCTGTAAAGTTGCCTTCAAAATGAACAGTGATCAGACTTCTAAGCGACTTCCATTGAAATCAATAGGTACAAGTTGCCTACGGTCGCCTAGAAGTCTGATTGAAGTCGTACAGGAACCTTTTTTGAAGTCGGAGCGACTGCAGTCGTGTACATTAAAACATCTCCATTCACTTCAATTAGTTTTAAAAATAGCGTGACTTGGGGCAACTCAGGGCGACCTGAAGTCTCGTCCGGAGTCGCCCCTGTGTGAACCGGGTCTTACTTTGCACACTTATTTACTGAAGGAGTCATTTTTATGTTGGTACAGGGGACACATGCTTAACTAAACTATCTATTCATTACTGCACATTACTAGCTCTTCAAATAAGTTTACTGGATACAATTACTTTTTAAGAAGATTTTCCTTGCCTACAGGTGTTAGTTGCTGTCTCAGGCTGAGGGGGGGGGGGGGGGGTTAAAGCGGTTGTAACCCAAAAAATAAATAAAAATAAAAGTAAAAGATCCAGTTCCTTTAACCACTTCCATATGCCTATTTGCCCATTCTGGCACTCCTCTCCTACATGTAAAAATCATAATTTTTTTGTTAGAAAATTACTCAGAGCCCCCAAACATTATATATGTTTTTTTAGCAGAGAGCCTAGGCCAGTGATGGTGAACCTTGGCACCCCAGATGTTTTGGAACTACATTTCCCATGATGCTCAGCTACACTGCATAGTGCATGAGCATCATGGGAAATGTAGTTCCAAAACATCTGGGGTGCCAAGGTTCGCCATCACTGGCCTAGGCAATAAAATGGCGGCCGTTGCAACTTTTTATGTCACACGGTATTTGCGCAACAATTTTCCAAATGTGTTTTTTTGGGGGAAAAAAACTGTTTCATGAATTAAAAAATAACAAAACAGTAAAGTTAGCCCAAATTTTTTTGTATAATGTGAAAGATGATATTACGCCGAGTAAATAGATACCTAACATGTCACGCTTTAAAATTGCGCACACTTGTGGAATGGCACCAAACTTTGGTCCATAGGCGACATTTTATTTTTTACAGGTTACCAGTTTAGAGTTACAGAGGTGGTCTAGTGCTTGAACTGTTGCTCTCGCTCTAACTCATGCCGCGATACCTCACATGTGTGATTTAAACGCTGTTTACATATGTGGGCGCGACTTACATGTGCGTTCGTTTCTGTGTGCGAGCACGCGGGGACAGGGCGCTTTAAAAAAATGTTTTATTTTTTATTTTACGTTTGTTTTTTTATTTTTACACTTTCCCTTAACCCCCTTGATATTTTTCATATCATAAGCGGTAACCTCGAGCCTGACTCGGGCTGCATTGCAGGATACAGGGAGACTTACTTACCTTGTTCCCTGGATCCTGTGATGTCTCGATGTGTGTGCGAGCTGTCTCCTCGCTCGATTCACACTGTCAAGTGCCGAGCTCCGTTCCCTGTGACGTTGCGGCGCACGGGGGCGGAGATCGGCGCCAAATTCAAAAAAGTAAAAACACAATACACATACAGTATTACAGAATACAGTGCTGTAAAAAAAATTACACATCCCCTTTGTTCCTAGTGGTCTGTTCAGTGTCCTGCATGCACTTTTATATTATAAAAACTGTTCTTTCTGCCTGGAAACTGGAGATTGTCCATAGCAACCAAAAAGTGTCCCTTTATGTCAAAAGTGGTTTTAGACCAGCTAGAAAACAACGATAATAAATTAGAATCACTTGCAGAATTGAGCGATAGCGATTTGTGGCTAAATTCGTCATCAAACACTGAAAGTAATGACAGCGACAATTCTGCAACTGAGCAAATTTCAGTGTTTTTGATTTGATTACATTTTTGAATAATTTTTATTATAATTACATTACAATTTGTTATAATTATTTATAGTTATTTATTATATTATAATTTATGATTTTGTGTTTCAAACTTTATCATACCCGGGATGTCTACTAGACTCTTGTTTGGTCAGGTTTAAGTAAGTAATTGCTAAGAATCACAGGCCTACAATACATAACACCAAATTTCCATGCAAAATAATTGTACCGCTTGTGGTACAAAATTCCAGACAGAATCATACCGCCAGGGAGGTTAAAAAAAAATTAATCACTTGTATTCCTATTACAAGGAATGTAATCATCCTTTGTAATAGGAATGGTGCGTGACAGGTCCTCATCTATCCTCCAGGCTGGAAAGATTGAAATAAAAAAAAAAATGAATGATTTCTTTCTTTCCAGCCGAGTTCTCGGCTTTGTTTACTTCCGCCAGCCGGACGTGATGTCATAACGTTGTGCCCAGGCCTCCGAAGGTCATAGAGATGACTGGGGACCATCTAGTCACTGGAAATCTCTATGATCCACATCTGGCGGCAACGGATTCTTTCTCTGGTTCGCCAATCGTACGGGCGAGCTCGGATAAGCACTGGAGGGCGGCGGGAGGGAGGTGTTCCCTCTCGCCGCCTGTAAGAACAATCAAGCGGCTGAACTGCCGCTATGATTGTTCTTACAGTGCACAGAATCACCGGCTGTAAAAGATGATATCTCAATAATGCCTGTAGCTGTAGGCATCATTAAGATATCCCCATTTAAAGTCATGACCTCATATGACATGATTGGGCTGGAAGTGGTTAACCTTCCTGGCGGTATGATTATGTCTGATTTTTGCGTCTCAAAGCGGTACATTGTTTTGCATAGAAATTTGGCGTATTATATTGTAGGGCTGTAATTCTAAAGCCCCATACACACGGTCGGACTTTTTGACAACAAACTTCTAAATTCCCAGGTTTTTAAAAAAATCCGAACGTGTGTATGCTCCATCGGACAACCTTTTTCGATTTTCATCGGACAAATGTTCGCTCTGCAAACGAACAAACTTTTCAGCAACAAAAGTCCTACGGTGCAAAATCCTATTGTGTGTACAGAAGTCCATCGGACTTTAGTCCAAAGTACAAACACGCATTCTCAGAACCAATGTTAAAATCAACCAACCATAGCAGAAGTTGACCAAAGGGTGGCGGTAAAGAGCAGAAACACCATGTGATTTGGGGAAAGTTGGCTGAAAAAGTCCTGCCGTGTGTATGCATACCAAGTTCACGGCCAACGCCCTGTGAACAAAAATCCACGGAAAAGTTTGTTTGAAGTCCGACCGTGTGTATGAATAACTCACTTAAATCTGTCCAAACAAGAGTCTAGCAGACATCCCGGGTATGATAAATTTGAAACACGAAATCATAAATTATAATATAATAAATAACTATAAATAATTATCAAAAATAATAATAATAAAATGTAATCAATAATGTAATCAAATTTAAAAACACTGAAATTTGCTCAGTTGCCGAATTGTCGCTGTCGTCACTTTCAGTGTCTAATGACAAATTTCCCCACGAATCACTATCGCTCAATTCTGCATGTGATTCAAATTCACTATCTCTGTTTTCAGCTGGTCAAAAAACGCTTTTGACGTAAAGGGACGCTTTTTGGATGCCATGGACAAGTTTCCAGGCAGAAAGCATGGCATATATAATATAAAAGTGCATGCAGGGCACTGGACAAAGCATTAGGGACAAAAGGGATGTGAAATTATTTGATACAGCAGTGGCGGTGCATCCATACAGGGTGCTGGAGCGAAAGACAATACATAGATTCATGCATTGCATGAATCTGTGTATTGTCACCGCTGCCGCGCTGCCCACTATTCATATGGCCGGCCTCCTGGTGAGCGCCGGCCATATGAATTAGAGCGGTGGCCGGCGGTGGGTGTGGCTTGAAAGTGTCTATCAGAGCCAGCGGCTCTGATAGGCTTTCCGAATACAGCTCTCACGCTGTAATCGGCTTCCAAAAACTCCTCCCAGGTACGCACAGGGGTGCGTTCCTTGGAGAAGACTGTGGAGGTTTCAGCCAATCAGGTTCACCGGATCTGGTTACCGGTAACCTGATTGGCTGAAGCGACATCGAGGGCGGGAGAACACATCGAGGATGGCACGGACCGAGGAAGGTAAGTGCAGGGCTGGGGAACAGGCTGCATTTGGGGGGGAACTGGCTGTATATTGGGGGACAAACTGGCTGAATATGGGGGGAACTGGCTGTATATGGGGGACAAACTGGCTGAATATGGGGGGAACTGGCTGTATTATGGGGGACAAACTGGCTGCATTTGAGGGGAACTGGCTGTATATGGGGGCACACTGGCTGTATATGGGGGACAAACTGGCTGCATTTGGGGGGAACTGGCTGTATATGGGGGACAAACTGGCTGAATATGGGGGCACACTGGCTGTATATGGGGGACAAACTGGCTGCATTTGGGGGGAACTGGCTGTATATGGGGGAAAAACTGGCTGTATATGGGGGCGCACTGGCTGTATATGGGGGCACACTGGCTATATATATGGGGACAAACTGGCTGTATATGGGGGCACACTGGCTATATATATATGGGGGCACACTGGCTGTATATGGGGGCACACTGGCTGTATATGGGGGCACACTGGCTATATATATGGGGGCACACTGGCTATATATGGGGACAAACTGGCTATATATAGGGACAAACTGGCTGTATATGGGAGCACACTGGCTGTATATGGGGGCACACTGGCTGTATATAGGGGGCACACTGGCTGTATATATGGGGGCACACTGGTTATATATATATATATATATGGGGACAAACTGGCTGTATATGGAAACAAACTGGCTGTATTTGAGGGGGCAAACTGGTGGCGTTTGGGCACAGTGGCTGCGTTTAATGGGCACAGTGGCGGCAATGTATTTTTTATTTTTCAGTTTGTTTGCGCCCCCCCAAAAATTTTGAGCACCAGCCGCCACTGTGATACAGTAATGTAATCTGTGTATGATTTGATACAGTGTACTGTATGTGTTATGTTTTTTGCACTTTTTGAATTTGCAGCCAGGCTCCGTCCCCATGCTTCGCGCCGCTCGCAGGGAACGGCGTCCGACACACAGAGCATCGGGCGGACGACACAGCCCGCGGACACAGTGGGAGGACATCGCAGGATCCAGGGGACAAGGTAAGTAATTTTGCCTGGATCCTGCGATGCAATCCCAAGTGTGGCTCGGGGTTACCGCTTTTGGTAGTGAAAATTCACCCCGAGGCACACTCGGGAATACCGCTAGGAAGGTTAAAGCATGTTGAACAGCATAGTGCTTCTGCTGTGTCAGAGTCATGACCTCACCCCGATAGAACACCTTTTGGATGAATTAGAGTGGAGACTGCGAGCCAGGCCTTCTCGTCCAACATCAGTGCCTGACCTCACAAATGCACTTCTGGAAGAATGGTCAAACATTCCCATAGACACACTCCTAAACCTTGTGGACAGCCTTCCAAGAAGAGCTGAAGCTGTTATAGTTGCAAAGGGTGGGCCAATTCAATATTGAACCCTACGGACTAAGACTGGAATGCCAATAAAGTTTATGTGCGTGTAAAGGCAGGTGTCCAAAATACTTTTGGGAATATAGTGTACATCAAGCTACAAGTGTATCCTGGGACTGAACTTTACAGAGAAACTCTGTACTTTACTAGGGCTCATCTCTTAGTCGGGGGAACTGCCTTAATATTAGACTTTCCCATGACCTGGGTCCCCGCCTGGTCCCGGGCATTGGTGAGCGTGCTCATGCAAGGTGAGTACCAAGACATGCTTCACTGTCAGACATAATGTCAGGTTCTTTGGCATGGGTCACACATGCCACACCCTGATGAGAATGAGAAATGATGATGACTTATTCCATAATCTCCTTAATGCTTGTGTTCTTAAATGCATTTACAGGAGAGCAAAGCTGTAGTACATAACAACAAGCACAAAAGGCACTGTAGACCCCTACAGTATTATAAATATTAAATAATTAGACAATTTAAAGTGCAAGTGTTCATTGTAATTGTTCATTTATACTGTTTTGGCCTTTGTAGCAATCAAAATGCTAATTTCCCACCTCTCAGTTTCATCTTACCACCACATCCCAGGTAGTAATATACAAAAATTGAGGCCTACTTTCAAAGTACTTTTGGGATACCACCACGTTCCAGGTAGGTATATACAAAAACTGAGGTTTAATGCCAAAGAGGAGGGGAACTTTTGAGGTGCATCCTCAAAATGCTGCCTTACAAGTTCTCAGCATCAATCTTTGTTGCAATCACTTTGTGCCCTGGATATTCATACATAATCTATGATATGATGGAATGTTAGCTGCTAAATTACCAAAGATATATCAAAGGTACCAGTCAGAGATCTCATCCTACTAATCTATCTACTCTTACTGAAATCTGCTATGACTACACAATCTCTGCTCTATATAATAAACAAAACCATTTATTTCAATCTATTGGTATCTCCCAAAATGTTCAGATGAGCAGAAATGTCACCAATCATAAAATCTTAACAATAAAACAAAATGATGCTGAAATTTTATTTGAAGCCCTACTTATGCAAAGAGTTTAAAAATACTCTGGGATAAATTTCCATGGGAAAAAAAGTGTTGACTTGGAATGACAGTATTTCCTTGAAAATGCACTTCATTAAGAATGTGCATCATTGTTGCTTATCCATTACATGCCCTTTATATCATGCTAGATCACTTTAAAGGCTAAGTTTGCCTTTAGTAAAAAAAAATATAATCAATGCACATGATTTTGCAGTTAAAATGTGCATTTATTCTCTTTTTGGCATTTTCTTTCACTACGGTGTAATGTTTTTCAACTATGGGATGTTCATCTAATCCTTTTAATACTCTTAAAATCTTTAAATAAACATTTATTTGACTTAAAAAATGTGCAATTATTTTTTTTTTACACTGGAGCCTGCAAAGCATTGCACCTGCGATCAGTGGATTATGGTCACAACGTCAGACACTTAAGCTGGCCATACATTATACAATTTTCTTATACAATTTCCTGTAAATTTACCTTCAACTATGTAGTACAAGGGCCTACCTGACTGCATACAAATTGAAAGTGTTCAGGTTTGACCTCATATTATATGGTTTTGGTAAATCTAAAGGAAAACTGTACAAGAAAATTTTATAATGTATGGCCAGCCTTACTACAGCTCTCTGCATGTACCTCTGTAAAGGCAGACAGTTACTAAGCTGCAGGAAGAATGAACTACGAGGGTGCTGATCAGTAGATCATAGTTCATTGAGAACTACATCTGCAGTGGTGGCAGACAGGACTTATAGATCAGTCAATTACAGATCTATGTGAATGAATACCGTGGCTATACGGGTGGAGTTTTTAAAATGTGACAGTGGCTGCGGGGAGAAGAACCCCCACCCGCTGTCACTGCTCAATATGTTACACCCTAAATACAGATGTAACATGTAGCACGTTCAGAAGGTGAGCTTAGCCTTTAATGGTCTAGTTCACAAAGCAGCGGTGTTGATTTACTAAAGAAATAGAAGCTGTTGAACTAGCAAAGTGAATGTTAGTGAATGGGGTGAACCTGACCTGTGTTCACTTTGAATACCCAATCATCTGCATAGGGAAAAAAAATGGATTTTTGCTAGTACACGATTAAGGATGCAGGATATCCACACCTTCATCTTATCCCCTAACATTTACTTTGTAAAGTGAACATACACTTTCCAAAATAAGCATTCACTTTGTTGGTGAACATTCTCCAATACTTTTGTAAATTAACTTCAAAGTGTTTAAACGGAAGCAATCATTACATACAGCTCTGCTTCCTTTGCTCATTTCAAAACTGCTTTCAAGAGTTACCTGAAACAGCTGAATGGCTGGACCATTCCTTCTGGTCCTTCCAAACTTAGATTCCCATTATCTATTTAAAATCTATTTTGAAGTAAAATGGCCAATCATTGTAACATTTTGAAAAAGTAGGTTTCCAGTTAAGAATAGGCACCACAAGGATCTGGGTGTTCTGGTAGACCATAAGCATAATAATAGCAAACAATGCTATTATTTATTAACATAAAGGCTGGCATCGACATCCCGATGCTGGCTTTACTGTTACCGCGTCACTCCCCTCTCTCCCGAGCCCATAATAAAAAATCGGTACCGTATAGGGGGCTGGTTTGAAAACGAAGATACTCCTTTGAAACGCATTACTGCCCCCTGTCAGATGCAGAGTGCAGCTAAGAGGAAGAACAGTGATGGCAAACCCTACACAGGGTGAAAACCAGCTGTCATCTGTAGGGGTTCCCTCCTGAGCTAGCTCTGGGATCACTCACCAATGCTGCTACATACCGTCCTTACCTTGAAATACATTCTGATTTTTACTTTCCTATGCTGACACAAAGCTGCTGTGATGTAAGTGTGCTTTTATTTGTAGTTAATAAATGTGGCTAATAAGTGTTGGTATCTGAATTGTGTAGCCTTGTAAAGAAAACCTATACTCAAATGTTAACAGCATGCTTCCAGTCTTGCTTAACCACTTCAATACCGCCCATAGCCGTCCACAGATGGGATCTCCCATCCTGGGTGGGCGTCATATGACGTCCTGGGCTTTGTGGCAGGATATCTGAATGATGCCTGCAGCTAGAGGCATCATTCAGATATCCTTCTCTTCTGCCGGCGATTCTGTGCACAATAAGAATGATCATAGCAGCAGTTCCGCCGCTTGATCGTTCTTATAGGCAGCGGGAGGGGACATCCCCCCTCCCGCCGCCATCCGGTGCTTCTCCGGGCTCTCCTGTGCCATTGGGGGCCTGGAGAATGAATCGTCCGGCGCCGGATAGGAAGCATAGAGATGACTGGTGACTAGATGGTCACCAGTCATCTCTATGACCGTCGGAGGCCCGGGCGCGATTTGATGACGTCACGCCCCAGGTCTCAGAAGTAAACAAAGCCGCGATTGCGGCTAGTAAGCACTCGCTCTAACGCATCGGTGAAAAATGTTTCACGATCTCATGCTTTCCAGCCTGGAGGAGAGATGTGGGGTCTTATTGACCCCGCATCTCTCAATAAAGAGGACCTGTCACACACATTCCTATTACAAGGGATGTTTACATTCCTTGTAATAGGAATAAAAGTGATCAAAAAAAAAAGTGTAAAAAAAAATAAATGAAAAAAATAAATAATAATAATAAAATAATAAATAATTAAAATGCCCCTGTCCCCGATCAGAATCGAACTCACACATAAGTCCCGCCCACATATGTGGTTTGAACGCCGTTTACATATGTGAGGTATTGCCGCGTGCGTTAGAGCGAGTGCAACAATTCTTGCACTAGACCTCCTCTGTAACTCTAAACTGGTAACCTGTAAAAAATTTCAAAGCGTCGCCTATGGAGATTTTTAAGTACCGAAGTTTGGCACCATTCCATGAGTGTGCGCAATTTTAAAGCATGACATATTAGGTATCTATTTACTCAGCGTAACATCATCTTTCATATTTTACAAAAAAATTGGGCTAACTTTACTGTTTTGTTATTTTTTTAATTCATGAGACCATTTTTTTCCCCAAAAAAAAGGCGTTTAAAAAATTATTGCGCAAATACCGTGCAAGAAAAAAAGTTGCAAGGACCGTCATTTTATTCCCTAGGGTGTCTGCTAAAAAACATATATAATGTTTGGGGGTTCTAAGTAATTTTCTAGCAAAAGAATGATGATTTGTACATGTAGGAGAGAAGTGCCAGAATAGCCCCGGTATTGAGGTGGTATAAAAAGCCCTGTATTGAAAGGGTTAAATTAATAGAGGAAGAACAATACAATGCAAGACATTTCTGTAAAAATGCTACTCTGGGTAATAATACATAGCGTAATAAAAACATAAGTAACCACAAGCCTAGTAATTTGGTCATATAAGAAAAGGTGGATGAGCCAATCAGAACTCCTATCCTAATCTTTATTACACCATCACATGAATGAAAACATGCTTAGGCTTTTATTTTAGTGAGGGGAGAGCAATTTCTCCAGAAAAGGTCTTGTCTTCTGTTATTCTTTAAAACCTTTCCTTCTTGTGTAGATTTTTTATTTTATTTTTATTGGTTGAACCAGATGGACTAGTGTCTTTTTTTCAACCTGATTAACTATGTAACTATGTATCTATGTGTCTGTATAGTAGGATTTTACTTTACTCTGTTTATGGTATACTGTTTCTGTCACATATAATGGGATATTCCTTGCTAGGGACAGCTGGGTGGAGCTGGGAATAAGATAAGTAACACAATCCCGTCAATCAAATCTGCCAAAAATATAGTAAGGGGGTGGGCAACTCAGTCATATATTATCCACCCAAAAACTGAAATAACAGGTTTCAGTATAATTAGACTTTAATACATGTACTAACCTACTTGTAGTGAAGCAAAGGCCAACATTCAAAGGGTAGTGACTGAATGTAAGTAATTAAAATCATCTGTCATTGTTTTGTTTTTTTTACAATGAATTTATGAAAACTGTATTCTGTCTGTTTAACATGGGAAATATGAAATCATTGGACTCTACAATTGATGATAGCACAATAAGCTATACTCTTATGTTTCTGTTACTTAAAACATTGCATTATATTGCCATCGGCTTGCAAATTTTGGTGACACTTTTATTAATAAAAATATATATATGCAGGCCTTTCAAGTAGCTCCCATTCATCCCAGCTAATAAAAATATTATAAATACTATCAATATTATTTTTGTTACACAGTCATTTTCTTGCCAATGCTTCACATCTTTGCTCTGCTTAAGAACTATGAAATCTGCAGAATCTTTTGCATTTAACATAGTTTTGGGTGTATTGGATGGTTGTTCCACCACTATGCTCTTTGGTTCTATCCATTGACCTTTACGTCACTACTGTGCCTTGTAGGGGTGATTGTAAGGGCCAGCGGTCACCCTGTATCGGATGGAGGTATCATGGATGGAGATGTAGAAGATTCTTCAGCCTGCATAGTTTTTTAGGAGAAGGAAGATCTAATGCTGCGTACACACGATCAGTTTTCTCGTCTGGAAAACTGTCATGTTTTCTCTTGGATGAGAAAAACGGCCGTGTGTAGGCCCTCCAGCAGTTTTCCCGACGGGAAAACCGCAGAGAATCACGACGAGAAAATTTAGAACATGCACTACATTTTTCTCGTTGCGAATTGTGGCGTTTTTTTCCTCTGCAGTTTTCCCATAGGGAAACACTGCTAGGGAGCCTACACACGCCCGGTTTTCTTGACCAAGAGAAAACCTGTCGTGAAAACGGCCATGTGTACACGGGGAAAAGGGGACCAAGCCGGTTCTCCTTTTTTCCATCGGGTTTCACGGCGGTGTTTTCACCGCCGAGAAACTCGATCGTGTGTACGCAGCATTAGGCACCATAAATGGAACATGTACAGTACGTATTAATATTCTACTTTTTGTAGGGATCTTCTGATTTTTTTTTTTCTATGAGGCAGCAGAGTCATGTTGAACTGAATCTTCCTGTACATTGCAGCTGTTCCTCTAATTAACAGGTCAGCACCAGGGATTTTTGCCCAGTACATAACCATATGTGCTTGGCTAAAATGAGCATGTATGATTTTTTACAATTATTCTACTGAACAAACATGAGCTATCTCGACCTTTCAAATGCCATTTAATGTCTATAGGTATCTTAAAAGGATAAGTCAAGTTAAGAAGTTAGGTCATGCAAATGACTTAGAGCTATTGTGTGATACCAAACCTCAGCTATTACACCAACCCCTACCCCACCCAGCTGGCAGATTCACAATTGGCTGACTCACTGTATATTTCAAAACAGAATCCTAAGCAACCCAACCTATCTTGTGGCATATTTTATTGTTCTCAGACTGTGACTGTTTTTTTGATTCGTTTTTTTAGTGTTCACATGCCTCTGTAAAATTCAGTGAAATATATATCTCATACACACCCTTAGAATGCACTTGACACTTTTCCAACAGAATTAAATAAAAACATAATTTAAAACTAAACAGATGCACACACACAGTTCTATCTTCTGTACAAGAACTCCTTGTCACACTGACATAACACTCCAGTGCATGTTCTAGCTTGCTGGAATATCCCTTGACTGCTTACAGATGACAATGAAATGTCAGGAGCCCTTAGGTTATAAAGTCATCACTGCTGAGACCAGTTATAGATAATCTGCCTTAAGCAATGACAGACAGTTTTAAAGCCTAGTTAGCAGTTTATAGGACATCTTTACTACTGAACAAACCATATTTTTACCTTCAATTAAAAATACCAAGAATATGTTTGTAAGTGTAGGGCTATTTGTTTTAGGCTGGGTTCACACCATTGTGAATTGGATGCAGGGTCTCTGCATCCAATTCACAATAGCAGAAGATTTTTACCGGCGCAAATTTGCACAGGAGCCCTGTGTGTCTTTTAATCCATTTCAGGTCCAAACTCAGCCAAAAATTCGGGCTGAAATCGGACCTGAAATGGTGAACGGGGACACATCTGACCTCTGCTGTGAGCCGCATGCAAAGATAGTTCTTGGATAAAAAAACTGGCTACGGGGGCGTGTCCAAAGGGTGGTGATAAATAATAAGTACTCAGAATGGTCTAGATTGGTTAGTGGGGTACCCTAAGGCTCTGTACTGGGACCAATTCTGTTTAATTTATTTATAAATAATATAGAGGATAGGATAAATAGCTCAATCTCAGTTTTTGCTGACGACACAAAAATAAGTTGGGCAATAACATCACAGCAGGATATAGAAACTTTACAAGAGGAGTGGGCCACTAGATGGCAAATTAATTTCAACAATGGTAAATGTAAGGTAATGCACATGGGGGGTGAAAATATAAACGCAAGTTATTCACTAGGGGGAAAAACCCTTGGGGGTTCCAGGTTGGAGAAAAATCTGGGGGTCCTAGTAGAAGACAGACTGAGCAATAGCATGCAAAGTCAAGCTGCTGCAAACAAAGCCAGCAGAATAGTAGCATGCATTAAAAAAGGAATTTACTCCAGAGGTAAAACCGTAATCCTGCCACTTTATAGAACTCTTGTTCGACCCTATCTGGAGCATTCCATCCAGTTCTGGTCACCAATCCTCAGAAAGGATGTGCTGGAGCTGGAGAGAGTCCAGAGAAGGGCAACTAAATTAATATGGGGACTGGAGGACCTCAATTTGTTCTCCCTGGAAAAGAGATGCTTGAGAGGAGATATGATAGCAATATACAAATATCTCAATGGTGATCCCAGTGTAAGTATGAAACTTTTCAGTCCCAGGGAGTGTAAGAAGACACAGGATCACACGATGAGACTGGAAGAGAAGCGGTTTAACCCTAAGCTGCATAGGGGATGTTTCACTGTTTCACTCTTGGACGTGCATCTTAGCAAAAACAATGTACAGGGATATGGGAAATGATTTTCTATACACACACACACCAACACAGGTTGAACTGGATGAACCGTTGTCTTTATTCAACCTTACCAACTATGTAACTATATAACTTTTTTTTTTAAACTTCATTACATAGTTTCATAGTTAGTCTGGTAATCTACCTGTGAGCTACTCCAAAATGGCTATGTAGTTAGACATCTGCTTTGATATGGCAAATCCTGCATCAATACTCTCAATTAAAGGGTGCAGAAAGTTTTGGTCTACCACATGTAATGCTAATGTATTACGATGACTGATTTTTGCAACTAAATGCAAAGTGTTACCATTCAGTGTGTCAGAGTTTAAAATGAATATGAACTTTTAGTGCATTAACTTTAGATATACACTAAGCAAAATTATAAAGGCAACACTTATGTGTTTGCCCCTATTTATCATGAGCTGAACTTAAAGATCTACTTTTTCTATATACACAAAAGGCCTATTTCTGTCAAATATTGTTCACAAATCTGTCTAAATCTGTGTTAGTGAGCACTTCTCCTTTGCCGAGATAATCCATCCACCTCACAGGTGTGGCATATCAAAATGCTGTTTAGACAGCATGATTATTGCACAGGTGTGCCTTAGGCTGGCCACAATAAAAGACCACTCTAAAATGTGCAGTTTTAACACACAGCACAATGCCACAGATGTCACCAGTTTTGAGGGAGCATGCAATTGGCATGCTGACTGCAGGAATGTCCACCAGAGCTGTTGCCCTTGAATTGAATGTTCATTTCTCTACCATAAGAAGTCTCCAAAGGTATTTCCGAGAATTTGGCAGTACATCCAACCGGCCTCACAACCGCAGACCACGTGTAACCACACCAGCCCAGGATCTCCACATCCAGCATCTTCACCTCCAAGATCATCTGAGACCAGCCACCCAGACAGTTGCTGCAACAATCGGTTTGCATAACCAAAGAATTTCTGCACAAACTGTCAGAAACCGTCTCAGGGAAGCTCATCTGCATGCTCGTCATCCTCATCGGGGTCTCGACCTGACTGCAGTTTGTCGTCATAACCGACTTGAGTGGGAAAATGCTCACATTTGATGGCGTCTGGCACTTGGAGAGGTGTTCTCTTCACGGATGAATCACGATTTTCACTGTACAGGGCAGATGGCAGACAGTGTGTATGGCTTTGTGTGGGTGAACAATTTGCTGATGTCAACATTGTGGATCGAGTGGCCCATGGTGGTGGTGGGGTTATGGCATGGGCAGGCATATTCTATGGACAACGAACACAGGTGCATTTTATTGATGGCATTTTGAATGCACAGAGATACCTTAACTAGATCCTGAGGCCCATTGTTGTGGCATTCATCCACAACCATCACCTCATGTTGCAGCATGATAATGCATGGCCCCATGTTGCAAGGATCTGTACACAATTCCTGGAAGCTGAAAATATCCCAGTTCTTGCATGGCCAGCATACTCATCGGACATATCACCCATCGAGCATGTTTGGGATGCTCTGGATTGGCGTATATGACAGTGTGTTCCAGTTTCTGCCAATATCCAGCAACTTTGCACAGCCATTGAAGAGGAATGGACCAACATTCCACAGGCCACAATCAAGAACCTGATCAGCTCTATGCGAAGAAGATGTGCTGCACTGCATGAGGCAAATGGTGGTCACACCAGATACTGACTGGTTTTCGGACCCCCCCGACCCCCCTATACAGTAGAACTGCACATTTTAGAGTATCCTTTTATTGTGGCCAGCCTAAGGCACACCTGTGCAAGTATCATGCTGTCTAATCAGTGTCTTGACATGCCACACCTGTGAGGTGGATGGATTATCTTGGCAAAGGAGAAGTGCTCACTAACACAGATTTTGACATATTTGTAAACAATATTTGAGAGAAATAGGCCTTTTATGTACATAGAAAAAGTCATAGATCTTTAAGTTCAGCTCATGATAAATAGGGGCAAACAAAAAAAAGTGTTGCGTTTATAATTTTGCTCAGTGTATTTTACACTATAGGTTTGTATAGTGTGAGAGACACAAATGTCAATCATAACATATATCTCCATGGTATAACATATGAATTCCCTATTTTTGTTTCAGTACTAAGCTCTGTCATATACTCAGAAAGAATGTCTTGACCACATAGCTTAGAATGTAAGCTGAGCTTTATGCACACAAGACATCTGGAACATCAGAATTTGTTTCAGCTGAAAAGCTGGAGTTGAAAAAAGTTCATTCATATATAAAAGGTGCCACATTTATTTAATGTATAACAAAACGTTAGGGTTGATTTAATAAAGTGGTACAGGCTGTTCCTTTAGAAGAGGGACTATGCTCTTTACAAAGTGAATGTTAGTAAATAAGGTGAACTTGTGTTGATTTAAATCGCCAATAAAGTGTAAGTGAACATACACCTTGCAAAGTGAAAGCCTCAATCCCCCTAAATGCACAGGTGTCTAGCAAAAGAGAGGTAAGAGAGGCACTTCACATCCTTTGGCACAATTCATCAATCATAGCCAATGATTATTTTCTATTTGCTGGAAAATATACAGTATAAACAATATTGCAAAATCACATGGAGGTATTATTTTATAACAAACTATTTTACAAAGTGATATGGTTTGTTTTTACAGGGAATATCATTACATTACAACAAAATCTCATGCTGTCACAAGTTTGTCAGCCCAGAGGTGGAATCATAAGTAAAATGCCTTCTGGATTTTACTGCAAAGCCCTGTACACACGATCGGTTTAACCGATGAAAACCGTCCGATGGATTGTTTTCATCAGACAAACCGATCGTGTATGGGACCCATCGGTCTTTTTTCCATCGGTTTTAATAAATAGAACATGTTTTACATTTTTCCGATGGATAAAAAACCGATCGAAAACTCAGATCGTCTATGGGCAAGTTCATCGGATAAAAAACCCACGCATGCTCAGAATCAAGTCGACGCATGCTCAGAAGCATTGAACTTAATTTTTCTCGGCTCATCGGAGTGTTTTAAGTCACCGCGTTTGGGACGGTCGGATTTTTGACTGATGGTGTGTAGGCAAGACTGATGGAAGTCAGCTTCATCGGATTTCCGATGGACAAAACCATCGGATTAGAATCCATAGGATATCCGATCGTGTGTACGAGGCTCTAAGTATTCAGTCCTACTTACCTTTCTCCTGCAATAATTGGCATGAAGAACAAGCAGCTACATTACATTCTGGGGTAAGCGATTACATTGTATCCAGAAGTGTTTTTATTTAAAAAATATTGTGCATTCAGATAATAATACAATTATCAATTTTTTAAAACAAAAGTTAATAAAATCTGTTTAGGATTAGTTATCTATTACTGAAAAAGTACTTTTTTGCATTTTAATCTATATCAACTATGCCAACATTATTAGTGCAATTTTTTTTTTTTTGCTAAATCTATTTTTAAGAAAATAATATCTAGATTTGACTCTAATATTAGTGTTTTTTTTTTTATTTCATACGACAAAATAGAAACTGTTTAAGGTATTAAAACAGTAAAAAAAAATCCTCTTCCCTATAGTTTCTGAACTACAGAACTATTTTGTTACCAGAGGACCTATAATTTATTATGTAACTAATTGAATTGAATTGTTAATTTGTTTTCATAGATCTGGCTTCAATAAAATAATTTTTACAAGTTATAAAGATGGTATAGTTTAAGCTGCTGACTTTTGTTGTTAGTGTGCTATCCTTGAATGCATTTTAAAGAAACGACTACATTTGTCATTGTCAAAAAAAAATAAAAAATAATAATACACTGCAAAGCTTACCTTTATATGATTAGGAATGCCTCTGAAGTCCTCACTCTATTTTAGTGTAAATGGCAATACTTTCATAGTAAAATTTCACTTGCAGTTATAGGTTTTCTGTGATGCAATTAGGGAGGTGCCTGTGTGTGTTTTATAGGAACATATATGCAAAGAAATAGCAGAGAAAGAATTCAGCTACACCCTGTTTTTTTGGCAGTCATACAGATGGAAGAATTGGGAGGTGTCTGAGAGCTGTAATATGTTCTGTACTGTCTTAGTCACAGCTACATTTTTGTTGGTAGAATGACTGAAAATGAATGACTAAACCATGCCATAATGATGCACAGAGAAACCTCGGGAAACATCTTTGTTTACAAAAACACAGATTCACAATTATGAAAAAAAACAATGTGTGGGTGACCATGTGGTACTGGAATGAGCCCAAGTAGAGAGGAAACTGTGTTTTTTCTCACAAGTTTCTCTTTACATAGTTAATCAATAATTTTAAGGTTACATAGTTACATAGTAAGTCGGGTTGAAAAAATACAAAAGTCCATCTAGTTCAACCTATAAAAAGGGAAAAAATAAAAAATGCAGTGGAAGGCGAAAAACCCCAGCAAAGCATGATCCATGGGCACAGTGGCTACATATGATGGGCACAGTGCCTGCATTTCATGGGCACAGAGGCTGCATATGATGGGCACAGTGGTTGCATTTCATGGGCACAGAGGCTGCATATGATGGGCACAGTGGTTGCATTTCATGGGCACAGTGGTTGCATTTCATGGGCACAGTGGTTGCATTTCGTGGGCACAATGGCTGCATTTGATGGGGCACAGTGGCTGCATTTGATGGGGCACAATGGCTGCATTTGATGGGGCACAATGGCTGCATTTGATGGGCACAGTGGCTGCATTTGATGGGCACAGTGGCTGCAATTAATGGCACAATGGCTGCATTTGATGTTTTTGTTTCAGTATTTTTCAGACTTTTCTGGTTTGCGCCCCCCCCCCCCCTCCTAAAATTTTGAGCACCAGCCGTCACTGATATAGGTTGTACCCCAATGAAAAGTCAGCTCAGTGCTCAGTGAAACCCAAAGGTTGCACTGCTTTTTCATACAACTGCAACATGACCTTGGCAAAATTGTAAGCAGACTTTCCTTTTTGATTTTGAAGAATTAAAAAAATATTTGAAAACCCAATTTGAATTAAAAAAATATTTGAAAACCCACTGAAAACTTACTGGTGGCCATAGGGGTTATGATGTTTATATACCACTAGTCATGTGCGTAAACTGACAATTTAACTGACAATTGGACAGTCGTGCGACGCTATATACAATGTTTATATACCACTAGTCATGTGCGTAAACTGACAATTTAACTGACAATTGGACAGTCGTGCGACGCTATACCCAAACAAAATTGATTTCCTTTTTTCCCACAAATAGAGCTTTCTTTCGGTGGTATTTGATCACCTCTGCGGTATTTATTTATTGCACTATTAACAAAAAAAAGGGCGTCAATTTTGAAAAAAAAAAACTATATTATTTACTTTTAGCTATAATAAATATTTTTAAAAAAAGAGTTTCTTCGTCAGTTTAGGCCAATATGTATTCTTCTACATATTTTTGGTAAAAGAAAATCGCAATAAGTGTATATTGATTGGTTTGCACAAAAGTTATCGTGTCTACAAAATAGGGGATAGATTTATGTAATTTTTATTATTTATTTTTTAGTAGTAATCAGTGATTTTTTGCGGGACTGTGACATTGTGGACAGATCGGACACCTAACTGACATTTTTTACACTTTTTTGGGAACCAGTGACAGGGGTGTACCAAGCAGGGGATGGGGGGCGGTCCGCACCAGGTGCCACACATTGGGGGGGTGTCAGTGGCCGGATAACATTGCTATGGGGGTGCACCCAGGTCGGTTGACACTGTCTGACAGAATCCCGAGGGCATCCCTGGCTCTGGCTGCCCTGTTTAGTAATTTTTTGTCAGCTGGAACACGCCCAGCGCTGCGGCCGAAATGGTATGGTCTGGTTTCTGTTTTCCCCTGCTAGCTCCACCCACCACTGCTGAGCAGCAGAGCTAAGTGTGTCATCATTCAGCACGGGGTGGCTGCTGCTGTTACACACTGTGTCCACAGACCATCTTCCAGAGTCCTGGACCTCCCCAGCTGAAGCTGAGAGCCCAAGATGAGCTGGTAATAGGGGGGTGTGTGGCTTGTGAGAAGTGGCTAGAGGAGTGTGTCTGCCCTGCCATCCTGACTGTGCTGGTCTGGCAGAGAAGGGGGGGTTGCTGTGTCCACCACCACCCAGGTATAGTGAAGCTGACCTGATAAGGGGGGGTTGCAGAATGCAGGCCTGTGCTATGTACAGGGGACAGAATGCAGGCCTGTGCTATGTACAGGGGACAGAATGCAGGCCTGTGCTATGTACAGGGGACAGAATGCAGGCCTGTGCTATGTACAGGGGACAGAATGCAGGCCTGTGCTATGTACAGGGGACAGAATGCAGGTCTGTGCTATGTACAGGGGACAGAATGCAGGTCTGTACTATGTACAGGGGACAGAATGCAGGCCTGTGCTATGTACAGGGGACAGAATGCAGGCATGTGCTATGTACAGGGGACAGAATGCAGGAGTCTACTGTATATTGCTTTGTGACCACCACCCACCTATAGTAGCTGAGCTGTGAGCTTACCTGATAAGGGGGTGGTGTTTAGGGTTTCCACCTGTTTGGGAGTCACTCGGACAGTTAGGGTTTGGAATCATGCGTCCGGGTTTCAGACTGTCTGAGAGCCAGACACATTATTCAGATCAGACTAAGTCTCCCCTCTCCCCCTTCTCTCTCCTGCCTCTAAGTGAGTACAATAGGGTCAGGGTTCTCAGAGCACTCATTACATCTGAGCTCCCCTTTACACCAGATGTCACAGTGCTCCCCTTTACATCAGAGTCCTCTCTGTACACCACAGCATCCCTTATGTTATAGAGTCCCCAGAGTTCTTTTACATCAGAGTCTGCAGAGTCCCCACCCTTACAGTGAAAGGGAACTCTGTGGGTTCAGATGTAAAGGGGGAACTCTGTGGACTCTGATGTAAAGGGGGAACTCTGTGGACTCTGATGTAAAGGGGGAACTCTGTGGACTCTGATGTAAAGGGGAAACTCTGTGGACTCTGATGTAAAGGGGAAACTCTGTGGACTCTGATATAAAGGGGAAACTCTGTGGACTCTGATGTAAAAGGGTAACTCTGTGGACTCTGATATAAAGAGGAAACTCTGTGGACTCTGATGTAAAGGGGGAACTCTGTGGACTCTGATGTAAAGGGGAAACTCTGTGGACTCTGATGTAAAGGGGAAACTCTGTGGACTCTGATGTAAAAGGGTAACTCTGTGGACTCTGATGTAAAGAGGAAACTCTGTGGACTCTGATGTAAAGGGGGAACTCTGTGGACTCTGATGTAAAGGGGGAACTCTGTGGACTCTGATGTAAAGGGGGAACTCTGTGGACTCTGATGTAAAGGGGGAACTCTGTGGACTCTGATGTAAAGGGGGAACTCTGATGTAAAGGGGGAACTCTGTGGACTCTGGTGTAAAGGGGGAACTCTGTGGACTCTGGTGTAAAGGGGGAACTCTGTGGACTCTGGTGTAAAGGGGGACTCTTGTGATTAATTTCATATGATTAGAAATATTATTTAATAGCAACATCTATGCATAGTTTATCTATGCATACTATGAAAACAAATTGGTGTGTGATGCTGAAGTGTTCAGGTTTGACTTGAAGAAAAGGTGGCAACCCTAGTGGTGTTGCTTTGTTCACCACCCAGGTATAGAGTAGATGAGCTGGTCCAAAAAGGGGGGCGTCTGCAGCCCAGGTGACATACATTGACCTAAACCCACATCTTGCAGCCATCAGATCCGTCCAGCAAGCAGCAGGTCACAGCAGCATCTTGCCATCTTCCATGTGGCCATCAGATCCCGTCCCGGTCCAGCAAACAACACGCTTTGTCAGCAGGTCAGTTCCAAAATCCGAATCAAATCATCAATGCCAATGATGCCATTGTCTGCTTTCCCCAGGGACAGATACGATCCAGAGATCGCCATACAGTGGGATCTCTGGATCGGATCTGTCCCTGAGGACAGCAGATAATGCAAAGTATGGGACATACTTCTTCATACTTCTTACATCAAGCATACCCAGCGGAGTCCCTCCTTACATCAGGCATTTCCAGCGGAGTCCCCCCTTACATCAGGCATTCCTAATGGGGTCCCTCCTTACATCAGACATTCCCAGTGGAGTCCCGCCATATATCAGGCAATCCCAGTAGAGTCCTTCCTTACATCAGGCATACCCAGCGGAGTCCCTCCTTACATGAGGCGTACCCAGCGGAGTCCCCCCTTACATCAGGCATACCCAGCGGAGTCCCTCCTTACATCAGGTATTCCCAGCGGAGTCCCCCCTTACATCAAGCATACCCAGCGCAGTCCCTCCTTACATCAAGCGTACCCAGCGGAGTCCCTCCTTACATCAGGCGTTCCCAGCAGAGTCCCTCCTTACATCAGGTGTCCCCAGCGGAGTCCCTCCTTACATCAGGCGTCCCCAGCGGAGTCCCTCCATACATCAGGCGTACCCAGCGAAGTCCCTCCATACATCAGGCATACCCAGCGGAGTCCCTCCTTACATCAGGCATACCCAGCGGAGTCCCTCCTTACATCAGGTGTCCCCCCATTGGAGCCCCCCTAATCAGGTGTGTCCCCCATTGGAGCCCCCCTTAACCAGGTATCCCCCCCATTGGAGCCCCCTTAGTCAGGTGTCCCCCCATTGGAGCCCCCCTTAATCAGGTGTCCCCCCATTGGAGCCCCCCTTAGTCAGGTGTCCCACCATTGTAGCCCCCCTTAACCAGGTGTCCCCTCATTGGAGCTCCCCTTAGTCAGGTGTCCCCCCCATTGGAGCCCCCCTTAGGTGTCCCACCATTGGAGCCCCCCTTAACCAGGTCCCCCCCATTGGAGCCCGCCTTAGTCAGGTCCCCCCCCATTGGAGCCCCCCATAGTCAGGTGTCCCCCTATAGGAACTGCCCTTGCATCGGTATAGCAGTGTCTCTTTTCTCGGCCGCAATTACTGTTTCCCGTTTCCCGAGGGGGAACAAAGTAGAGGCGGAGCCGGCCACGTGGCTGCAATAGAAATTAAGCTGCAGCGCCGCCCACCCCTGTCCCTTTCCATAACAGATGGACCTGATGCGGGGTTGGGGCCGCAGCTTAATTTCTATTGCAGCCAAAACACGGATGGCTAATACAATAGAAAATAAAGCTGCTGCGGCGCCGCCCACCCCCGCCCCTTTCCATAACAGACAGACCTGCAGCGGGGTGGGGGGTGGTCGGCGCCACAGCAGCTTTATTTTCTATTGTACTAGCTATCCGTGTTTTGGTCTTCTTAAAAAGGGTGTAAATCTCGGGAATGTCCCGGGAAATCCGGGAGAGTTGGCAACTATGGGTTTGCTGCTATGATGGGTTTGAGGTGAAACCTGCAGGTTTGAAATTCACAGTGTTGGTGAATTAATGCATGGATTCAGCAGGCCAAAGTTTTTTGAGCATAATGCACTGCATTTGAAGTATAGCCAGAAGAATAAGATGGAATAAAAGGACGTGGTGAAGAGGCACATAACAGGAATTGAAGGATTTAAAAATAAACATACAAACTCACCTAGATGGCTGAACCATCGATTTGATGCTGCCGCTGTCCTCTGCTGGCTCTACACTGAGAACTGAATGATCAAAGACCGCTGATCTCTCAGTTCTCGGGTCAGCCACTACTATCTGCTCTGCCCCTCCAGTGCTCACTGTGCTCACTGTAGAAGGAGCAGGGATAGCTGGCTTAAGCTCTCAGCTGCATGCTGCGAGGCTGAGCCAGGTGCCGGTCAGATATCTGGGCACATCCAAACATTATTGTCGGGATCCTTGCTGAACCTAGACTGGCCCTGTGACATTAGCCGACAACGGGATTTAGCCTGCTGTTGGCTGAATCTGGGTCACAAGAGTGCAGACCCAGAGGAGGAATCCCCTGTGACCCACATGAGAAGTATGGCGAAACGAGCTTTGGCCATACTTCTTTAACCGCTTGCCAACCAGCGCACGACGATATACGTCGACAGCATGGCACGGACGGGCAGAAGGGCGTATATATACGTTCCCTTTAAGAAGCGGCATTGTGGACACACGCGCGCCGCCGGCGGGGATACCCGCGATCGCCTCGCGGTGAGGAAGAACGGGCAAAGGCTATTGTAAACAAGCATTTCCCCAGTCTTCCTAGTGACAAGGACAGTGATCACAGCTTTCTGTAATCGAAAGCGGTGATCACTGTTGTGTCACACACAGCCCATCCCCCCTACAGTTAGAAGCACTCCCCAGAACACACTTAACCCTAAAGCGCCACATAGTGGTTAACCCCTTCCCTGCCAGTGACATTTTCACAGTAATCAGTGCATTTTTAAAGCACTGCTCGCTGTAAAAATGACAATGGTCCCAAAAATGTGTCAAAAGTGTCCGATGTGTGCGCCATATTGTCGCAGTCATGATAAAAATCGCTGATCGCCGCTGATCACTAGTAAAAAAAAATTATTAATAAAAATGCCATAAATCTAGCCCCTATTTTGTAGATGCTATAACTTTTGCGCAAACCAATCAATGTACGCTCATTGCGATTTTTTTTACCAAAAATATGTAGAAAAATACGTATCAGCCTAAACTGTGAATTTTTTTTTTTTTTTTTTATATATTTTTTGGGGATATTTATTATAGCAAAAAGTAAAAACTCACTCAATTTTTGTTTATAGCGCAAAAAATAAAAACCGCAGAGGTAATCAAATACCACCAAAAGAAAGCTCTATTTGTGGGAAAAAAAGGACGTAAATTTTGTTTGGGAGCCTCTTTGCACGACCGTGATTGCCGAATCGCAAAAAGTGCTCTGGTCTTTGGCCAGCGAAATGGTCCGGGGCTGAAGTGGTTAATTTTTGATGGCTAGCTCTTTAACCCCCTTGCTAGCTTATTTCTGTTCTTGTTAGTTTCTCTTTTTTTGTCTTTCATTTTATTTAATGGTTGATTTCTGGTTAGTGGTCGCTTCAATAGTACATATTTGTTTTTGTGGGGCAAGAATTCACTTTAAAAAAATGGGATTTTGTTTCAGGGGGTTGTTATTTTAGGGTTATCATTTATTTAAAAGATTTGTGTAATTTCAATGTTGCTACCCAAGATTTTTCATCTATAGACTTCAATAGAATTCATCTTTAGGGCTTGCTTCACAAACCAGCGTGCATAAACATGCAAGAATAATGGATGCACTTTGTGTCGGAGTCCTGGTGCGTGGCGCGTGGCCCTCCAGGTCATGGGGCCACGTGCGCTTCAGTCCCAGGCACCTTTAGTCCTGGGGCTGCAACTTCAGCCCTGGGCCCAGCACCTTTAGCTGGAGCCCACTTCGGGAGGAGGAATCCCAGGGTGCCGCCTTGCGAGGAGGACCCGTTTCTAGAAGAGGAGGCTGGGGGAGGACCGTTCCGAAGGACTGGTGAGAGATCACATTGTAGGAAGGGGCCCAGTAACTCTCTGGAGGGATGTCATCCATCCGGAAAAGGAGATCTAAACAACAGGACCAGTAGGAGGTTTGGGACACTATAGATTCTGTGGCAGAGGATCTCCTGAACGCATCCATTAGGGAATCTAATAGACTGTTCGAGTTACACGCCGGCTGCTAGTGCCTTCGGGTGACTATCCGGGTGAGCTATACCCACTCGGGATCGAGTGGCGAAGAAACAAGAGTGCCTGAACTGATCTATCTTCCTAACACTATTCTCTTCTCCTCATTTGTGGATGTTCGTGCATAAAGAAATAACTCTATGTTGGAGTTGATGCTGGTGTGGACCTTGGAGTTACTTGGAGCATAGAGACTTTTGTCCTTACATTATAGGGACAGAAGCCAACTCTGAGGGGAGTCTCGCTCCAAAGACCCGTAAGTGAAAACAAGTGTGCTTAACCTCTGCAAACCAGGGGGTACGGGCATGGTGGAGACTATGCGCCTTCCTCTCCAGTGAACGAGCCAAAGAGTGGAGGAGGGTGGCGTGGTTGCTACACTAGTAAATACTGTACATTGCCTTTGAATTAATTGGGATAGCCACTTTAAAACTTTAAACAGCTGTATACATTTTATTAAAGGAAATTCTGTGATTCACAACCACAGTGTAAGTTAAAGTGGGGTATTATTCATTATTAAATAGTGATCAGCGAAACTTTCTAGATGAAACTCCAAATAAGAAGATATGTGGTTGGGGAGGGGTCTGCACATGGCCAGGTGAGGGCGTGAGAGACAGAGCTCCTGGCTCCAGCCTGCTCCGTATGAGGCTGATTAACTGACTGACACCCCAGCAATGTATCAGGATTAGTCTGGTGGGACCTCAAGGCTATCTCTTGGTGAGACTACAGCGGTATGAATTCGGGGAGACAGAGGGAGACGAAAACCGCACGCAAAGCAGCCCAGCTGGTCCGGCTACCCAGAGAGGGGGAGTTGCAGCCAGAGATCCACCGATACTTCCCCACGGTGCAGGGCGCGGGACTTGAACCCGGAAGTGAGAGAGGGAAGGCAGATATGCTGCTGCAGCCTAGGGAGAGCACACCTATGCAGCCAGTCCAGGGGCAGATGGCGGTGAGAACCAGTGTGGAAGCGCTACAGACTATCCCACATAGCCCCAGAAAGTTGACTGCGGTAGAGGGGGAGAAGGAAGCAATGGAGTGGAAAATGGAGGACCTAAAGACACTTATACAGGCTCTCCCCACACAGGCAGACATAGAAGCCCTCCCCACAAGGGCAGACATAGAAGCCCTTATTGGAAAAGTGGAGGATGCAAACCGCAAGGAGCTGGAGCTGGTTCGGGGTGAACTACAAATACTAGCGGAGCATGTGACGGATGGGAAGAGTGCATATCAAAGACTGCAACAGCGGGTTAGCACACTGGAGAGAGACAGTTACACCCAAAAGAGATCACAGTGGCATTACAGTTACAGTTGGAGGACCTCGAAGACTGGAGTAGACGCAACAATGTTCGCCTGCGAGGAATCCCATAGGCATCAGACCAGGAAAACCTGCAAGACATGCTAACATCTATTTTTGAAAGTATACTAAACGACGCTATACCTTTAAATTTGGAACTTGATAGAGTCCATAGAGCACTGGGTCCAAAGTCCAAGAACATTAATCGCCCCCGTGCCGTGGTATGTCGTTTGCATTATTTTGCACATAGGGAGGCTATCTTGCGGAAAGCCTGGGAGACAGGAACAATAGACTTTAAGGGGAGCCAGTTTAAAATTCTACCAGACCTATCAAGAGCTACATTGCAGCGCAGAGCCCTACTACGCCCAGTATCAGAGCGGGTACGAGATTGGGGTGGGACCTATCGGTGGAGGTTCCCAATTTCAGTGCTGATAAAAAAGAGCAATCTATCTTTTTTCCAGCAGATGTATTGAACTGAATTCTGGGACTGGTGAGAATTATAAGTAGGGCTGGAAATGTTTTCGTTTTGAATTTTTACTACTTTATTATTTTAATTGATTGATGATAAGAAAGGTGATATGGTGGATATATGGAGGATGTGGAACTGGGATGTGCTGGGGGGGGGGGCAAAGGGGTAGAGGGTAAGAAGGATTGCACGAGATAGTATAAGGATCGCCACAACCTTTCCTGGGAGGGAAGAGGAAGGAGGACATATAGATCCATTGTTTATTAATATATAAGTATAATGCCCCATACACACGATTTTTTTTCTTGCCGTTTTTCACGTCGTTTTTTTCATGTTTCCTCTCAAGCCTGTCTTGCGTACACACGATCATTTTAAAAAACGATCAAGCAAAGCGCAGTGACGTATACCACGTACGACGGCACTATAAAGGGGAAGTTCCGCTCGAATGGCGCCACCCTTCATGTTAGTAAAGTTTGTTGAGCAACGATTCGCGCTTTTCAGCCTCGTGCTTTTCAGTCCGTTACTGCGTGACGAATGTGCTATCTCCATTATGAACGCTAGTTTTACCAGAACGAGCGCTCCCGTCTCATACTTGATTCTGAGCATGCGCGTTTTTTTTCACGTCGTTAAAGCATACACACTATCGTTTTTCACGTCGTTAAAAAAAACGACATGAAAAACGACATGAAAAACGACGTGAAAAAAGAGAGCATGTTCGAAATTTTTAATGGGCGTTTTTCACGTCGTTAAAAATGCTCTGCAGCATACACACGATCATTTTTAATGGCCATTTTTAAAAATGGCATTTTTAACGGCATGAAAAACGATCGTGTGTATGGGGCATAAGAGTATGTGCCAATCCCTGCTCTCTTTCCTCTAACAGGGGTATCGAAATTAATATTTGGATTTTTGAGATTTATAAGCCTAGATGGAAATGTTTTTTTGTTGTCTGAATTATTATCCAACCTTTTTTTTTTATTTGTTGACGATAAGAAAGGTGTGATGACGGCTGAATAGAGTATCTGGGGTGCACTAAAGGGAAGAGGGGGGTAGGGGATAAAAGGGGACTGCACGAGACAGCACAAGGAAAAACGACACCTAATATATGAAAAAGGAAGGCCATACAACATGGCCCCCCCGTACCCCTATTCATGCGGGTTTTAGCTACACACATATACACGGCGTAGTGCACCCTTTTTTTTTCTTCTCTTTTTTTTTTTATTTGCACTAGACCCCCTGTGTTTTTTTTTTTTCAGTTTTGGTGTTGGAAGTTTATATAAAAGGGAATTAGTAACACAGACTTGGTAGAGCCGACACCGTTTAACACTAATACACAAAGGAACACAACACATAGGTGCACTAGACCCCCTGTGGGGCCTTTTCCCCCCTTTTTTCTTTTCTTTGTTTTTGCACTAGACCCCCTGTGTTTTTTTGCACTAGACCCCCTGTGTTTTTTTTTTTTCAGTTTTGGTGTTAAGTTTAGATTAAAGGGAATTAGTAACACAGATTTGGTAGAGCTGACACTGTTTAACACTATGACACAAAGGAACACAACACATAACTGCACTAGACCCCCTGTGGGGCCTTTTTCACTTTTTTTTTCTCTCAGTTTTGGTGTTTGAAGCTTAGATAAAAGGGAATTAGTAACACAGACTTGGTAGGGCCGACACTGTTTAACACAACACATAAGTACAAGAGTACAATAAAAAAAAAATCTATCACTAAAGGAGATGTTTTTATTTTATAGTCACCTACTTAATTTATAGATTTATAAATAGACACAAAGGGGAGGTTGCATGGAATTGGCAGGGGGGAAGGCTAAAAGAGCAGAAGCTAGCAAACAATGGAGTAGGATAATAGAAGAAGGGGCCGAGAAGTGACATTAGGGAGTAGTAGGAATGTGTTAGGGTGAGGGATAGGCTGAAGGGGTATAGGATAAGGGAAGGTAAGAGTGGGGGGGGGGTTGGTGTTTTATTATGCAGTTGATATATTTCCCTGTGGAAGTAGACGGGGAGGGGTAGGGAGATAGGGAAAGAGGAGATGAGGGGGGGACGACGACACACTATAGGGCACTATACCCCATGACATATTGCACTGATGGAGGGGAAAGCTTCTCCCCGGATCCTCTTCCTTTGAGGGCGGTATGTTGATATAAGTTTTACTTTCCTGAAGATCATATGAAATAGAGTAATGGGCAAGAAATTGATAATATAGAATGGTTGAGAATATAAATGTACAGAGAATAAATGATTATGTATTGACTTAGAGATATAAACACATATTGAGGCGATGATATAAGGAGCAGGAGGGAGGTCCGGGAGCTCCCCTCCCTGGTTCATGTGCAATCAATCCCCCATAGTAGGTTAGTACTCACCTAGGGTAGGGGGAGTTGAGTGCGTTAAGAAAGATATTCTTATATCCCTTCATCTGTCGGAGGGAGATACGGGGGGAGTATACCCCACGTAACACATTAGAGTTATTAGAACCCTTTTTGTTCTTTTCTTCTTATCGTTCCTTTTTCTTTTTCTTTCTCTTTTATTTTTTTTTGGTTTGTTGCTTTTTGGTAGGGGAGATGGAGGTTTTAAAGGTCACTTCTCTAAACGCGAAGGGGCTTACTTTTCCAGAGAAAAGGAAGATTTTAATGCAAGATTTGAAACGCTCACACTCGGATGTGGCATATATTTAGGAAACCCATTTTAGAGAGAGTAAGGTACCAATTCTTGAGAACAACTTCTACCCCTATGCATATCATTCATTTAATAGGGCAGCTAAATCAAGAGCGGTTTCTATATTGGTCTCAAGACAAATTCCCTGGACATTAATAGACAAAAAAACTGATACAGAGGGCAGATTTCTGTTCCTCAAAGGGACGATGGGAGGCATAAAAGTGACTTTGGCCATGATATATGCCCCCAATAACAACCAAGATCAATTTATCTGTGCTACCATTAACAAGCTGATGAAATTTACTGACGGTAAATTTATCTTGGGGGGGCGATTTTAATCTTCCCCTAGACCCGAAGATGGACACATCAGGGGGAAGCTCCTTGGTAGCTACAGGTCTACATAAACGAGTCTTACAAATATTGCATAATTACCATCTGACTGATGCATGGAGAGCATATCACCCCGACGAAAGAGACTACACCTTTTATTCAGTGCGGCATAAAGTATATTCTAGAATCAACTTATTTTTCACTCCACAGAGTATGGTAACGGCGGTTAAAGAGGTGGCTATAGGGAGTATTACATGGTCAGACCGTGCTACGGTCTCACTGACATTAACTATGAATGAGTATTTCTCTGACAAGAGGAGACAGTGGCGATTAAATGAGAGTCTGATGGAAGATAAGATGGTGGTTGTCAGGGAAGTAAACAGCTTCTATCTGTTCAGCGTGTCACATGACATCCTGGCTGCCTGTCAGGAAGTAAACAGCTTCCATTTGTTCAGCGTGTCACATGTAGGGTGACCAAATTTCCAAACTACCATTCAGGGACACCCTCCCTTCCCAAAAATCAGCTTGTGCTGTAACGAATCACAGCACAGTGATTGGACACAAGAGGCGGGATTTATGATTTCTCCAATCACAAGCAGGGGGCGGGATTGTGCTCCTCCAGGCATTCCCGGCCAGGACAAGTACGGTCAGTGAGTAAAGCGGCGATGTGGCGGCCTTTTTTGGGGCTATCAGATTGGCCCGGGTGGGTGGCTGTGTCAGTTTCATTCCGGGACACTGTATTGTCCTGGAATGAATGTGCCCGGGACAGACCTGCAAAATGCGGGACTGTCCCGGGCAATTCGGGACACGTGGTCACCCTAGTCACATGGCATCCTGGCTGCCTATAAAAGCTGAGCAAATCCTCAAGCAAATTGCTGTTTTGTCTTTCAGCTTCCTGTGATCCAAGTTCCTGTTTTCTGTCTGTTTGATCTTCTGCTGTGACCCGGATTGCCTTGACCACCCTGATCTCTCCTAAACCTGGCTCCTGGCTTGCTTATTGGACTTTGCTGCTCTCTCCTGTGCTTGACCCTCTGCCTTGTGACCCGGACTTGCCTTCAGTCTCCTGTACCTGACCTTCTGCCTGTGACCCGGATTGTCTCTAGTCTCCAGAGTCTTGATCCTTTTGCTTGTCTTGGATTCCTCTCCTCTCTGGTGTTTGACCCCTGGCCTGCTTTGGACTGCTAAATAACACCAGCTGAGCTCTGCTACCTGTCAGTGTCTACACAAGCCCTCAGAGACCTTCACGCAAGTCCTGTCCTGCCTGCTGGTAGCTTGTGCCTCTTGGTGCCATCCACCCTCTGTCCCATCTCCAGGGGGTGGAGTGTGCTTAGAGTGCGCTTAGTCGCAAGAGTGAGCCGCTCTCTGCATCTCGGCCTCGGTGAGTACCCTTATCTGACAGTACAAAACAGCCATGTCAGAGGCCGACAGAGCGCGCTCACCTTTTGATGTCTTGTGCCAGCAAGCTTCAGCCCTCACTGACGCAGTTCAAAAGTTGCAGGAAGGCTATGTTTAGATTGACGGCCGTCTCCAGCAACTGTACGGCTCACCTGCACCAGCAGCCACAGCTCAGGCTAGTGGGGCCTCCTCATCTCAAGCGTCACCCAGTTCTACTGTGATCATGGCTGCCCCTGAACACAGGGTCCCCACGCCGGAGCGATTTTCTGGCGATCGCAAGAAGTTTCAGGCCTTTAAAAATGCATGTTCCTTATAAGATGCCTTCCCTTCAGCCCAGGACTTTTTCATCTGAAGTTTTTAAAGTAGGATTTATTATCTCCCTTTTGGCTGAAGAACCTCAAGCTTGGGCCCATGGCCTAATAGAACAGAGAAGCCCTTTGTTAAACTTAGTTTATACATTCTTTGACAGTATGGCCCAACTTTATGACAACCCCCCCAACGCACTGCGACAGCTGAAGCCATTCTACATACTCTGTCTCAGGGGAAAAGGCCGGTAGAGGACTACACCGCGGAATTCCGCAAGTGGTCAGCTGACACTGGCTGGAATGAACCAGCTTTAAAGTACCAGTACCGTCAGTGTCTTTCAGAAGGCTTGAAAGATGAGTTAGCCCGGATTGAGACCCCAGCCACACTGGAAGACTTAATCCAAGCCGCAACCAAGCTGGACAGGCGCATGCGCGAGAGATGCTCTGAGCGCTTTCAGGCTCCTCGTCCTGGTTGGACGCCCCCCAGGCCCTCTCTTGTCCATTCATCTTTTCCGGTCCCGCCTGTCACCTTTGCTCCTGAAGTTGAACCTAGGCAGTTGGGATTGATCCGTGCTCCGTTGACCCCAGATCTAAGACAGCGTTGGCGACAGGCCAACCTCTGTCTGTCTGTACTGTGGGGGAACAGGACATTTTCTTCACACCTGCCCTGTGAGACCCAGTAAATCGCGCTCACAGTTTATCATGAACTATCAAACCATTGACTTTTCACAGACTTATGTCACCCTTTCTGTTTCTCTACTGCTAGCGGGAAAGGAGACCCATCTGCCAGCCATAATTGACTCCGGAGCCTGCAGCTGCTTCCTGGACTCATCAATAGCTCAAAAACTACACATTCCTCTGCATACCAAGAAACAAAGTCTTCAAGTCCATCTGGCTGACGGCTCTCTTCCCCGTTCCAGACTTGTCACGCAAGAGACTGACCCCATCTGGGTTACCACAGACTCTGGTCATCAGGAGTCCCTACGTTTCGACATTATCCTCTCCCCCATGTTTGCCATCATCCTGGGACTCCCTTGGCTGCAGACACACAAACCTAACATTAGCTGGAATAAAAAAAGAGGTCCTCTTCACTTCCCATTTCTGCTCCCAGCACTGCCTCCCTCTGGCTCCAGTCTCTTGTCTATCTGTGACACCAATGCCTGACAATCTCCAGCACGTCCCCTCAGAGTACTACAAATTTAAAGACGTTTTCGACAAACAAAAGGCTGATTGTCTACCACCACATCGGCCTTATGACTGCCCCATCGAGCTGCTACCTGGCTCTGAAGTACCTTTTGGGCGTATATTTCCTCTGTCTGAAACAGAATTGGTGGCCCTCAAGGCCTACATCGACGAGAACCTGGAAAAAGGCTTTATCCGCCCTTCTTCTTCACCAGCCGGAGCAGGCATCTTCTTTGTAGAAAAAAAGATGGGTCCCTCAGACCATGTATTGATTATAGAGAGCTAAACAAGATAACCATTAAAAGCCACTACCCCCTGCCACTCATTCCAGAGTTGTTCCAGCATTTCCGGACTGCCCAAATCTTTTCTAAATTGGACATAAGGGGTGCCTACAACCTCATACGAATCCGTCCTGGGGATGAATGAAAGACCGCCTTCAAATCCAGGTTTGGTCATTTTGAGTATTTGGTGATGCCGTTTGGGCTATGTAATGCCCCGGCCACCTTCCAGCACCTGGTAAACGACATCTTTCTGGAATACCTAGACAACTTCCTAGTCATTTACCTGGACGACATTCTCATTTTCTCTGCTACTATTGAGTTACACCGGGTCCATGTGAAGACTGTTCTTACAATCCTCAGGAAACACAAGTTATATCTGAAAGCGGAGAAATGTGAATTTGAAAAGACTGTGGTGCAATTTCTAGGTTTCATCATTTCCACCAATGGGGTCGCAATGGATTCTCAAAAGGTCAAGGCCATCCAGGAGTGGCCGGCTCCAGTAAATAAGAAAGGGGTGCAGCGATTCATCAGGTTTGCCAACTTCTATAGGAGGTTCATTGCTGGTTTTTCCTCCATTGTTGCATCCATTACTCAACTCACCCATCAGCACAGCCAGTTTCGGTGGTCCCAGGAGGCCCAGGAGAGCTTTTGTTAAACTCAAAGACCTGTTCACTACCGCCCCAATTTTAAAGCACCCAGATCAAGCCTTGCCATTCATATTAGAGGTGGATGCTTCAGAAACTGCCACCGAAGCTATTCTCTCCCAGAGACAGGGTCCCAAAGCCCTCCTCTATCCTGTGGCTTTCGCTTCTTGGAAATTAAGCCCCCCGGAGAGAAACTATGACGTAGGAGACCGGGAGCTGCTGGCCATCAAGTTTGCTCTAGAAGAGTGGAGATATCTGCTGGAGGGTGCGTCTCATGCCATCATGATCTTCACTGATCACAAAAACTTAGAATACCTCAGGACAGCTAAGCGCCTAAGGCCCAGTCAGGCCCAGTGGGCTCTTTATTTTTCTAGATTCAATTTCCACATTGCCTACAGGCCTGGTTCCAAGAATGGTAAAGTAGACACACTCTCCCGGATGTTCCCTGAATCTCCTTAGTCCACAGAACCAAGTACCATCTTATCTCCACAAAATTTTTCTTTACTTACACATACTGACCTGATGACTACCATTAAGCTGGCATCCAGTCACTGTACTGACCCTGAACTACCCTCTTTAAAAAAACAGGATGAATTGCTTTGGACCCGGGGAACATTTTTTGTCCCACTGGAGGCAAGACCACCTGCTTTAAAAATGCTCCATGACCATAAATTGGCTGGTCACTTCGGCACACGAAAAACATCATAATTTATCTCTCGTTTCTTTTGGTGGCCTGGTTGGAGACTGGACTGTAAGAACTACGTCAGGTCATGTATTCAGTGTCAACGCAGTAAGGGGACAAATACCAAGTCCTGGGGATTACTCAAACCCTTACCCATCCCAGAGAGGCCTTGGGCAGACGTCTCAATGGACTTTAGTGTTGACCTACCTCCCTCAGAAGGGTTCACTACTGTCTTGGTTGTTGTCGACTGCCTATCCAAGATGGCACACTTCCTACTCACTCCCTCTGCTCTGGATACAACCAAAGTGTTTATCAAAGGGATAATAAGGCTCCATGAAGTGCCTGTCAGCATTACCTCTGATAGGGGTGTTCAATTCACCTCCAAATTTTGGAGGGAGCTCTGCAACGCACTAGAAATCAAAGTTTGCCTTTCTTCCGCATATCATCCCCAAAGCAATGGCCAGACGAAGAGAACAAATCAAACTTTGGAACAGTATCTCCGCTGCTTTTGTTCCGGCTCCCAGGATGATTGGTCCTCTCTGCTTCCTTACGCAGAATTTGCGTATAACAATTCAGTCCATACTGTCACAAAGCAAACACCCTTCTGGTCGTTCTTTGGGTTCCATCCTTCCTTCCTCCCAAACTCTATTCCTGAAACATCAGTCCCTGCGGTACAGGACCGGATAACCGCTATCCAAAGGAACTTTCAGGAAATTCAGGACACTCTACAGAAAGCCCAAGATAATTACCAGAAATATTATAACAAAGGAAGAAAGGAGAACCCAGTTTTTAAGACTGGCGACAAGGTGTGGCTATCAGCAGCAAACCTCAGGTTACCCTGTCCCTCACGGAAATTGGGCCCAAAATTTATAGGGTCTTTTTAAATCAAAAGAATGATAAACCCTGTGGCTTTTGAATTAGCCCTACCCACTTCCTACAGGATTCACCCAGTTTTCCATGCATCCTTGCTGAAACCACTGACTCCCAGTCCTTTTCCAGTAAGAGAGGAATAACCTCCTCCACCAGTCAAAGTGGATGGGGAAGAGGAGTTTGAGGTAGAGGCCATTTTGAATTGCAGGAAGAGGGGTAGACAACTACAGTACTTGATCAAATGGAAGGGGTATCCCCCTGAAAATAATTCCTGGGAACCTTCAAGAAACCTGCATGCCCCATGCTTAATTCAGGCTTTTCATCGGGAACATCCGGAATTGATGTCCAGCTTGGGCGTCCAGAGGCTGCCCCTCGGGGGGGGGCACTGTCAGGGAAGTAAACAGCTTCTATCTGTTCAGCGTGTCACATGACATCCTGGCTGCCTGTCAGGAAGTAAACAGCTTCTATCTGTTCAGCGTGTCACATGACATCCTGGCTGCCTGTCAGGGAGTAAACAGCTTCCATTTGTTCAGCTTCCTGTTTTGTCTTTCAGCTTCCTGTGATCCAAGTTCCTGTTTCCTGTCTGTTTGATCTTCTGCTGTGACCCGGATTGCCTTGACCACCCTGATCTCTCCTAAACCTGACCCCTGGCTTGCTTATTGGACTTTGCTGCTCTCTCCTGTGTTTGACCCTCTGCCTTGTGACCCGAACTTGCCTTCAGTCTCCTGCACCTGACCTTCTGCCTGTGACCCGGATTGTCTCCAGTCTCCAGCGTCTTGATCCTTTTGCTTGTCTTGGACTCCTCTCCTCTCTGGTGTTTGACCCCCGGCCTGCTTTGGACTTTCTGCTAAATAACACCAGCTGAGCTCTGATACCTGTCAGTGTCTACACAAGCCCTCAGAGACCTTCACGCAAGTCCTGTCCTGCCTGCTGGTAGCTTGTGCCTCTTGGTGCCATCCACCCTCTTTCCCATCTCCAGGGAGTGGACTGCGCTTAGTCGCAAGAGTGAGCCGCTCTCTACATCTCGGCCTCGGTGAGTACCCTTATCTGACAGTGGTAGAGGAAGTTATTAAGGAATTACAGTACTATTTTCAATATAATACTGTAGAGGACACAGATGCAGAGACAATTTGGGAAGCGCACAAAACGGTAATAAGAGGGGTACTCATTAAGCATGGTTCCAGAATAAAAAAGGAAAGGGAGACCCAATTGACCCAATTACTGACAGATATACAGATGTTAGAGACCCAACATAAACAGAGCATGAGGTGTACAGGGGAGACAGAACTCCTTAAATTGCGTAGACAAGTGACAGAGTTACTCCAACATAGACCAAAGGCAGCACTTCAGAGATGCCAGAAATATTATTATGAAACAGGAGACAAATGTGGCCGTTCACTGGCTAGAGCTTTACAGGAACAGAGGATTTAATCATATGTCCCCCACTTAGTGAACCCCGAAGGTAGAAAGGTACACCTTCCCTCCCAGATTGTCTCGACCTTCTGTAGATTTTACCAATCCCTATATAATTTGCCTACCAGATCACAACCTCAAAATATCATGGAGGAATATATTTCCTCTTCAGGTATTTCTCAATTCACAGAACAGATTCGAGAAGAGTTGGACGTGGCTATTACCTTAGAGGAATTGCAAGACGCCATCAGAACATCCAAACCCGGGAAAGCTCTGGGTCCGGATGGCTTTACACATAAATACTACCAGACATGTTTCCCTAGGTTGGGTAAGCAGATGGTACAAACATTTATTGCAATGGGACATGGGACAGGATTTACTCCAGAAACCCTGAAAGCACATATTACCGTTATTCTGAAGGAGGATAAGGACCCATCAATATGTGGCAGCTATCGCCCCATTTCATTATTGAATGTAGATCTTAAGTTATTTACTAAAATATTAGCCACAAGTATACAACCACATTTGACTACATTAGTACACCCAGACCAGGTAGGCTTCATTCCAACGCGGGAGGCCACTGATAATACCATTAAAATTTTGAATCTAGTCCACTTAGCTGGTCATTCTAAAACATCCACTGTGTTCCTGGGAACGGATGCCGAAAAGGCATTCGACCGGGTCAATTGGTATTTTATGTTTTCAGTCCTACGGTATGTGGGGGTAGGGGAGAGGATGGTAGGGTGGATCTCAAGCATTTACACGAGGCCGGAGGCACAAATAAAAGCAAATGGAGTTCTATCTGAACCTTTCTCTATTTCTAACGGCACCCGTCAAGGGTGCCCTTTATCACCACTATTTTTTGCTATCACCTTAGAGCCATTTCTTTGTAATGTCAGGCAAAATCCGGATATTAGGGGGTTAATAACTGGAGATTTACATCATAAAGTATCCGCATACGCGGATGATCTTTTATTCTGCCTTACTAAACCTGTTATATCTATGCCGAACCTACTAAGAGAATTGGACCAATATGGTGCACTGTCCAATTTAAAAATTAACATGTCCAAGTCAGAGGCAATGGGTGTATCTATGACTACGACTCAAATTAACGCTTTAAAAATGAATTTTAAGTTTAGATGGACCTATACGGGCCTCAAATACCTGGGCACGTTGATCCCAACTAAATTGGACCAACCCTTTGAGTTGATTTTTCCACCTCTACTGAGTAGAGTGAAAGTCTTACTTTCTAAATGGCATCAGTGCCTTTTCTCTTGGTTTGGTAGATGTAACATAATAAAAATTTCAATATTGCCAAGATTTTCCTATCTCTTTCAAACTCTACCCATTCATATACCCCCAGAATTCTTTAAACAGACTAATAAGATGATAACTGAATTCATTTGGGCCCATAAAAGGCCCAGAATTCAACGCCGTATAATGACAATGCCTAAACAATATGGGGGGGTAGCGGTACTAGATATGCAGAAATATTATCAGACGGCTCATATGGCGCGACTAGTAGACTGGTGTAGGCACGCAAGTTTTTAAATATGGCCAAAGATCGAGCAATCACAGTGTGAGGTCCCATTGCATCGTGCGGTTTGGTGCTTTGGAGACCTGAGTTCAGCTCTCAAAAAGCACCCAACCTTGGGCCCTACCCTGCGTATTTGCTTGCGAATATGCTCCACCACTTTATTGTCATCTGTCAACTCCCCCCTGTACCCTATTGTAGGGAATCCTCGTTTCCCTTCGGGACTACAGGAGGGACCTTTCAGGAAACTCTCAGACTAACAGTGTTTTCAGGCCTCGCATTTTATACAAACAGCGACCGGGACATGGCCCTCATTACCCAAACTAACCTCATCCAACGACCGTTTCGGTCTTGATTTCTGGAGTGGAGCTCAGTTGCGACATTTCCTTAACACTCTACCACCTCCGGATAGATTTCAACGAACATTGACACCCTTAGAACAAATATGTGAGGGGACGGGGCCTTGCTCTCACTTAATCTCGCAAATGTATGCACTACTGGTTGCCCCCCAAGAGGATTATGTCCCCCCATATATAAGGAAGTGGGAAATTACATTAGACAGGATGTTCACCCAGGTACAACATAGGCACATAGTAAATCTTGCGTTGAAATCTTAAATATCCACAAGAATCCAAGAAACTAATTTTAAAATAATGACAAGATGGTACCGTACACCCTCATTACTTAATAAATTCTCCCCGGAGATCCCGGACAAATGTTGGAGGTGTCAGGAGGAAAGAGGGACTCTACTCCACGTTCTTTGGGCCTGCCCAAAACTGGAGTACTTCTGGAGGGAGATAGGGAGATGCGGCGGGTAGCACAGAAATTCACAGTATAACCTCCCAGAAGATCCAGCCTTATTTTTGTTACATGTCTCAAACATACCGGGGAAAACATATAGTAAATTAATTTTGCACGAATTGAAGAGGTTAATAGGATGGATGATTTGTTATTATCGTCTCAAAATCGAAAGGAGACATATGTAGAAACTTGGGGCCAATGGAATACATTTAAATTCTCGGAGGAAGGGAGTTCCCTCTTTGCTCCTGAGAGTATTTGAAAAAGAGAGGAGTGAGGCGCCTTGGGGGTTCCCTAACTTCCCTGGATGATGGTAAAGTAAACTCACCTTTACCTCTGTACATTTCCTCCTCAACTCCGACTCCCCCTCCCCTATCAGTGATATTTTTTTTTCTCTCTTTTTCTCATTTTTTAGGAATTCTTTCCCTAGTGGGGCTTATTTTCTCCTTCTTCCTCTTCAGATATGTAGAGGCTTTTCTTCTTAGTAAAGTATGTTCTCAGGGCATACAAGAGAAGCAGGTCTAACGGAAGATAGAATGGGGACTATCCCAAATAACTAGTTATTATTTTTTCTGTGGATGTATTTAACCCCTTCAGTACTGCCCATAGTCATATGACGTCCACATATGGGATCTTCCATCCTGGGTGGACGTCATCTGACGTCCTCGGCTTTGAGGCGGGATATCTGAATGATGCCTGCAGCTAGAGGCATCATTCAGATATCCTTTTCTTGTGCCGGCTATTCTGAGAACGATCATAGCGGCGTTCTTATGGTGGCGGGAGGGGACACCCCCCCTCCCGCCACCATCCGGTGCTTCTCGGGGCTTCTCCGGGCTCTCCCGTGCCATCGGGGACCCGGAGAGAATCGTCCGGTGCCGGTGGTGGGTCACGTGACGAGCATAGAGATGACTGGTGACCAGATGGTCACCAGTCATCTCTATGATCGTCGGAGGCCCGGGCGCGATGTGATGACGTCACGCCCGGGTCCTCAGATGTAAACAAAGCCGCCATTGCGGGTAGTAAGTATGAGATCAGTGAAAAATGTTTCACGATCTCATGCTTTCTAGCCTGGAGGAGAGATGTAGGGTCTTATTGACCCCGCATCTCTCAATAAAGAGGACCTGTCACACACATTCCTATTACAAGGGATGTTTACATTCCTTGTAATAGGAATAAAAGTGATAAAAAAAGTAAAATAAGTGTAAAAAATAAATAAAATAAGTAAAAAAAAAAATTAATAATAATAAAAAAAAATTAAAACGCCCCTGTCCCCGGTAGCTCGCGATCAGAAGTGAACGCACATTTAAGTCCCGCCCACATATGTAAACGCCGTTCAAACCACATATGTGAGGTATCGCCGCGTGCGTTAGAGCGCGTGCAAAAATTCTAGCACTAGACCTCCTCTGTAACTCTAACCTGGTAACCTGTAAAAAAATGTAAAGCGTCACCTATGGAGATTTTTAAGTACCGAAGTTTGGCGCCATTCCATGAGTGTGTGCAATTTTAAAGCGTGACATGTTAGGTATCTATTTATTCAGCGTAACATCATCTTTCATATTTTCCCCAAAAATTGGGCTAACTTTACTGTTTTGTTATTTTTTAATTCATGAAACCATTTTTTTTCCCGACAAAAGGCGTTTGAAAAATTATTGCGCAAATACCGTGCAAGAAAAAAGTTGCAATGACCGTCATTTTATTCCTTAGAGTGTCTGCTAAAAAAACATATATAATGTTTGGGGGTTCTGAGTAATTTTCTAGCAAAAGAATGATTATTTGTACATGTAGGAGAGAAGTGCCAGAATAGGCCCGGTATTGGTGTGGTAAAAAAAGCCTGGTGTTGAAGTGGTTAAGATAGTAGTAATGCTGTTAATTGGATTTTTTATGGATTCGTTGGAGCTTATATAATTGATGGATTAATGAAATTGTTTATTTCTCTGTATGTATGACAACTAAAATAAAGAAATAATAAAAAAAAAGAAACGCGATAAAAAGTCCTCAATATCCAATGTGCAAACAATCCTTCTGAACAATGTGTAAAAGTAAATCTTGTAAACAATGTGTCAAGGTAGTTTTTCTGTGTTCAAACTTTGTGACACTCACAATCACTCAGTGCTCACAGAACTCTTACCTCAATGGGTAGTGTAATCAGACTTAGCGATCTCCCAAAACCGAGGACAGATGTATGGCTCCAAATATCCAGAAAACCTTCCGATATCTAGAGATGTTTCACTCAGATGGGTGCTTTAAATGATGGTCACCGATTCCGGACTCTCGATCATATAGTAATTACGAGTGCCAATTTGATAAGGACAAAAAAAAAACTCCCATAGTGTAAAAACGTATAGCAAATAGTATTTCCTACTGCATCCATGGCAGCATACCTGTGATAAGCTCCGCCCCGGAGTCCTCCCCTCAGGATAGTGAATAAATTATAAAAGAGACAACCACATCCCCCCCTAGCATTCTCCTTTTTTTCCTCATACCTGATGGATAGTGGTGTTGTGTGTCCTTACCTCTGCCATGTGCAGCTTCTGTCTGGGTTCTGGCCTCTCCCAGATTCGGTCCCCTTCCTTGGGCTGCTAAAAGCGCTGTTAAGAGGGGAGCCCCTTCTGAGGGTCTTTTGAGGCAGCAGCAGTCTCTCTGTTTGAGCACTACGTTTCTGCATTTCAGGTTTGACTGGTACTCTCTTCTGTGGGGCAGGTAAGCTGGTTTTCCTTTCCTATTTTTTATCATGACGATATTCATTTTGCTTTATCTTTTGTTTTCTTGCTTCCTGTCTTAGGTTCCCTGGCGTTCCTCGTGTTCGGCGAGTGCACCGCCGTTTGTTCCTTTTTTCTATTTGCCGTGAGTCCCGTCGGTGGGCAGGCTCTGACGGCATTATGGTTCGTACGGCGCATGCGCAAGAGGCGGACGCCTTGAGCGCCATCTTGTTTGAGGGACAGACCCTGTGGTTTTTCCCTCGCTATAGGTTTCTTAGGAGGGGCGGGATTTGGGCTGAGTTTCACGCCTCCCCTCCGCCCCTTTACCCAATTTATAGTTTAGAGGAGGTTAGTTGGTTGCTCTGCAACGTTCCAACAGGTCCTTATCTGAGAGTGCTCCTGGTTTTCCTCAATTTGTACCGTCTTCTGGTGGGTAAACATTTGGTTTTAAAAAAATAAAATAAAAAAATGTGTTTTTGTTTTCTTGCTGTTTATTTGGAAAGAACCTTAGTAAGGCGGGTAAATAGGAAGGAGGCCAGGGAGCTATAACTTAGAGTTTTTCTTGTAAGTTCTCTTGTCCTTAACATTGTGTTTTAATAAAATAAAAATAAAAAAAGAGATGAAAATAGAGGGGGAGGTATGGTAGGTTGTTTTCTCTCACCTTCCCTTATTGGTCTGTTTAATTTCTCTTTTAAGTTCTCTTTTTCTCTACTGCCTGCCCCGCAGCAATGAGTCAGCCGCCGTTAGATCAAGACCCTCGCTTCCTTAGGTAAGGGCATGCACTTCGTCTTTTTTTCTCGATCTCAAAAAAAAAGAAGAAAGAAATATTTTTTTGGGGAATTTTTATTTTTTGGAGTTAAAAGAGTGCCTTTTTGGCTGTTACTTTCGTTTTAGCCCTTGTGACAGCAGGCAGGTAAAATCACCAGGTTGCATCCAGGATGGTAGGTATGTATGCCCTAGATTCAGGCTTTATGCAAATTCATACCACTAGGGGGAGTGCTGGGAGTCTTGCGGAGGAAGAAAGCACCTTAAAAGTCCCAATACCTTCATATTCCTATATAGCTTGCGGAGGAAGAGTTAATGAGCCCAGCTGAATCAAGTGGCTCATTAAGGCCTCTACAAGAACTCCCAGCATGCTAAGGGAGATACTCCATCCTGGAACCAGTTCTGTGTTGTGCAAGACTGGGGAGTGTGTTTCTGTCCTGTGCAGTGAGACAAAGCCTGTGTGGCTAAAACCTTCAAAAACAGGGAGATAGGGGCTGGGGCAGCACAAGGCTGCACCTAGTTGTCAGACAGGGAACCTACGTGTGTAGTAAGCGGTCAAGCTGACCAGGATTTCTTTTTGTATGTTTCTTTTTGTTTTGCTGTTTTTCCCCTGTAAATAGTTTAAATAAACCGCACCTTTTGTTTTTTGCAACTACAAATTCTGTCTGCTGTGCCTGTTTTTGTGTGGTGAACCCATCCAGGGGGTCACACACACCCGCTGCCGAGTTAACCCCCTCACAGTTGGTGGAGAACCAGTGGCAGTTTTTTTTAAGGCCAGCATGGAGGAGATATTGAAACAGCTGGCTCTAGCAAATGCCAATCAGCAGCAGAAAAATGCAGGTTTGCAAAAGAGCCTTGCAGCTCAACAACAGAGCTTTGCAGCCTACCAGCAAGCTTATCAACAGAGCCTTGCAGCCCAGCAGCAAGCTCACCAACAGAGTCTGGAAGCTCAGCAACAAGCCCTGCAGCAATCGGAGGCCCGTTTCATAGACCTGTTGCAGAAGCAAGAGCAGAGACTACAACAAATGGAAACAGTAATGCAGCAACGTCCACAGACCAGTGAGGAAAGTCGTTCCACTAATACCGCGTCCTTTGGGGTGAGTCGTTTATTGACAAAAATGACTGGAGAGGATGATCCAGAGGTGTTTTTGACCACATTTGAAAGGACTGCTGAAAGAGAAAAGTGGCCTAAGGAGCAGTGGGCTGGACTGGTGGCTCCTCTGTTAACTGGTGAATCGCAGAAAGCTTACTATGACCTGGAGCCTGACCAAGCAAAAGACTATGTGATGCTAAAAACTGAAATATTGGCACGGCTGGGTGTCACCCTGGCTGTCCGGGCTCAGCGTGTGCATAACTGGACTTTCCGGCTTGGAAAACCCCCCAGGTCTCAAATGTATGATCTCATTCACCTGAGCAGGAAGTGGCTACAGCCAGAGACTTTGTCCGCACCAAAGATTGTGGAACGTGTTGTGATGGATCGTTTCTTGAGAGCTCTTCCTACTGCCATCCAAAAGTGGGTAAGCCATTGAGACCCAGAAACGGCCGATAATCTTGTGGATCGTGTAGAGAAGTACTTGGCTACAGAGAACCTGACTGCCTCTTCCAGAGACTCACAGACTTTCCACCCTAAGACCAGACCATCCCCAGTGGCGGGTAAGATGATTCCAAGGGGTGAGGGTGGAGAGAGTGAGAGGGTGGGAGTTCTACCCAAGGTTTGGCGAGAACAGCCTGGGAAATCAGGGGTTCAAGAGGCAGCAAGAAGGATTGTTTGTTACCGCTGCCGACAAGAGGGACATATTGCAGCAAATTGCCCGGTTGTGGATGAACCCATGCAATGTGACTTTCTAACGGACAGACGTCAGTCACTGTTTGCGACAGTCGCATGCACTGCCATTCGGGGAACTGAGAAACATTTATGCAAAATGTGTGTTAATGGTAGAAATGTTGTGGTATTGCTGGATTCAGATAGTCTCGTGACACTGATAAAGGCTGAATTAGTTACTACAGAGGTTTCTGGGAATAGCAAGGTAGCGGTTATTTGTGTGCATGGGGATACCCGAGAGTATCCGGTGACTACAGTGTGTTTTGAGACCCCCAAAGGTACCCTCTCTCATCGGGTGGGATTAGTGTCTCACTTGCCTCATGATGCCATTGTGGGAAGGGATTTTCCAAAGTTCTGGGAACTATGGGATTGTCCTGAGCCCCCCACTGGTGCCCCTATATACCAGGAATGTGATAGGCAGAATTCTTTGGGGAGTGGTGAGGACTCTCCAGAATTTCCCTTGTCGGTATTGGCAGGGGAGACTCGAGAAACTGGGGAGGAGCCAACATCCTCAGACGAAAACATGCCGTCTGTGGAGTTTTCGGATCTCGAGGTTCACAAGGAAAATTTTGCTACAGAACAGTTAAAAGACCCCACCCTAATAAAGGCATGGGAAAACGTAGTGGAAATAGATGGCGAGTTAGTGAACCCAGATGAGACCTGCACTTACCCATACTTCATCGTGGAAAAGGACCTACTGTATCGGGTGGCTAAAAGGGCAGAAGAAACCATTGAGCAGCTTGTGGTGCCCAAACCTTACAGGAAGTTGGTGTTAGAGTTGGCCCATGGGCACATTCTTGGAGGTCATCTGGGGACAGAGAAAACCAGAGAGAGAGTATTGCAGAGATTCTATTGGCCTGGGGTCATGAAGGAAACAAAAAATTCGTGTTCCTCCTGCCCTGTGTGTCAGAGGTCGGCACCGATGCCACATTTCCGTAACCTGCTGGTACCTCTTCCCATCATTGAGGTCCCCTTTGAGAGGATCGCAATGGATTTGGTAGGTCCGATAATGAAGTCCGCTAGGGGGCACCATTACATCTTAGTTATAATGGACTATGCCACCCGTTATCCGGAAGCAATTCCTCTCCGAAATACCTTGGCTAAAACCATAGCCAAAGAGCTACAGTATCTCTTGTTTTTAGCCGTGTGGGTATTTGTAAAGAACTGCTTACGGACCAAGGTACACCCTTTATGTCCCGGGTTATGAAAGAGCTGTGTAAGTTGTTCAAAGTGACACAATTGCGTACATCTGTGTATCACCCCTAAACAGATGGGTTGGTTGAAAGATTCAACAAAACCCTAAAACAAATGTTAAAGAAAGTGGTGGATAGAGATGGAAAGGATTGGGACTGTCTAATTCCCTATTTAATGTTTGCTATTAGGGAGGTACTCCAATCCTCTACGGGTTTCTCACCCTTTGAGTTACTTTATGGGAGACACCCCAGAGGGCTGTTGGATATCGCCAAGGAAACCTGGGAAAGTGAGAGTTCTCCCCACAGGAGTGTGATTGAGCATGTCGCCCTGATGCAAGATAGAATTGCACAGGTAATGCCAATCGTAAAGGAACATTTGGCCCAAGCGCAGTTGGCACAGCAGAGAGTATACAACCGTGGAGCCAAGACCTGTACCTTTTCCCCGGGGGATAGGGTATTGGTACTTGTCCCTACGGTTGAAAGAAAATACCTCGCCAAATGGCAAGGCCCCTATGAGATATTGGAAAAATTGAGCGAAGTGAATTACAAGGTCAGACAACCAGGAAGGCGAAAGCCCGAACAGATCTATCACGTTACTCTGTTGAAAGCCTGGAGGGATAGGGAATCCCTAGTCGCGGAAACTTTGTCACCAGCTCACTCTGATTGCGTGATTCCTGAGGTTGGAATAGCAGTCACCTTGTCAAAACCCCAACAACAGGAGGTTAAGGAGTTTGTGCTTCGCAACAAGGAGGTTTTCTCTGAGCTGCCGGGACAAATGTCTGGGGTAGAGCATGATATTATTACCCCACCCGGTGAAAGGGTGAAACTAAAACCCTATCGGATCCTGGAGGCCCGACGGGAGGCAATACGTGAGGAAGTACAGAAAATGCTAAAGTTAGGGGTGATAGAGGAGTCCCAAAGTGATTAGTCAAGTCCCATTGTGTTAGTGCCTAAGCCGGATGGGAGCTGGCGATTTTGTAACGATTTTCGACAACTGAACAAAGTTACAAAATTTGACACCTACCCCATGCCACGTATAGATGAGTTGATCGACCGGCTGGGAACAGCCCGATACATGACAACTCTTGATCTCACAAAAGGGTATTGGCATATTCCCCTGGCCAAGTCGGCAAAGGAGAAAACCGCATTTTTAACCCCAGACGGGGTGTTCCAATATAAAAGAATGCCGTTTGGGTTACAGAATGCGCCGGCCACATTCCAGCGGAAAATGGACCAGATACTGAGGCCCCATCAGAAGTATGCTGCGGCTTACCTGGATTATGTAATTATCTATAGCACAGATTGGGCCTCACATCTGCCAAAAGTGCAAGCAGTCCTAGACTCTATCCGGGAAGCTGGGTTTACGGCCAACCCCAAGAAGTGTACCATTGGGCAGGAGGAGGCCAAATATCTTGGGTACACCATTGGGAGGGTAGTAATAAAACCCCAAGTCAACAAAGTCGAGGCCATACAGAATTGGCCACGTCCCAACAGCAAGAAGCAGGTACAAGCCTTTCTGGGAATCGCTGGTTATTATCGGCGATTCATTCCCCACTTTGCTTCTCAGGCTGTGCCCCTAACCAACCTGACAAAAGGGAAAGAGTCGGTCATGGTTAAATGGACCCCAGAGGCGGAGACAGCATTCCAATTCTTAAAAAAAGCCTTATGTAGCCAGCCAGTGTTGTACTCACCAGACTTCTCTAGAGACTTTGTCATACAAAGTGATGCATCAGACGTTGGGTTAGGAGCAGTATTGTCCCAGGTCTGGAACGGGGAAGAGCACCCAGTCATTTACCTCAGCAGGAAATTGAAGTCCCATGAGGTAAATTATGCCACGATTGAGAAGGAGTGTTTAGCGGTGAAGTGGGCTCTAGATTCCCTTCGGTACTATCTGCTAGGTAGGCACTTTGACATGATTACTGATCACGCTCCTTTAAAGTGGATGGCTCAAAACAAAGAGACAAATAGAAGAGTGAATAGGTGGTTCCTGGCCCTACAGGAATTCAACTTTACAGTAAAGCATCGCCCTGGCGTTCAAATGGGGAATGTGGATGCTTTGTCTCGAGTACATGCATGCCTGATTGCTTGTGTTCCAACCCCAAGGTTAAAACAAGAGGGGGGGGTATGTGACAGCAGGCAGGTAAAATCACCAGGTTGCATCCAGGATGGTAGGTATGTATGCCCTAGATTCAGGCTTTATGCAAATTCATACCACTAGGGGGAGTGCTGGGAGTCTTGCGGGGGAAGAGTTAATGAGCCCAGCTGAATCAAGTGGCTCATTAAGGCCTCTACAAGAACTCCCAGCATGCTAAGGGAGATGCTCCATCCTGGAACCAGTTCTGTGTTGTGCAAGACTGGGGAGTGTGTTTCTGTCCTGTGCAGTGAGACAAAGCCTGTGTGGCTAAAACCTTCAAAAACAGGGAGATAGGTGCTGGGGCAGCACAAGGCTGCACCTAGTTGTCTACAGGGAACCTACGTGTGTAGTAAGCGGTCAAGCTGACCAGGATTTCTTTTTGTATGTTTCTTTTTGTTTTGCTGTTTTTCCCCTGTAAATAGTTTAAATAAACCGCACCTTTTGTTTTTTGCAACTACAAATTCTGTCTGCTGTGCCTGTTTTTGTGTGGTGAACCCATCCAGGGGGTCACACACACCTGCTGCCGAGTTAACCCCCTCACACCCTATACGCCAAGAAAAGTCTAACAAGACTTCTTGCCGTCACAGTGGTCATTCCCACCCAAGTTCCAGTCACAGCCATTCAGCTAGTTCAGGGCGCCATTCTGATGAAAGGTCGGCTTGTTCACCTACCCCTCCCAGACGGAAAAGTTCTAAGGGATGTCGGGCTTGTGGGGCCACCCCTATGACAGATAAATTGTTCTGTAGAGACTGTTTTTGGAACTATGCCGAACAGGGTGAGGCTGACAAAGGGGTCATCAAGGACTCGCTAGCAGAGCTATTGGATATGGCACCTTCTCAGCAGTTTACAGACAGGATCAGACTTCAGATTCAATCCTCTCAGGCCCTTCCTCCTCTGGTCCTGTAATGACCACTTCAGTGCCTCCTCTTCCAGCAGGAGATAGCGATGAGTCCCAGGATTTATCAGATGATTCCGATCCATCAGGGTTCAGTTTTTCTTTAGTTCAGCCTTTTATTTCTGCAGTCAAGCAAGCGATAGGCTGGGAGGAGATTGAGGAGCCCCCTAAAAAATCCAAGTCCTATTTTCCCTTTCTGAAGAAAAGACTTTCCTTTTTTCCATTTATGGAGAAAGTAAGGGGTCTCATAGAATGGGAGTCGAAGAAGATGGAAAAACGTTTTTTCCTTGAATCGTCTAAATAAACTATACCCTTTAGCGGAGTCAGATTCAACTCCTTCGGACACTCCTCCAGTAGTGGATGCTGCTGTAGTCTGCTTAGCCAAAAAATAACACCTTACGAATGGTGGACTCAGCCTCCTTTAAAGACCCTTTAGACAGGTGCATCGATTCAGATCTTAAAAAGGCCTACCAATTGGCAGGAGGCGCCTGCAGGCCAGCGGTGGCACTAAAGTCAGTCTCAAACGCCATCAGAGTCTTGACTGAAAACAATGCGGTGGCCATTCGACAAGATGTTCCGAAGGATGATATCATAAAGGCTCTGGGAGAACTGAAGTTATCTGCAGACTTTGTAGGGGAAGCAGCAATTGATTCAGTAAGATTTGCAGCTAGAGCTATGTTGCATACTATTATGGCCAAACGGGCTCTGTGGCTGAAACCATGGGCTGCAGATTCTGCCTCTAAGCAGAACTGGTGCAAGATCCCCTTTAACGGGAAGGCTTTGTTTGGAGACAGGCTGGAGAAAGCAATCTCTCGGGAAACTGGGGGAAAATTGGGATTACTTCCTCAAGACAGAAGGGTCAGGCGTTCTCAAGTTTTTTCCCCCAAGTTTCAATCTTCCAGGAACAGGAATTTCTCACAGTTCCGTCAGAACAGAGATCCTAAAAAGAATTGGAGAAGCACTCAAGCCACTTTTTTCTAATGGCCCGTACACAAGATCTGAATTTCCGACAACAAATGTTCGATGTGAGCTTTTGGTCGGATATTCCGACCGTGTGTAGGCTCCGTCGAACATTTGCTGTCGGAATTTCCGACAACAAATGTTTGAGAGCAGGTTCTCAATTTTTCCAACAAGAAAAGTCCTTGTCGGAAATTCCGACCGTGTGTCGCCATTTCCTACGCACAAAAGTGCTGCGCATGCTCGTAATAAATTTGACACATGCTCTAAATCATTGTACTTCATTTTTCTCGGCTCGTCGTAGTGTTGTACGTCTCTGTGTTCTTGACCATCCGAATTTCCGAGCAACATTTGTGCGACTGTGTGTTTGCAAGACAAGTTTGAGCCAACATCCGTCTGAAAAAAAAACACGGTTTTGTTGTCGTAAATTCCGATCGTGTGTACGCGGCATTATAAACAGAGAAGTCTCTTCAACCCCCAGGATGGGGCAAAATCTTTTTGACACAAGGCCACTCCAAGTGTTTCCGGTCGGGGCCAGGCGGAAACGGTTTGCCAGGGTCTGGTCCAGTCGTTGCAAGGATCCCTGGGTAGTTTCCACCGCCCGCTTCGGTCATGTCTGGACGTTCTCAGATGATCCCCCGCAAGATTCATTTGCTCTAACAAGAATGCCAGTATATTTACAAAAAGCAGAGGCCTTACAGAAATTTCTACGCCCACTCCAAGTTCAGCAAGCAGTAGTGCCTGTCCCTTCCTCCGAGAGATTCACACGGTACTATTCCCCTCTTTTTCTGGTCCCCAGAAGGAATTGAGAATGGAGACCAGTAGTGGATTTGAAACGTCTAAACTGTTTCATTCAGTTAGACACCTTCAAGATGGAATCCTTACAAACGATCATCCAAATGGTTCAGCCAGGAGACTGGATGATCTCAGTGGATCTTAAGGATGCCTATTTCCACGTGCCCATCCTTCCTGTCTTCCAAAAATATCTAAGAGTGGCAGTTGGGCACACGCATCTCCAATTCCAGTGTCTCCCCTTCGGCCTCTGCACGTCCCCAAGGGTATTTTCAAAAGTCCTGATCGCAGTACTAGCACCTCTCAGGGAGAGAGGGCTGGGAGTTTTTCACTACTTGGGTGGCATCTTGTTGCTAGCAATATCTCTTTCACCTATCGGCAGCAGGCTATCTGAGTTTGATTGGGACCATGTCATCCACTATCCCGATGCTACCTTGGGCTCATTGGTACCTGAGAATTTTTCAAGTGGGGTTTCTGTCGCAATGGAAGAGACAGTCACTATATCAACTGATTTTTATCTCAAACCCCATGAAGAGGGGTCTCCTCTGGTGGTCAAAGACGGATCTGATCTCGAAACCTTGTCTCCTTCGATACCTCTCCTGGACCATTTTTACTACTGATGCGAGTTCGAGGGTTTGGGGAGCGCACTGCGATCACCTGGAAGTACAAGGCAGATAGGACTTCCCCATTGTGGGAGTGGTCTCCAACGGACGGCCTATATAGCCCTAGCGAGTCTGAAAGATCATTTCCAGCAGAAAATCGGTCCTTTTGCGTTTGGACAACAGGGCGGCAGTGTCATATATCCAACGGCAAGGGGGAACTCACAGTATCCCTTTACTAAGAGAGATGGAGCCCTTTATGCTGTGGGCGGAGAGGAACCTGCTGGATTTGAAGGCAATCTACCTTCCGGGTCACCTGAACGAGGAGCATGATCATCTGTCTCAGAATTTTCAAGACAGCAACGAGTGGTCCCTCCACCTCCTCGATATTCAGCCAGATCATGGGTCTCCGAAACCCTCCAGAGTTCGATCTTTTCGCCTCATCAGTGAACGCCAAATTACCAAGATTCCTCTCTCGCCTGTGTCACGTACCAAGTGTGACCAGAACTGTGCAGCTAGCAACAGAGGAACACCAAACACGTATAAGTGAAATATAAAGATTTATTAAAGATAAGTGAAATAATATATATATAACCACCTCCAATACCACACAGTGCACAACAACCAATAACAAACAGAACCCACAATTAATAACAGTAACAGACAAATATGTACAAGTAATGGGGAAACCAGAATCATAAACAGGGCCAGGCCGAGGTCATACACAGGGGGATCAGCAGATGGGGTAAGGATGGATCAGGACAGGGAGACAGGATCAAGCAGGGGGCAACCAGGCTGCAGAGCAGGGATCAGGGATTAGGATGGACACAACAGGTTCAGGATCAGGTCACAGGTTCAGGTTCAGGTTACAGGGATCAGGATACATGGATCAAGGTTCAAGCAGACAGGCTACAGGTCAGGGCACTAGGACGATACCAGGGCAGTGTGTGTATACACCTGCCGGGTATTTATAGGAATGCCTGATTAGCTTCAGGTCACACCTGATCGGAGGGAGGGCAGTCTGCTCCACACTGCCAGGATCCATCCGCTGGTGGAAACCAGTACTGCGTCCAAAAGATAATACAACACCAGCAGGGAAAGATTCTCCTGACAGTTACAAACTGCCAGGAGACACCTGCTGGTGGACCACAGTACTGCAAGATAAATAATAAATGCCACCAGCGGATGGAACCTTTCCTGACAGTACCCCCCCTCAAAGGAGCGGCCTCCGGACGCTCCAACTAGCTGTTGCCGGAGAAAGTTCATGGCAATCAGCTGGGTAGTAGGCAAAGTCACATCCGGGCAGACAATCACATCAAGCTGGGCAGCAGGCAGGAACACCTCGGGCTGGGCAGCAGGCTCCGGGTCATCGAGCTGGGCAGCAGACAGGAACACTTCGGGCTGGGCAGCAGGCCCCGGGTCATCGAGCTGGGCAGCAGACAGGAACACCTCGGGCTGGGCAGCAGGCTCCGGGTCATCGAGCTGGGCAGCAGGCAGGAACACCTCGGGCTGGGCAGCAGGCTCCGGGTCATCGAGCTGGGCAGCAGGCAGGGACACTTCGGGCTGGGCAGCAGGCTCGGGATCATCAAGCTGGGCCGCAGACAGGAACACTTCGGGCTGGGCAGCAGGCTCCGGGTCATCGAGCTGGGCAGCAGGCTCTGGGTCATCGAGCTGGGCAGCAGACAGGAACACTTCGGGCTGGGCAGCAGGCTCCGGGTCATCGAGCTGGGCAGCAGGCAGGGACACTTCGGGCTGGGCAGCAGGCTCCGGATCATCAAGCTGGGCAGCAGACAGGAACACTTCGGGCTGGGCAGCAGGCTCCGGGTCATCGAGCTGGGCAGCAGACGGGATCATCTCAGGCTGGGCAGCGGACGGGATCATCTCAGGCTGGGCAGCGGACGGGATCATCTCAGGCTGGGCAGCGGACGGGATCATCTCAGGCTGGGTAGCAGACGGGATCATCTCAGGCTGGGCAGCAGACGGGATCATCTCAGGCTGGGCAGCAGACGGGATCATCTCAGGCTGGGCAGCAGACGGGATCATCTCAGGCTGGGCAGCAGACGGGATCATCTCAGGCTGGGCAGCAGGCGACATACCCTCGAGCCGGGAAAAGGGCTCCACAACCTCGGGCCGGGAAACGGGCACCACAACCTCAAGCCGGGAAACGGGCACCACAACCTTAAGCCGGGAAACGGGCACCACAACCTCAAGCCAGGGAACGGGCACCGCAGCGGGCACCACAACCTCAGGCCGGGAAACAGGCACCACAACCACAGGCCGGGAAACGGGCACCACAACCACAGGCCGGGAAACGGGCACCGGATCTTCCGACTGGGACACTGTCATCAGGGCTTCAGTTTGGAAGGCTGGCACGGGAACTCCATGTTGGCAGGCTGGCACAGGGTCTTCAGGCTGGCAGGCTGGCACAGGGTCTTCAGGCTGGCAGGCTGGCACAGGGTCTTCAGGCTGGCAGGCTGGCACAGGGTCTTCAGGCTGGCAGGCTGGCACAGGGTCTTCAGGCTGGCAGGCTGGTACAGGGTCTTCAGGCTGGCAGGCTGGCACAGGGTCTTCAGGCTGGCAGGCTAGCTCGAGAACCGCAGACTGGAAGGCTGGCTCGAAAACCGCAGGCTGGAAGGCTGGCTCGAAAACCGCAGGCTGGAAGGCTGGCTCAAGGACCGCAGGCTGGAAGGCTGGCTCAAGGACCGCAGGCTGGAAGGCTGGCTCAAGGACCGCAGGCTGGAAGGCTGGCTCAAGGACCGCAGGCTGGAAGGCTGGCTCAAGGACTGCAGGCTGGAAGGCTGGCTCAAGGACTGGCTCTGGGACTGTAGGCTGGAAGGCTGGCTCGAGAACTGCAGACTGGAAGGCTGGCTCGAGAACTGCAAGCTGGAAGGCTGGCTCGGGAACTGCAAGCTGGAAGGCTGGTTCTGGAACTGCAAGCTGGAAGGCTGGTTCTGGAACTGCAAGCAGGAAGGCTGGTTCTGGAACTGCAAGCTGGAAGGCTGGTTCTGGAACTGCAAGCTGGAAGGCTGACTCTGGAACTGCAAGCTGGAAGGCTGACTCTGGAACTGCAGGCTGGGAAGCTGTCTCGAAGGCTGGTTCTGGAACTGCAAGCTGGAAGGCTGGTTCTGGAACTGCAAGCTGGAAGGCTGGTTCTGGAACTGCAAGCTGGAAGGCTGGCTCTGGAACTGCAGGCTGGGAAGCTGGCTCGAAGGCTGGTTCTGGAACTACAGGCTGGAGCAGGTTGGTGGGTGTGGAGGAAGGTGGGATTACTGGTTGGATTGTGTGGGTAGGGAAATACTTCCGCTTCTTTTTAGATTTGGTTACTGCAGGTTTGCACATAACGGGGGGAGTATATGGAAAAGATGGAATCGAGCAAATGGAAGAATATGGCAGGGATACGGGGACAGTGGCTGGAGGAGGTTCTTGTGGGCTTGCAGGCAGCTGAGAAGAGGCAGGTGGGTTGAATGCAGGATAGGTGCAGGGAGCAGAGACTGGATATTGATACCTGGTGGGAAGTAGTGTGTACTGAACTGCGACTGGGGTTGCCATGGGTGATGGAGAAATAGACTCTTGGGCAGGCGGGTGTCTGGCAGCGGAGATGTTTTTTTGTGGGCTGGCTGGGGCCGATTGCAAAATATCAGACCATGCTGAGAGTAGTGGCTGCACAAACTGCAGTTTACATCCTGCCTGTCTGACAAGGGATTGTACACAATCAACACACTCTATTATTTTCTGTTGGGAACCAGCTGTGTAATGTTCAAAAAAGTATGGGGAGTCATCCTCCAGAAGCCCAACCAAAGATACGACCTGTTTAACATTAAAGGGGGGAGAAAAATCATCATGGCCCTCTGGGATACAAGGCAAAGCCAGCTCTGTGCAGATTTTAATTAAAGGTTGAACATCCCCAAACATCATACAGCCCTGATCAACCCAGGAGTGAGCTAAACGAATAATCTCTAGCAGCTGATCACTGGTCCACTCTTTCAGTGTCTGACGGAGATATTCACCACTCTCTGACGCCAGCAGAGTATAATAAGGAATCATATCAGAGTTCACTTTAGCAGAGTAACCAAAATGGGTCCTCTGTGCAGCTACTTCTGATCATTAATGGCCCTGGTATACTGTCACGTACCAAGTGTGACCAGAACTGTGCAGCTAGCAACAGAGGAACACCAAACACGTATAAGTGAAATATAAAGATTTATTAAATATAAGTGAAATAATATATATATAACCACCTCCAATACCACACAGTGCACAACAACCAATAACAAACAGAACCCACAATTAATAACAGTAACAGACAAATATGTACAAGTAATGGGGAAACCAGAATCATAAACAGGGCCAGGCCGAGGTCATACACAGGGGGATCAGCAGATGGGGTAAGGATGGATCAGGACAGGGAGACAGGATCAAGCAGGGGGCAACCAGGCTGCAGAGCAGGGATCAGGGATTAGGACGGACACAACAGGTTCAGGATCAGGTCACAGGTTTAGGTTCAGGTTACAGGGATCAGGATACATGGATCAAGGTTCAAGCAGACAGGCTACAGGTCAGGGCACGAGGACGATACCAGGGCAGTGTGTGTATACACCTGCCGGGTATTTATAGGAATGCCTGATTAGCTTCAGGTCACACCTGATCGGAGGGAGGGCAGTCTGCTCCACACTGCCAGGATCCATCCGCTGGTGGAAACCAGTACTGCGTCCAAAAGATAATACAACACCAGCAGGGAAAGATTCTCCTGACAGTTACAAACTGCCAGGAGACACCTGCTGGTGGACCACAGTACTGCAAGATAAATAATAAATGCCACCAGCGGATGGAACCTTTCCTGACAGCCTGTCTCATCCTCGGGCAAAGGCAGTGGATGCCCTCTCGAGCCCGTGGCAATGCAAGACGGCTTATGCTTCCCCCCAAGCCTCTAATCGCAAAGTTTCCTCTCAGATTATTGAGGGAACCAGTCCAAGTAGTGGCGATACTCCCTTACCGGCCAAGGAGGTCATGGTTTCCCTGGGTAATGAATCTCAGTACTTGTCGTCCTATCAAGATTCTAATCCTACCTTACCTTCTCTCAAAGGAGAAGTTTGTGCATCCAGCACCTCACAAATTGAACCTGCATGTTTGGATGTTGAAAGGGAAAAATTCCAATCCTTAAGTTGCTCATCAAAAGTAATTTCAACACTTTTAAAGGCCAGAAAACCTTCCACAAATTATGTTTACACAAGGTTCTGGAATAAGTTCAAGTCATTTGCAGCTGACAAGTGCTCGGATCCCACGACTCCTTCATCCGCACTTCTCTTGGTTTTTCTCCAAGCAGGCCTAGACCTCGGTCTCGGGTTAAGTTCCCTGAAGGTTCACGTGGCGGCCATCTCAGCAGCTACTCAAAAGAGATGGACAGAGGACTTGCTCATCCTACAATTCTTCAAAGCGGTTAAGAAGATTCGTCCACCAGTGAAACTCACTTTTCCAGCCTGGGTTCTGTCCTTTGTTCTGGACTGTCTAATGTCTCAGCCTTTCGCACCAGCAGAATCCTCTTCTCTATGGAACCTAACGCTCAAAACTGCCTTTTTGATTGCAGTCACTTCAGGGAAGAGAGCCTCGGAATTGCAAGCTTTGGGTGCAGAAGATGAGCACATATCTTTTTTCCCAGATAGAGTAGAGCTACGGACAGTGTAAGGTTTGTCCCTAAAGTTTCTTGTCGTTCCTCTCTCTCAGAAGCATAGGCGCTACCTACTTTTCCGGATCCGCACTCAGGTTCACTACATGAATTGGACATTTCCAGAATTCTAAGATGTTATCTGCAGGCTACAGAACCCTTTTGAGCATCAAACAGATTATTCATACTTCCTTGGGGTAAGAACAGAGGGAAGGAAGCGGCTTCAAGGACTATTGCCTCATGGATTTGTAAGCTGATCCAAAAAAGCGTCTAGGGCTAGAGGGATAGATCCTCCGGCGGTTAAAGCCCACTCAACTAGGGCAGTTTCCTCATCTTGGGCGGCAAGGGCTAATGTCTCTCTAGAGACAATATGCAAGCCGGCTACTTGTTCATCTCCAAACACGTTCATGCGTCATTACAGAATTGATCCAGGAGCACTCACTTCAGTGGAATTCGGAAGAAGGGCAATTGAGTCAGCTCTCTCGATTCCGTAATAAAAAAAAAATCTGTTGAGCATTACCCACCCAGTTTGTTAGCTATTTATTTAATCACAGGTATGCTGCCATGGAGGCACCAGGAAAACTGAAAATTGTATCATACTTACCGTAATTTTCCTTTCCTGGTGCCTATCCATGGCAGCATACATGCCCTCCCTTTGGTATTCGATGTAACAGGAGAATGCTAGGGGGGGTGTGGTATTCTCTTTTATAATTTATTCACTATCCTGAGGGGAGGACTCCGGGGCAGAGCTTATCACAGGTATGCTGCCATGGATAGGCAAATTACGGTAAATATGATACAATTTTCTGTTTTATTTAAATGGCCAAATGGGCGCTTACATCTATAAGGATAAAACAAGCATGGAATGTGCAAACACAGCGTTTCAGACGCCTCTTACGTTGCTTCCGGTCCGCGATTGCGATACGTTTTTACACTATGGGAGGTTTTCTTTTTGTCCTTATCAAATTGGCACTCGTAATTACTATATGAACGAGAGTCCGGAATCGGTGACCATCATTTAAAGCACCCATCTGAGTGAAACATTTATAGAAAGAAAAGGGAAAAGAAACTGCGCTAGGATAACTCTTAGACAAATAATTGACTATATTGTCTACACATGGGAAGCAGTAACTAACCTGAAAACAAACATCAGTAAGCAAAGTAGAAAAAATACCCCAGTCATTTACTATCTTCCTAAGATACACAAAAATCAGGTTTCCCCCCCGGGCCGGCCCATTGTCAGCGGGATCGATTCAATTACGTCCCGGGTGGGGAAATGCATTGATTTTTTCCTACAACCATTGGTCCAGAAGATCCCCTCATTCATAAGGGATACCAAACAGATTATTATTCTGCTAGAGGGCTTTGCTTACAAAAGTGGTATGTGGTTGGTCACGGCTGACGTGACCTCACTCTATACCATTATTCCCTATGAGTGTGGCTTTGAAGCTGTTGAGCTTTATCTGGTAAGAGGGTCAGACCTTGCACCGCGTCAGATAAAATTCATTATGACTCTGCTGGAATATGCGGCGAGCCATAATTACTTTTGGTTTGATAACCAGTTTTATCGCCAAGATCGAGGCATAGCAATGGGGGCTAAATATGCCCCCAGCTTGGCCAACCTATTTATGGCCAAGTGGGAGGAGGACATCGTGGATGCCTGCCGGAGACCAGAAGTGATTCTCTGGGCTAAGTACATCGACAACGTCCTCCTCCTATGGGATGGCAGTGAGCCTGATTTACAGGATTATATGTTGTCCCTTAATAACAACAATAAGGGCATCAGGTTCACCTTTGAGGCAAGTCAGGAATCAATCCATTACCTAGATTTGAATATTTCTGTTGTAAACAACAAGTTTGTCACGACCACTTTTTTCAAACAGACCGACAGGAATTCATATATTCCACTCGATAGCTGCCATTATGCCCCTTGGCTTAAAGCAGTACCTCAGGGGCAGTTCACTAGGTTGAGGCGTAACTGCACTGATATAGAGGCTTTCAATAGTCAGGCACAGGTCCTTTCTAATAGGTTTGTTGAAAAAGGTTACCAACAAGATGACATGTCTCGCCTGATTCAGGTTGTTAGAGAGACCGATCGAGGGAGTCTCTTGGAAGACAAAGAAAAAGGGTTGAGTAGGGGAAACTTTTCTCTTCCATTCATCACCACATTCTCTGTGCAACATCAGACCATCAAACGCCTGATACGCAAACACTGGCATGTGTTGGCCAGTGACCAGGTATTAGCACCTGCTTTACCAGAGAGACCCTCTATTGTTTTTAGAGGAGCCTCTTCGTTATCTAGTCGCATTGCCCCTAGTGTTCAGGATCCTCCACGGGCAAATAGAACTTTTCTACAGAACGGGATACTACCGTTGTAAGAAATGTCAAGTGTGCACTCTTAACGCTTGTAGGGATAGGAAGATCTGTCAATTTTCTTCTACTAGCACAGGCCGTTCTCACAAAGTCGAACCTTTCATAACTTGTTCGTCTTTGGGAGTTGTGTACCTCATACAGTGCCATTGTGGCCTCCAATATATAGGGAGGACCAAGAGGGCATTGAAGGTGCGACTTAATGAACATATAGCCAATATCAGAAGAGGCTTTGATAAGCATTCTGTATCTAGGCATTATGACCAGGTTCATAAGAGAGACCCTTCAAAAATGTTGTTCTTGGGTATTGACAAATACAGACCCCACTGGAGAGGAAGCTCTCTAGTGAGAGAAATATCCAAGCAAGAAATGGCATGGGTGTACCGGTTGAGGACATATGTTCCTTTTGGACTCAACGTGGACACCGATGTTAATGCTTTTATTAATAACTCCTAGGTGCCTGTGTTTGTCAATGAGTGACCTGGATATATGAGGTTGCGAATTCACTCCCTGGAATATAATGGAGCCTTTGATGGTGTTTATCCAGTAATTTTATGTTTATTTGGTACCAGCATTTATCTATTGGTGGTTGCCAAGTTTGGTAATCACCATCCAGTTGAATGCTTATATATGAGGATTTAAAGAAAATTCGGGTTCCTTGCATCTATATGTCATTTACCAATATCATCTGTTGATCAATGCTGATTAGAATGTTAGATGTAAGGTCTATCAACTTTTTTTAATATATATGTTTAATTTTATTTTATTTTTATAAAGTTAATCCTTATGCTGTGGTGTGTGCCCCTTTGGGGTCAATATGGGGTGAATCTTTATGATTGTCTCATCTTGCCAATTTATTTGGAGGTCCCCCCTTTGGACACATTGCCACTTTTTTGAGACCAGAATACCACTATTGCATTTTTCTGATGTTCTGGATATAGCCAAACGTGGTGGCTCTTTAATGTAATTACTTGCTGGATGTCTGCATGGACTTTGTGCCGTTCCATTTACCCTCGATTTTTTGGCTTCGCCAGATTATTGGGTGCGACATGGGTCCATCTAGATTCAGTTAGTTTTTTTTTTTAATATGTTTATAATTTTCAGCTAATTCACTTTTTTAAATAGACCGGCCCGTAATTCTGCTTCTCCTTCCAGCTATATGCTGCGAGGAAGCTGCGGAGACGAGCCTGTCTTTTTACGAACAGATCTTTTCTGTGAGGATGCACGCGCTTCCTTCCGCTAATTTGGGTTACGTCCCATCAGCTTGGTGTTGCTTCCATGGTTACGACACCGTGGACGCACATGATACCATGGGAACACCGAGAACGAGGCTTGGTTACCTCGCGGCGGAGCGTGCGTGCGCATCCAACCTTCGCATTGGCCATTTTTTCTCAATATGTGCCTTATAAAAGGGGGTGACACAGCCCATCGCCCGTGCCCCGAGACGACGTGAATTTTCACGAAACGCGTAGGGCGGAACGTGCGGTTTGCTGTTGTCACCCTCCACTGCTCGGTCTATACGGACGGATCTGTGTGTTAGCGTCCGACCGGGCGGCGCTGATGTATTTAAGGCTGTCTTTTTTCTTGCTCAATGTGAGTATGTTTTTATGTTTTACTTATCGATAAATATCCCGAAGATTTTACACTCTCCAGCTTCCTCTTTTCCTCTCTATGTGCTCCAAATTGAGTGTTGAAAGTGCTGACATCCAACTGATGACACATGGTCTGTTTGGCTAAACCAACTGGGATTCATTTTATGCCTGTTGAGGTCCTCCGTCATAGGGGACCAACTCCATCTGGTAAGCAGGACTATTTACTGGTGGTGGTGGAATTCACGTTTGCTCATTAGCCTCTAATGAAGATTGGAGAGCCCCCCCCCTTTTTTTTGGATATCTGCACGGGTGCCTTCTTGAATTTATTACATGGACTTTGTTTGATTTTGTTTCTTTAAACAAGTGGACTATTTACACATTATTGTTTAGTGTTCACGTTACTGTTTTTTTGTTTTTGTTTATTGCTTATAATCAATAAGCATCTACGCAATATTTATCACTGATGCACTTTTATATTGGTACATGCCACTCAGTGTTTATTTTCTTTGATCCCTGGTCTCAATTCCAGGTTTAGCGCAACTATTTATATTTTTTCTACTTTTAAACATTTATAGACATCGGAACGTTTTCTGGATATTTGGAGCCTTACATCTGTCCTCCGTTTTGGGAGATCGCTAAGGCTGATTACACTACCAATTGAGGTAAGAGTTCTGTGAGCACTGAGTGATTGTGAGTGTCACGAAGATTGAACACAGAAGAACTAGCTTGACACATTGTTTACAAGATTTACTTTTGCACATTGTTCAGAAGAATTGTTTGCACATTGGATATTGAGGACTTTTTATCGCCTTTATCATTTGTATCACCTTTTATCACATTTGGTTATATATATTTATTTGGAGTTTCATCTAGAAAGTTGCGCTGATCACTATTTATTATTACCAATTTTTGTGCACTGTGTACACTTTAGCGCGAGCAGCAGTTTTCATACTTATTTATTCAATTTATTCACTTTTGTTATTGATTCACTTTGGTAGCGCGAAGGACCACACTTTATATTATTCGTTTTTGAATCCATGCGTTTTCGTATCAGCTATGTACACGTACATCGCTCTAAGGCAGTTTCTCTTACCCTGCACTCCAAAAAGCCTCTATCCCATGTGGAGGGTGCGAGCCCTGTATGCAAACAGATACTTAGAAGAAAAGAAGGCTGGACGGCCGCACTCCTATGCAATTTCTTTATTCAAGTGCCAGATACAAAGGTGAACTACAGGTATCAGCTTACATGTTTCACCCCAAGGTCGGGTGCTTACTCATGATTTTCGTATCAGAACTAGAAACAATGGAAGTCTGGTAATCCTAACTACAGAACAAGGGTGTGTCTACCATTTACCACTAGGATAAAATATAAACTTTTTTAGGACTTCATTAAAAATGCATATGAAGGACTGTATGTGTGCTTAAACCTATAAGGAGGAGCATATGGACTCCAAATTCCATTCTCAATCAAAAGGTGGTCACCACAATAAAGCGTTTTTAAAAAAAAGTCTCAACATTAAGAGTTTTTCACCAATTTGGGGTCCAAACAGGGTTACAAAGACACAAGTCCTGTGTCCCTGACAATCAATCATAGGATGCAATATTTATGATCCTCCGATGATGCTCAGGAGGATAATAAAATTCATAATAGTACCCTGAGCACTGATCCTACAGCATCCCAGATACATTTCTCAGAACCATCAGGGGGGATGAAGTAATTGTGAAAGGGAATCGTTCAAAATTCCCCTTCCCCATGTGTCCAATCCAACAGTAATAACCGTAACTAAGCTGTGACCACCAAAAAAAACATATGGAGTCCCCACCCCCCCGCCTAATTAAACCATGTGTGACCTATTAGAAGAAAATAAATAAAAAAAATTGCTCCCAAAAAAGACACAACATGTTTCGCTCCCATTATGGAGATTTATCAGGAAGTCAGAAAATCAAAGAAGCACATAAGAAGCACATAATGTAAAATAAAATAAGGTGCAAAGTATGGCAAATTAAATCAACATGACAAAAAAAAAAAAGAAAAGGCTGAAAATACTTTTCAAGGGTGCCGTGACTGAAAAAGGTTGTGAAACACTGACCTAGGCTCTCTAACCCTCCACATGACAATGCTCGGCCATGCAGGTAGGTTAGAATCGCTCCTCAGCAAAATACTTTGAAGTGAAAGCAGTTGTCATACTTGTCATCCACCACTTGGAGGTAAAGAAGCAGTGGAAGTGCTCTGAGCAAGACTGGAGTAAAGTAAGCAAATAAAAGTATTATGAGGTGACAGACCATCTGTCAGTTGTACACACAAACACACCAGTAACAGATCAACTTTAAAGATGAATAGCAGACATGTAAATTTCAAGCAAAGGGCTGTTTTTAAAAGCATTACATATAACATATGATTACTTACTTTATTTGCTATATACTGTAAATAAAAAAACGCCTACAGAGCACCGCTGCTTCCGAGGACAAACCACAGGAAGAGGCCATGGAGGAAGAAGAAGAGGAGGGGGTGGAGGAGAGAGGTGTGTCACAACCAGTAGTAGCATTTTGGAGGCGTGGCGGTGGAACAACCTCCAACACTACTGCACCTTGTCCTGCATCCTTCCCAGCTGCCAAAAGAGTGACCCAATGGGCCGTGAAAGAAAGGTAACGTCCCTGTCCATGCCTGCTGGACCATGAGTCAGCAGTATTATGCACCTTACCGCTGACCGCCCTGTCCAGCGAGGCCAAGACATTGCCTTCCACATGCCTGTAGAGAGCCGGAATCGTCTTCCGTGAGAAAAAGTGGCGTTTGGGAACCTGCCACTGAGGAACCGCACATTGCACAAACTCACGAAAGGGGGCCAAGTCTACCAACTGAAAAGGCAGCAGTTGAAGCGCTAGCAATTTAGCCAAGCTAGCATTCAACTGCTGGGCATGTGGATGGCTGGGAGTGAACTTCTTTCGACGGTCCAGCAGCTGGGGCAGGGAAATTTGCCTGCTAGAATCGGACGTCGGTGTACTGCTAGCAGAGTGGCCGCAAGTACTGGGCTGTGACACACCTAATTCTACACCTTCATTCCTCTCAGTGCAGGTTTCAGAGAGGACTGAAGGTATAGTGGGTTTTGAGATCCCAGCTGATGCGGTGCAAGGAGAGGTCCGCTTTGTTCTTTGGTGTGGGTCTTTAAGGTAGGCTTGCCAACGAGCTGCATGGCAGGTCAACATATGTCTGATCAAGCATGTGGTGCCCAAGCGGCTGATGTTTTGGCCACGCGATATACACTTGAGACATATGTTGCAAACAGCAGCTGTGCGATCTGATGCACTCGCCTCAAAAAAGGCCCACACCAAAGAACTTTTTGAATGACGGGCAGAGGCAGCGCCCTGCACAGGCGGAGCTCTGCGGTGTGATTCCGTCGGTGTGCTGCCCATACGCTGGCCACTCAAGGGCATCCTGCCTCGTTGGAGATGTGCCTCCTCCTCATCCTCCTCCTCCTCCTCTCTCCTATTAGGCACCCACGTGGAGTCAGTGACCTCATCATCCCCTCCCTCCTCATCACTGGAGCCAATCTGGCAGTATGCTGCAGCTGCTGGAGCATGACTGCCAGATTGGTGTCCTTCTTGAGCATCCCCTCTCTCTGCTCTCACGCTACTGCCTTCCTCTAGCTGGGTATCATCATCAGATCCTTCGAAACGCTGGGCATCCTCCTGGAGCATGTACCCAACACTGTGCTCAAACAGTTCGGGGGACTCCTCAGGAGGAGGACATGGTGGGTCTAGGGAAGGATTGACTAATGAAGATAATGATACCAGAGAAGAGGACGCTTTGGCAGCTGCTTTGCCAGTACCCTGAGCCTGGGTGAGAGAGGATGAGGAGGATGAGGTGGGCTTGGTCATCCACTCTACCAAGTCTTCGGCATGATGTGGCTCAACATGTCCAGCTGCCGAAAAGAAGGACAAGCGTGTCCCATGGCCATGTGCTGATGACAATGCACCGCGTCCACGACCAGCACTGTTGCCCCCAGACACAGAGCCTGCTTGCCCTCTTTTTTTGCCTCCTGACTGTCTGCCTCTGCTTATTTGCCTTCCAGACATTTTAATGGATGGCCTGCAGGGAGATGGGAAAAACAGCAATAAGGGCTACCTTCAGGTGTATACTGTGCAGGAGGCTTAGCAACAATGACACTGACACTGTCCCCTGCCTATCCTTCTCTGTCCCTAAACACAAGGATTTGCAATATGCTTCAGCAAGATTGGTTTAGCACAGAATAGCACACTGACAGTTTCCCTCACTGTCCTTCTCTGTCCCTACAAACAAGATTTAGCACAGAATAGCACACTGATAGTTTCCACGAGTGTCCTTCTCTGTCCCTAAACTCAAGGATTTCAAATATGGTTCAGCAAGATTGGTTTAGAACAGAATAGCACACTGACACTTTCCCTCACTGTACCTCTCTGTCCCTAAACTCAAGGATTTCAAATATGGTTCAGCAAGATTGGTTTAGAACAGAATAGCACACTGTCAGTTTCACTCACTGTCCTTCTCTGTCCCTACAAACAAGATTTAGCACAGAATAGCACACTGATAGTTTCCACGAGTGTCCTTCTCTGTCCCTAAACTCAAGGATTTCAAATATGGTTCAGCAAGATTGGTTTAGAACAGAATAGCACACTGACACTTTCCCTCACTGTACCTCTCTGTCCCTAAACTCAAGGATTTCAAATATGGTTCAGCAAGATTGGTTTAGAACAGAATAGCACACTGTCAGTTTCACTCACCGTCCTTCTCTGTCCCTACAAACAAGATTTAGCACAGAATAGCACACTGATAGTTTCCACGAGTGTCCTTCTCTGTCCCTAAACTCAAGGATTTCAAATATGGTTCAGCAAGATTGGTTTAGAACAGAATAGCACACTGACACTTTCCCTCACTGTACCTCTCTGTCCCTAAACTCAAGGATTTCAAATATGGTTCAGCAAGATTGGTTTAGAACAGAATAGCACACTGTCAGTTTCACTCACTGTCCTTCTCTGTCCCTACAAACAAGATTTAGCACAGAATAGCACACTGATAGTTTCCACGAGTGTCCTTCTCTGTCCCTAAACTCAAGGATTTCAAATATGGTTCAGCAAGATTGGTTTAGAACAGAATAGCACACTGACACTTTCCCTCACTGTACCTCTCTGTCCCTAAACTCAAGGATTTCAAATATGGTTCAGCAAGATTGGTTTAGAACAGAATAGCACACTGTCAGTTTCACTCACTGTCCTTCTCTGTCCCTACAAACAAGATTTAGCACAGAATAGCACACTGATAGTTTCCACGAGTGTCCTTCTCTGTCCCTAAACTCAAGGATTTCAAATATGGTTCAGCAAGATTGGTTTAGAACAGAATAGCACACTGACACTTTCCCTCACTGTACCTCTCTGTCCCTAAACTTAAGGATTTCAAATATGGTTCAGCAAGATTGGTTTAGAACAGAATAGCACACTGTCAGTTTCACTCACTGTCCTTCTCTGTCCCTACAAACAAGATTTAGCACAGAATAGCACACTGATAGTTTCCACGAGTGTCCTTCTCTGTCCCTAAACTCAAGGATTTCAAATATGGTTCAGCAAGATTGGTTTAGAACAGAATAGCACACTGACACTTTCCCTCACTGTACCTCTCTGTCCCTAAACTCAAGGATTTCAAATATGGTTCAGCAAGATTGGTTTAGAACAGAATAGCACACTGTCAGTTTCACTCACTGTCCTTCTCTGTCCCTACAAACAAGATTTAGCACAGAATAGCACACTGATAGTTTCCACGAGTGTCCTTCTCTGTCCCTAAACTCAAGGATTTCAAATATGGTTCAGCAAGATTGGTTTAGAACAGAATAGCTCACTGACACTTTCCCTCACTGTACCTCTCTGTCCCTAAACTCAAGGATTTCAAATATGGTTCAGCAAGATTGGTTTAGAACAGAATAGCACACTGACACTTTCCCTCACTGTCCTTCTCTGTCCCTACAAACAAGGTTTAGCACAGAATAACACACTGACACTCTCCCTACCTATCCTTATTTGTCCCTAAACACAAGGAATCCAGGATTAGTAAAGGAAAAAAAATGACACTGTCCCTGCCTATGCTTCTCTTTCCCTGCTCCGGAACACACTACACAAGGCCGCCGTGCTGGCGGCCTTTTATAGTGTGGGGCGTGTACTAAACCCCCTCAGCAAAAATTGGCCACAGGCATCCTGCCTGTGGCCAATCATTGCTCTCCTCGCTGCCAGCGCTGTGATTGGCCAAGCATGCGGGGTCACAGTGCATGCTTTGCCAATCACAGCACCTGGATGACACTGCGATGGCGTAGTGCATTGTGGGCCGTTCGCGTCACTCGAATTTGGCGCGAACGGCCCAAATCGTTCGATCTTCGTCGAACGATCGAACAGCCGATGTTCGAGTCGAACGTATGTTCGACTCGAACACGAAGCTCATCCCTAATAATGAAGATGAAACGAGGGAGGACATTTCAGCAAGACATGGATCCTTAACACAAAGCCAAGGAAACTCTCAATTGGTTTCAAAGAAAGAAAATAAAGCTGCTAGAATGGCCCAGCCAATCACCTGACTTGAATCCAAATGAAAATCTATGGAAAGAACTAAAGATCAGAGTTCATAGAAGAGGCCCACGGAACCTTCAAGATTTGAAGACTGTTTGTGTAGAAGAATGGGCTAAAATCACACCTGAGTAATGCATGGGACTAGTTTCTCCATACAGGAGGCATCCTGAAGCTGTCGTTACTAACAAAGGATTATGTACAAAGTATTAAATACATTTCAGTTAGCGTGTTCAATACTTTTTCCTTGTGTCATTCCATTTTATTACACACAACTTAATTTCTGAACGTATTTGTTTTGGTTTCTTTGTGTATAAATTGCATGGGTTGTTACCGAAATGTGCTGAAAATTTCATGTCAATATCACTTTTAGAAATATATTTACTTAGAAAAATGGTGACGTGTTCAATACTTATTTTACCCACTGTAAGTGAAAAGGTATACATCTATGTGAAGTATTGTATAAAACCAATGATATACTGGTAGCAACAGAGTATCAGATCGCTTAGCATTTTTTTATTAGATTTTTATTCTACAGTATTTTGAATGTTTGAGTTTTGTGAGTCTTCATTGAAATTTTAAGTGGGTAATGCATGTTTAACTTATCCAAACATGAAAGGGTTTATGTAAATGAGCACAAGGGAAATGATATGCACATTTCTGTTTGTCATGGAATAATGCCATATAAAAATGCTGTATGTCAAAGTAAAAAAGTTACTAAAAACATAGTTTGTGACACCTGGAGGGAACTAAACCCTTCAGCAAAAGATTACACGCACTATTCAGCCCCACATAGGACTTTTTCTAGAACTGATCATCTCTTCATCCCCACTTCCGAAAATTCAAGCAGTGTCCCAAGCCTCTATACATGATGTCCCATGGTCTGACCACTTGCTAGTCACCCTAAAAGTCTCCGATTCCATAGCCCCTTCGGGACCTTATCATTGGCGTCTGAACGAAACTATTCTATCCAACCCGGTTCACTGCATCATGTTGGAAAAGGATCTTCGAGAATATTTCATAACCAATGATACTGGAGACATCTCCCCAAGCTCTCTTTGGGGGGCTCACAAAGGGACATTGAGAGGAAAGCTAATCCAGCTTTCCACCAGATTGAAGCGCGAAAGGAAAGCCGAGGTCACAAACCTAGAAAAAGAATTCAAGTCCCGTAGTGTGACCCACAAACAAAAACTTACCCCTGAATCTCTAGCCAGTCTAGAATCAACCAGATTAGCCCTGAACTTGGCCCTCACCTCTAGCACAGAAAAGCACCTTAGATGGGTAGGGGGCCGGTTTTACCTACAAGCGGACAAGATTGGCCCGCAGCTGGCAGCTAAACTTTCCCCTAGACATATAATCTCTGCCCTTCCTAAAGTAAAATCCCTGACGGGCTTTCTGACCCAGAACCCCAAAAGGATCCTGGAAGCCTTCCAATCCTACTACTCGAACCTCTACACCGAACACAAGTCAGGCATATCAAGTCAGCTAGACGCCTTCTTGGAGGACATCCCTCTCCCTAAACTCTCTGACTCTCATCGCTCTATCCTAGACTCGCCGTTTCAGAAGTCTGAAGTCCGAGCGGTCATTAGAGACCTTAAAAAAGCTCCACCCCAGGCCCTGATAGCTTTTCGACCCATTATTACAAGACCTTTGTCAATGTACTCTCTCCTTATCTGGTCCGCTTCTTTAATTCCTTAAGCAAGGGCTCCCCTCTGGACCCCACTGCCAACTTAGCTTATATATCGGTAATTCCCAAACCGGACAAAGATCCAAGTGAAGTAAGCAATTACAGACTGATCTCCTTAATCAATAACGACTTAAAGATAATGACAAAAATCCTTTCAAACAGATTAACATCCTTCATTGGATTGTATGTCCATAAGGACCAGGTGGCATTTATCCCGGGGAGGCAGGGTCCGGACCAGATGAGGAGAGCAGTAGATACAATTTCCCTTATGAGGTCTGGATGGGATGGGGGACCCCCCCCCAAGAGGGTTATCTCCTTTCCATAGACCTTCAAAAGGCATTTGATACGGTCACCTGGCCCTATGTCTTTTCTATCCTACAGAAGTGGGGCTTTGGACCTTCATGAAAATTCTGGAAGCCCTCTATTCTCACGCCAAAGCGCAAATCAGACTGCAGGGACATCACTCTGACCTATTCCCCATCAGAAACATAACAAGGCAAGGATGCCCCCTTTCCCCTCTCCTTTTCGCAGTTGCCATAGAAACCTTGGCAATTGCAATAAGACTCCACCCCGACATCCACAGAGTCCGTTGTGGCCAATAAACCCACAAATGTACACTATTTGCGGACGATGTCCTCCTCTTTGTTGCGTCCCCCCTTATCTCAACCCCTAACATTATGCAACTACTAAATGACTTTGGACGCGTCTCGGGCCTACAAGTTAACATGACCAAATAAACTGCCCTCAATGTATCAACCCCCCAAAACCTGGTTGATAGATTGAAGGACACGTTCCTTTTTCCTGGAACCCTACATCCATCCCATATTTAGACATAAATCTCACTTCCAAAATAGACCTCCTTTACAAACATAATTACCCCCCCCCCATGATCAAAAAATAACAGAAGACCTCTCCCAATGGTCATTATACAAGATGTCCTGGCTGGGTAGAATAAACGCAATCAAGATGACCTTGTTACCTACCTCCCCATTCCGGTTCCCAAACTACACATCAACAAACTTCAGTCAGCAATCAGTTGCTTCACTTAGGGCAAAAAAGGGCACCACATCCCTAAAGATACCTTTTTTTGGCCTAGAACGAAAGGGGGTTTGGGTCTACCCAACCTGTGGTGGTAATATCAGGAGGCTCAACTCAGCCAGATATTGCACATCTACTTTAAGGGCCCGAAACCTGGCTGGGTGAGCATGGAGAGACAAGCAACTCCTAATCACACCTTAGATTTTTTGCTCTGAAGCCCACCCAAAAGTCGCCCCCCAATCCTAGCCCCATACACTCTCTCACTCGATAGCATTATGTGACTCTTTACACAAACTGAACTCCTTGACTTCTGCCTGGCACCCATTGGCCCACATTTTCCACAACCCCCAGTTTCCCCCTGGCTTAGATATCAAAGCCTTCAAGTGGTGGCTGGACAAAGGAATTTACAGAATTGGGCACTATTTCAACTCAAATGGTCCCCTCACATTAAGCTACTGTGTTTCCAAACTCAACATCCCCCCCCTCTGAAAAATGTTGCTACTACCATTTGGCACACTTCCTAAACTTGGTCTGGAAACGTAATGTGAATCCGCTATCTGTAACCCCATACAAGCATTGGTGTTCCTTAGCCATGGATATGAGAGGGGGTATCTCCCTGATATATTCAGCCTTAGCCGGGCCTCTGGAGAAAGCAGCCTATATGTTGGGCTGGGAGCGCGACCTTGGGATCAACTGGGACCTTGACACATGGCACTCTAATTTCACCCGTTCATTTAAGGGGATCCTTAATAATTCCCTGATAGAAGCTGGTCTCAAGGCCATGTCCCGCTGGTACCTGGTTAGCTTGGCTAAATATTACCCCCAAACTTCCCCCTCTGCTTCAGAGGTTGTGGCCACTTGGGCACGCTCCCCCACATTTTATGGGAGTGTCCCAGAATCAGAGGCTACTGGAACAGAATTTTTTACCTGATCCGCAAAACCACTGGCATTGCGTTTAAGCAAGACCCTACCTTGGCACTCCTGAATAGGCGGATCCCCAAAACTCCCAAACCAACCTAGGCCCTAATCGGCTTCATTCTTCTAGGGGCCAAAATGACTATTGCTCGAGCATGGAAATCTCCTACAGTTTCATATTGCCTGACAAAACAAAAAACTTCCTGGATAATGTCCCAAGAAAAAATTTCCAACATTATTCTTGACACAGTAAATTAATTCAAACTCACCTCGGAACCCTCAGCCACACATGTCGGGTATCTCTTTGACTTTAGTTTGAAGGCCCCACTGTACTTTCCCAATTGACACCTCATCCAAACCCACCTATACATCAGTCTTCCGTGAAATCCGCTCTTCCCCACCCCTGTCTTCTTCTCCAGCCCTCTCTTCCTCCTGTCTTCCAGCTTCACTTTTTCTTTTCCTCCCTATTCTCTGCTTCACCCTGCACTTGGTGTAGCCAAGAGCCATAGTAGGTGGACAGTTTGCAAAGTTTTGGCTAGAGTGCTTTTTTGTTATTCCTACAATTTATCCTAGATGAGCCAAGGTGGGGGGGGGACTTTCTCTCTCCACCTTGGCTCACAGTTCATACAGTTTATAAGCTCTTATGCCGTGTACACACGATCGGTTTTACCGACGAAAACAGTCCGATGGACTTTTCTCATCAGACAAACCGATCGTGTATGGGCCCCATCAGTCTTTTTTTCATTGGTGAGAAAAAATAGAACATGTTTTAAATTTATCCGATGGGAGAAAAAACGATAGCAAATTCTGATCGTCTGTGTGGAACTCCATCGGACAAAAAACCCACGCATGCTCAGAATCAAGTCGACGCATGCTCAGAAGCATTGAACTTAATTTTTCTCGGCTTGTCGGAGTGTTTTACATCACAGCGTTTGGGACGGTCAGATTTTTGACTGATGGTGTGTAGGCAAGACTGAAGGAAGTCAGCTTCATCGGATTTCCGATGGAAAAATCCATCGGATTAAAATCCATAGGAAATCCGATCGTGTGTACAGGGCTTTAGTGTTTGAGCTCTAGAGCCTCAATTTATAGGTGCCTACTTAGAGGACCACACCAATGCTATTTTGACACATTAACCACTTCCTACCGGACGGACATCCATGGACGTCCTTGACTTTCAGTGGGGATATCTGAATGATGCCTGAAGCTATAGGCATCATTCAGATATCGTCTTTTAGAGCCGGCGATTCTGTGCACCTTTAGAATGATCATAGCGGCTGTTCTGCCACTTAATCATGCTTACGGGCGGCGAGAGGGGACGACCCCCCTCCCGCCGCCCTCTGGTGCTTCTACCGACTCACTGCTGCAATCGGTGAGTCGGAGAACAGATCCGCCAGCCCCGGATGGTGATCACAGAGATTTCCAGTGGACCAGATGGTCGCCGGAGTCTGTATGATCATTCGGAGGCCGGGCGCGATGTTATGACGTCACGCCCAGCCTCTGCATTAAAAAAAACGGCGTCGCCTTGGCTGGGAAGCCAGGATAGTTTTTTATTTTTTTATTTCAGGATTCCCAGCCTAGAGGTGAGATGTGGGGTCTTATTGACACCATATCTCACTGTAAAGAGGACCTGTCATGCTTATTCCTATTACAAGGGATGTTTACATTCCTTGTAATAGGAATAAAAGTGATTGAATTATTATTATTATTTTTAAGTGTCAAAAGTAACAATTTGAAAGTAAAATTACCAATAAAAAAAATAAACAAGTGCCCCTGTCCCCGGTAGCTCGCACACAGAAGCGAACGCATACGTAAGTCCCGCCCACAGATGAAAACGTTGTTCAGACCACACATGTGAGGTATCGCCGTGAACGTTAGCGCGAGAGCAATAATTCTAGCCCTAGACCTCCTCTGTAACTCAAAACATGTAAGCAGTAAAAAAAATGAAAGCGTCGCCCATGAGGATTTTTAAGTACCGAAGTTTGGCGCCATTCCATGAGCGTGTGCAATTTTGAAGGGTGACATGTTAGGTATCTATTTACTTGGCGTAACATCTTTCACATTATGCAAAAAAATTGGGCTAACTTTGTTTTGTTATTTTTTAATTCATGAAACAGTTTTTTTTCCAAAAAAAGGCGTTTGAAAAATTATTGCGCAAATACCGTGCAAGATAGAAAGTTGCAATGACCGCCATTTTATTCCCTAGGGTGTCTGCTAAAAAAAATATATATATATAGTGTTTGGGGATTCTGAGTAATTTTCTAGCAAAAAATTATTATTTTTGCATGTAGGAGAGGAGTGCCAGAATAGGCCCGGTAAGGAAGTGGTTAAATGTCTCAGAAGTCTCCGGCTAACACACCTGGATGCCTCACGTACAGTTAGTTCCCATTAGGGGTGCAGGAGGCGAAAGGGGAGGAGGCCATTGGATAATCTTTAAAGGGGAGTTCCAGCCTTTTTTATGTTTATTAAAAGTCAGCAGATACAAAAATTGTAGGGTGTCTGGATACGGATACTCCCAACCATAATCCATAGCAACCTTCCGATGCAAGAGCCGTTGCAGTCGGGCCAAAAGCGGCATAGTCGCCCGATCTCCAGCTTCTGGCAAAACAACTGCATCCGGAGATCTCCTGGGGCGCACAGGCTCTAACTGTGGCATAGGCGGCCTCAATGGGGAACGGGCCTCCGGAACAGCAGGCACGGAAGACACCGGAGCATGCAAAGCGGACACAGGTACAACTTCTCCAGCAAGAACAGGGGCTTCCACCCGGGGTGTGGTTTCCCCAGAGTCCATGGGTGATCCCTCTTTTATGCTTCAGGGTGCGGACAACAGGGTTTTGTCCCATCCCTTCCTGACAAACATTTCATCTATCTCAAAGTCATCACCAATGTCAGAGGAAGAGTCTATGTCCGAGGTGTCACACTTCTCTGCTGGCAGATAGTTCCCCGTCAACACTGACTCTTTTACTTTTAAAAGTTTCCGCGGGTCAGGCACCCAATTATCCTATATGGAACGGACACTGAGTTTCTTTCCTTTCCCCGGCAAACTCTTTACTGAAGTGTCCCCAGCCTCCTTACCTTCTCTCTCTGTGGATCGCTTGGAGATCTCTTCGACTGGACGATCCGGTTCAGGCAGGCGCTGGGGTGGGCCTCGACCATGGCCGCGAGAAGCCTTCACGTATCCCATCTTCCTTTTAGCAGGCGGAAGGGAGAGTCCCGTTGCAGCAGAAGCAGCATCTGCTGGGTTTTCGGCCTTAAGCTCCTTAATGGCAGGAACTTCCATTTTTACATCCACTATCTCCGCGGTAGTGCGCATGGGCATGGCTATGGGAGCACATATTTCCTCCTCAGAAGCGACAGCACCTGAGATACAGTTCACACGGTAGACTTTCGGCACCTCTGTTGGCTGTTCTACCTCAAAGAGGAACTCCCCACAGCGGGTACATCTCTCGAAAGGGCGAAGCTGCACAACCAGTCCCTGGCACTTCAAACAGATCATGCCCAAGGCTTCTGCATCTCTGCACGCATAGAGGGCAAAGCAACCTCGGGGCTTCAGCCGAATCCCTGTATCCGTCAGGGAGGCCATAACAGGGGCAACGTCCATGGTTGAGCCGGGTAAAAGAACACGAGATCTCGGTGAAACAGACATCCATGGAGCAGTAGACATGTTGCCTCATCAATGGTTCAATCAGCACTGTCTCTTTGGCGCAAACCGCACCACGTGGAACACACACTTGGCGGGGGCTCCTCCCATCTTTTCCCTTCTGCACGCAACTCGCTGGCTTTTCCAGACTTTGAGACACGCCCAAGAACTACGCAGCTGGAAATACTGCCAGGCCTGTACTTCCCTTTCTCTCACTCCGAAAATGGCCGACCTCCAAAGAGCCATGCGGGAAAAGTAAAGTCCAGCTCCCAGAAACAGCTGCAGAATCCCGGACGAGCCCCCACGTGTAGCACACAGATCCCTTTCCCCCTTACCTTCCTTTTAGGGGGATCAGACACACCATGCCACATGCCCGCGGCCTCTCGATTAGAGGTCAGGCGATGTTATGTATTTGGGTCCCGCAGCGAGTTGCTTCCTTTCACTGGTTCTTCCCTCTAGATTATAGAGGCAAGTCTTTACCTTTCCCAAAGAAGGTCAATGTCCATACAACACTTCAACTCCAACAAGAGTTTATTTTCTCTTTTGCTTCAGTAACCAGAAAGTTGAAGAGAGGAAAGGGGTTAGCAGCAAAGAAAGGATTCAGGCACACTCTTAGCTTCGTCGCCACTCAGTACCGAGTGGGTACAGCTCACCCGGATAGTCACTCAATAACACTAGCAGCCGGCATGAAGCTCGAACAGTGACTTAGTCCCCTCCAAGGACAAAGTCAAGTAGATCCCTCCTTTAATAACGACACTCCGCAAGGGCAGTCTGCGAAGAAAGGAATCCTTCCCTGCGACAGGACACCAGGCCTCTCCCGAGACAGCAATCTTGTATTACTCGTCTCCTCTATGGGATCCGATCCTCCCCTGGTTTCCTCTATGTCAGAGCGGTCGCCCTCACCTGGGCTCCCTGGGTTTCCTTTCTGATTGTAGACCCAGTTGAAGGTACTGGGCCTACCTGGAACTCCGCAGCCTCGGGCCGAAGGTGCCCGAGACTCCTTAGTCAAAGTTGGGCGCACCCCCCCTTAGAGGGGCACACTCCTCCGGGTACAGGTCCCCGGGTACTACTCCTCCTGAACAATGGCGTCTGCCCCTTATATACCTTCTCCCGGCATGCACAGCAGGCTGGAACCGCCCACCGTACAGCAGCCAAGAGAGGACATCCAATAGCCACCTGTGGTTCAACCCCGGGTATAAGTGACAACACCACCTATACGCCTAAAGGGGAACTGCACGCCAGGTGACACAGCAGCAAGACAGAGTCCAAACAATTAGAAGACCCGAGCCAACTACCGCTCAGGTCACCCCTAAATTTAAGCATAGTGACTCCCCTTGGTAGGGGCCCGCTACTTCTGCATAGGCAGTTTTTGGTAAGGGTGAATTAACCCTTTAAAGCTTAAGACTAGGTTTCTAGTCACACAATGGCTGACTGCCTAACTATAAATGTACACCATGATTTTGCTGTTAAATACCAGGGTTATGGCTGCAGCAGGGGTCGTCTTATACACCGGGTCAGCTGCTCGGATGCCTGCTGGATGTGCAGTAATACTGTATGGAGCTTTGGCTACATACAGTATATACCGCTTAGCCAATCCCGGTGAACGATGTATTCAAATGAATACAGAGCCTGCTCGGATTGGAGTAACAACCTCTGCCAATCCGAGCAGGCTACATACAATAGTCTGCTCGGATTGGCTTTGAGAGTCAGAGAGGCGCGGGCTGATGATGTTACAGCCTCTACCAATCCAAGCAGGCTTTGTATTCATTAATAGAATACATTGCTCGCCGTGATTGTCTCCAGCTCCAGCAAGAAGGAAGAAGAATATGGCTCCAGCTCCAGCAAGAATGAAGAAGGATATGCCTCCAGAAGGAAAAAATATGAAGCGTCGGAAGCCTCGGAAGGGGGGTCGTCTTATACGGTGAGTACAGGCAAAGAATCTTAAAAAAAATAAAAATTAGGGGGTCGTCTTATACGCCAGGTCACCTTATACGCCGGGAAATACGATATTTACTTGGCGTAACATCATCTTTCATATATAAAATAAATTGGGTATATATATTATGCTTTGTTTGTTTTTTATTCATTAAAGTGTATTTTCCCCCAAAAATTGCGCTTGAAAACCCGCTGCGCAAAAACTGTGCAACATAAAAAAAATTAATGACCGCCATTTTATTCTCAAGGGTAAAAAAATATATAATGTTTGGGGGTTCTAAGTAATTGTCTGTCAAAAAATACAGATTTTACCCTGTAAGCAACAAATATCAGAAAAAAGCACAGTCAGCAAGTGGTTAAATAGTTAATTTTATAATCGAAAGGTGTCGAGGTTCGTGGCCAGGTCAAAAGATCCCTGGGCGGATGCAACAGATGCTTTGGTGGCCCCGTGAGGACAGTATTGGCTGATTTATGCCTTTTTCCCACTGAAACTGCTTCCTCATCTGCTTCACAGAACGGAGTCAGATGGGATCCCGATGATCCTAATTGCCCCGGATTGGCCTCGGCGTCCCTGGTACGCCGACCTGATAAAACTAGTGGCAGACGCTCCTTGGCGACTGCCGTTGCGAGAGGACCTTCTGTCACAAGGTTCCATCCTTCATCCTGCTTTACAGTCGCTGGCTTTAACGGCATGGCTGTTAAAAAAACAGGTGCTGAGGGGCCGAGGCCTGTCGGATTCGGTAATTTCCACCATGCTGAGGGCACGGAAGTCATCTTCCTGGAAGATTTACCACCGCACATGGAAGGCCTACATCTCTATGTGTGAAGAGATGGGGTGGCACTCACCTACTTATTTGATTTCTAGGATCCTGCTATTTTTACAGTGTGGCGTGTATCAGAAACTTGCCTTAGGCATTAAGGGGCAGATTTCAGCATTGACTGTTTTCTTTCAACGACCCTTGGCGACTCACTCCCTGGTGAGTACCTTTGTTCAAGGGGTTCGACATGTAGCTCCACCGGTTCGATCACCACTACCTCCGTGGGATCTGAATCTGGTGCTTTCGGCACTTCAGGAACCCCCCTTTGAGAACATCAGGGAGATTCCGCTCTTGACTCTCTCCCAGAAAGTTGTTTTTCTGGCAGCCAATACTTCGGTAAGACGGGTTTCTGAGTTGGCGGCCTTGTCTTGCAAGTCCCCCTACTTAATCCTCCATAGGGATAAAGCGGTGCTGTGCCTGCAGCCTTTGTTTCTACCAAAGGTAGTTTTGGCTTTTCATCTAAATGAGGACATTGTACTTCCATCCTTGTGTCCTCGGCCGTCAAATCTCAAAGAGGCTGCGTTTCATTCCCTAGACGTGGTACGTGCTCTTCGAGTGTATCTGTCTGCTACGGCTCAGTTTCGGAGGTCAGACTCGCTGTTCGTGTCTGTATCTGGTCCCAAGAAGGGCCTGGCGGTCTCATCGGCCACCATTTCTCGGTGGATCAGACAGATCGTGGTTCAGGCCTACGCCCTTAAGGGGCGGGCGCCTCCTTTTTCTGTCACGGCGCATTCGACCAGGGCAATTGGTGCTTCCTGGGCCTTCCAACATCAAGCGTCTGTCTTACAGGTGTGCAAAGCGGTGACCTGGTTGTCCATTCACACTTTCACCAAGTTTTATAAGGTTAATGTGAGTGCATCTTCGGATGCTTCCTTTGGCCGCAAAGTTTTGCAGGCGGACGTTTAAAGGTTGCAACTCCTCCGTTGAGGAGCTCTGGTTGCGTTGGGGTTAGTTTTTGATTGCTGTTCCCACCCCTCGTTTTTTTTATACTGCTTGGGGACGTCCCTACAGTTAAGAGTATAAGAAGGCTGTGTCCGTCCATGGACGAAAGAGAAAATAGGATTTTTGTACTCATCGTAAAATCCTTTTCTCTGACGTCCATGGACGGACACAGCACCCACCCCTCCTTTTAAGTTTGTACTGCTTTTTGACAAACTGAGCTGCTAACTGCTGTGTGAGGGGTTATGACCAGAGGGAACGCCCCCTGGGCGGGGCTGTTCAGCTGTGCTAAGATTAATGTTTTTAACTATTAACATGTCTGCCTAGTCCTCTCCTAATAGACAGGAACATAACCCTACAGTTAAGAGTATAAGAAGGCTGTGTCCGTCCATGGACGTCAGAGAAAATGATTTTACGGTGAGTACAAAAATCCTATTTTTTTGCGTTTTTGGTTCAATAGACTTCAATGGAGAAGCTGCAGAAAAGCATGTTATTTTTTCTGCGATTTTCATTTTTTATTTTGCCCAACGAATTTTTCCAAAAAAGCCCACAAAAACCGCAAATCGCAGCAAAAACATAAATCTGCAGTCAGCGCATGTTATAGAATCCTCTGTATATACAAAAAGGGATTAATATGTTAGAGAAGAGAAAGGATATAAGGGGGGTGGTGCCGTCAGATCATCCCTTTGACAAAATCGTGAAGATGAAACTCATTGGGATGTGGTCAAGCAGCAACCGGATGTGACATCTCAAGCCAAACGTGATGAATAGGAAGTGATGTGCTGTGTTCCGACTGAGACCGTATTCCTTTACACTCATTGTGAGTTACATTACTTCTACTGGGTCACTATACCATGCTGAAATGTAATTTTATCTTGTGAATGTTTTTTTTTTTAAACAAAGCGGTTTTTATCTAAACTATTTTACACTACTGGGGCCTTTATATTTCCTTTTATGATTTGTATGGGATACCCCACCTTCATGTGAATTCGGGACTGTGAATCATGTTCGATGGAGGTTATATTCATAAGTGTAACATGCCAATCTGTAAAAAGAGAGGCATTTATGTCAGGTGAGTTCTAGTCCACTGGGAAGTGGTTCTTGAGCACTGGAGCACCCATTTTAACCAGTTGTAGGGATGGTCCGAACACCCCCCCGGTTCGGTTCGCACCAGAACATGCAAAAAAAAAATTGCGAACATGCATACCCTATTAAATGCCACCACTTTCTCACATTGGCAAATCAGCGTGCCGTTGGTGGACCTCCCCCTTTTCCTGCATTGAGTATACAGTGGGAAGAACAAGTATTTGATACACTGTAAATTTTGCAGGTTTTCCTACTTACAAAGCATGTAGAGGTCTGTAATTGTTATCATATGTACTCTTTAATTGTGAGAGACGGAATCTAAAACAAAAATCCAGAAAATCACATTGTATGATTTTTAATTAATTAATTTGCATTTTATTGCATGACATAAGTATTTGATACATCAGAAAAGCAGAACTTAATATTTGGTACAGAAACATTTATTTGCAATTACAGAGATCATACGTTTCCTGTAGTTCTTGACCAGGTTTGCACACACTGCAGCAGGGATTTTGGCCCACTCCTCCATACAGAGCTTCTCCAGATCCTTCAGGTTTTGAGGCTGTCGCTGGGCAATATGGACTTTCAGCTCCCTCCAAAGATTTTCTATTGGATTCAGGTCTGGAGACTGGCTAGGTCACTCCAGGACCTTGAGATGCTTCTTACGGAGCCACTCCTTCGTTTCCCTGGCTGTGTGTTTGGAGTCGTTGTCATACTGGAAGACCCAGCCACGAATCATCTTCAATGCTCTTACTGAGGGAAGGAGTGTGGTGGATATTTTGAACATTTCATATTCATATCCTGGACTCTAAATAAACCACCATGCCCCCAATGGACACGTGTATATGTATATGTATGTCAGGATCACCTGTGGCCAGGTGACAGATGCACACCGTAGGGGGACAGGAGTGCACCGCGAGGTAGTGAACCCTATGGCTGGCTTCTGCGGATAGGAAACTGGGTGGTTGTGGAAAGCGGGACCAGAGGAGCACAACCGGGATCCAAACGGAAGCTAGAGCCAAGATTCCCCAGGGCGCGGAGTCTAAGACCCAGCTGGTCTTCTCCAGGGCCTCTAGTGGTGAGGATGTTAGCTGCAGGCTGGGACCAGGTCGCGGCCCCTGGAGTTTCCTAGCTCACGCCCCGTAGGATAAGAGGAAAAGAGGGGAAGCAGCAGCACATGATAAGAGAGAACCGAATAACAAGCTGAAGGTCAGGGGCCACAAGCAGACAAGGATAACGAAGAACGAGCCGAAGGTCAAGGGTCACGAGCAGACAGGGATAGTCGGGGACAAGCCAATAACGTAACAGAGAGACAGACGTAGCACGCGGCAGGCAGGAACCCAAACACACAATGCCTAACAAACACGTTGATCAGCAAAGCAGGCTTGCAGTGCACAGGTTAATATAGTGTTCTGTGATAGGGCCTGGGGTGGAGTCAGGCTGGGAGGAGATTATAAAGGAAGCCAGGTGAAGGAGGTCTGGTCTCTAGATGAACACATGAGGAGGAAGGTAAGATGGCAGACAGACATTAATGCATATCCATGACAATGTAGGTGGACGGGTATAACCGTATATGATGTTACAGGAATATATATATTTTGTGATATGATGCCAACTTATATTCTAAAAGGACCTTCTTACTGTCCTGGGAATATAATTTGAATGTCGTCGGGTGATAATTAAATTATTTAAATTATCCTTTTGTTTTGAAGAGAGCCAGGACAGACGGACTAAGCAGGGGCCCTTAGCATGCTAATGTGAGAATTGGGTGGGCTGTAGATCAATGGGTTTGTTTATTACATATAACAGACAGAGAGGCATCGAGAGTTACCTGAAACATTTAGGAGGCTTGAGATGCAGCCAATCAGGATCTGAGAAAACTTTGAACCAATGAATATCTAGGCTTGAGATTCAACCAATCAGTTTAGGATGCAACTATAGACCAATGAGTAGGGATGAGCTCGGTGTTCGAGTCGAACATACGTTCGACTCGAACATCGGCTGTTCGATCGTTCGACGAAGATCGAACGATTTGGGCCGTTCGCGCCTAATTCGAGTGACGCGAATGGCCCACAATGCACTACGCCATCGCAGTGTCATCCAGGCGCTGTGATTGGCCAAGCATGCACTGTGACCCCGCATGCTTGGCCAATCACAGCGCCGGCAGCGAGGAGAGCAATGATTGGCCACAGGCAGGATGCCTGTGGCCAATTATTGCTGAGGGTGTTTAGTACACGCCCCACACTATAAAAGGCCGCCAGCACGGCGGCCTAGTGTAGTGTGTTCCGGAGCAGGGAAAGAGAAGCATAGGCAGGGACAGTGACATTTATTTTTTCTTGCTTAACCTGGATTCCTTTAGTTTAGGGAAAGAGAAGGATAGGTAGGGAGAGTGTCAGTGTGTTTTACTGTGTGAATCCTTGTTTCTAGGGACAGGGAAGGACAGTGAGGGAAATTCTCCTTGTGCTATAGTGTGCTTTAAAAAAACATTTTTTCTAGGGACAGAAAACTATAGGTAGGGAGAGTGTCAGTGTGTTTTACTGTGCAAATCCTTGTTTCTAGGGACAGGGAAGGACAGTGAGGGAAATTCTCCTTGTGCTATAGTGTGCTTTAAAAAAACTTTTTTTCTAGGGACAGAAAACTATAGGTAGGGAGAGTGTCAGTGTGTTTTACTGTGCGAATCCTTGTTTCTAGGGACAGGGAAGGACAGTGAGGGAAATTCTCCTTGTGCTATAGTGTGCTTTAAAAAAACATTTTTTCTAGGGACAGAAAACTATAGGTAGGGAGAGTGTCAGTGTGTTTTACTGTGCGAATCCTTGTTTCTAGGGACAGGGAAGGACAGTGAGGGAAATTCTCCTTGTGCTATAGTGTGCTTTAAAAAAACATTTTTTCTAGGGACAGAAAACTATAGGTAGGGAGAGTGTCAGTGTGTTTTACTGTGCGAATCCTTGTTTCTAGGGACAGGGAAGGACAGTGAGGGAAATTCTCCTTGTGCTATAGTGTGCTTTAAAAAAACATTTTTTCTAGGGACAGAAAACTATAGGTAGGGAGAGTGTCAGTGTGTTTTACTGTGCGAATCCTTGTTTCTAGGGACAGGGAAGGACAGTGAGGGAAATTCTCCTTGTGCTATAGTGTGCTTTAAAAAAACATTTTTTCTAGGGACAGAAAACTATAGGTAGGGAGAGTGTCAGTGTGTTTTACTGTGCGAATCCTTGTTTCTAGGGACAGGGAAGGACAGTGAGGGAAATTCTCCTTGTGCTATAGTGTGCTTTAAAAAAACATTTTTTCTAGGGACAGAAAACTATAGGTAGGGAGAGTGTCAGTGTGTTTTACTGTGCGAATCCTTGTTTCTAGGGACAGGGAAGGACAGTGAGGGAAATTCTCCTTGTGCTATAGTGTGCTTTAAAAAAACATTTTTTCTAGGGACAGAAAACTATAGGTAGGGAGAGTGTCAGTGTGTTTTACTGTGCAAATCCTTGTTTCTAGGGACAGGGAAGGACAGTGAGGGAAATTCTCCTTGTGCTATAGTGTGCTTTAAAAAAACATTTTTTCTAGGGACAGAAAACTATAGGTAGGGAGAGTGTCAGTGTGTTTTACTGTGCGAATCCTTGTTTCTAGGGACAGGGAAGGACAGTGAGGGAAATTCTCCTTGTGCTATAGTGTGCTTTAAAAAAACATTTTTTCTAGGGACAGAAAACTATAGGTAGGGAGAGTGTCAGTGTGTTTTACTGTGCGAATCCTTGTTTCTAGGGACAGGGAAGGACAGTGAGGGAAATTCTCCTTGTGCTATAGTGTGCTTTAAAAAAACATTTTTTCTAGGGACAGAAAACTATAGGTAGGGAGAGTGTCAGTGTGTTTTACTGTGCGAATCCTTGTTTCTAGGGACAGGGAAGGACAGTGAGGGAAATTCTCCTTGTGCTATAGTGTGCTTTAAAAAAACATTTTTTCCAGGGACAGAAAACTATAGGTAGGGAGAGTGTCAGTGTGTTTTACTGTGCGAATCCTTGTTTCTAGGGACAGGGAAGGACAGTGAGGGAAATTCTCCTTGTGCTATAGTGTGCTTTAAAAAAACATTTTTTCTAGGGACAGAAAACTATAGGTAGGGAGAGTGTCAGTGTGTTTTACTGTGCGAATCCTTGTTTCTAGGGACAGGGAAGGACAGTGAGGGAAATTCTCCTTGTGCTATAGTGTGCTTTAAAAAAACATTTTTTCTAGGGACAGAAAACTATAGGTAGGGAGAGTGTCAGTGTGTTTTACTGTGCGAATCCTTGTTTCTAGGGACAGGGAAGGACAGTGAGGGAAATTCTCCTTGTGCTATAGTGTGCTTTAAAAAAAATTTTTTTCTAGGGACAGAAAACTATAGGTAGGGAGAGTGTCAGTGTGTTTTACTGTGCGAATCCTTGTTTCTAGGGACAGGGAAGGACAGTGAGGGAAATTCTCCTTGTGCTATAGTGTGCTTTAAAAAAACATTTTTTCTAGGGACAGAAAACTATAGGTAGGGAGAGTGTCAGTGTGTTTTACTGTGCGAATCCTTGTTTCTAGGGACAGGGAAGGACAGTGAGGGAAATTCTCCTTGTGCTATAGTGTGCTTTAAAAAAACATTTTTTCTAGGGACACAAAACTATAGGTAGGGAGAGTGTCAGTGTGTTTTACTGTGCGAATCCTTGTTTCTAGGGACAGGGAAGGACAGTGAGGGAAATTCTCCTTGTGCTATAGTGTGCTTTAAAAAAACATTTTTTCTAGGGACAGAAAACTATAGGTAGGGAAAGTGTGTGAGTGTGTTTTACTGTGCGAATCCTTGTTTCTAGGGACAGGGAAGGACAGTGAGGGAAATTCTCCTTGTGCTATAGTGTGCTTTAAAAAAACATTTTTTCTAGGGACAGAAAACTATAGGTAGGGAGAGTGTCAGTGTGTTTTACTGTGCGAATCCTTGTTTCTAGGGACAGGGAAGGACAGTGAGGGAAATTCTCCTTGTGCTATAGTGTGCTTTAAAAAAACATTTTTTCTAGGGACAGAAAACTATAGGTAGGGAGAGTGTCAGTGTGTTTTACTGTGTGAATCCTTGTTTCTAGGGACAGGGAAGGACAGTGAGGGAAATTCTCCTTGTGCTATAGTGTGCTTTAAAAAAACATTTTTTCTAGGGACAGAAAACTATAGGTAGGGAGAGTGTCAGTGTGTTTTACTGTGCGAATCCTTGTTTCTAGGGACAGGGAAGGACAGTGAGGGAAATTCTCCTTGTGCTATAGTGTGCTTTAAAAAAACATTTTTTCTAGGGACAGAAAACCATAGGTAGGGAGAGTGTCAGTGTGTTTTACTGTGCGAATCCTTGTTTCTAGGGACAGGGAAGGACAGTGAGGGAAATTCTCCTTGTGCTATAGTGTGCTTTTAAAAAACATTTTTTCTAGGGACAGAAAACTATAGGTAGGAAGAGTGTCAGTTTCTTTCACTGTGATAATCCTTGTTTCTAGGGACAGGGAAGGACAGTGAGGGAAATTCTCCTTGTGCTATAGTGTGCTTTAAAAAAAACATTTTTTCTAGGGACAGAAAACTATAGGTAGGGAGAGTGTCAGTGTGTTTTACTGTGCGAATCCTTGTTTCTAGGGACAGGGAAGGACAGTGAGGGAAATTCTCCTTGTGCTATAGTGTGCTTTAAAAAAACATTTTTTCTAGGGACAGAAAACTATAGGTAGGAAGAGTGTCAGTTTCTTTCTCTGTCATAATCCTTGTTTCTAGGGACAGGGAAGGACAGTGAGGGAAATTCTCCTTGTGCTATAGTGTGCTTTAAAAAAACATTTTTTCTAGGGACAGAAAACTATAGGTAGGAAGAGTGTCAGTTTCTTTCACTGTGATAATCCTTGTTTCTAGGGACAGGGAAGGACAGTGAGGGAAATTCTCCTTGTGCTATAGTGTGCTTTAAAAAAACATTTTTTCTAGGGACAGAAAACTATAGGTAGGAAGAGTGTCAGTTTCTTTCACTGTGATAATCCTTGTTTCTAGGGACAGGGAAGGACAGTGAGGGAAATTCTCCTTGTGCTATAGTGTGCTAAAGCATTCCTCATCAACCATCTTTGAAATCCTTGTTTTTTGGACAGTCAGGGAAATTGTCGTTGTGCTATTCTGTGCAAAAGCAATCATCCTCAACCATATTTAGAAATCCTTAAGTAAAGGGACAGAGAAGGACACCTGAAGGTAGCCCTTATTGCTTTTTTCCCATCTCCCTGCAGGCCATCTATTAGAATGTCTGGAAGGCAAACAAGGAGAGGCAGACAGTCAGGAGGCAATAAAAGAGGGCAGGCAGGCTCTGTGTCTGGGGACAACAGTGCTGGTCGTGGACGCGGTGCATTGTCATCAGCACATGGCCATGGGACACGCTTGTCCTTCTTTTCGGCAGCTGGACATGTTGAGCCACATCATGCCGAAGACTTGGTCGAGTGGATGACCAAGCCCTCCTCCTCCTCCTCATCCTCTCTCACCCAGGCTCAGGGTACTGGCAAAGCAGCTGCCAAAGCGTCCTCTTCCCTGGTATTAATGTCAGACTCATCATCAGTCACTCCTTCCCTATACCCACCATGTCCTCCTCCTGAGGAGTCCCCCGAACTGTTTGAGCACAGTGTTGGGTACATGCTCCAGGAGGATGCCCAGCGTTTCGAAGGGTCTGATGATGAAACCCAGCTACAGGAAGGCAGTAGCGTGAGAGCAGACAGAGGGGATGCTCAAGAAGGACACCAATCTGGCAGTCATGTTCCAGCAGCTGCAGCATACTGCCAGATTGGCTCCAGTGATGAGGAGGAAGGGGATGATGAGGTCACTGACTCCACGTGGGTGCCTAATAGGAGAGAGGAGGAGGAGGAGGATGAGGAGGAGGCACATCTCCAACGAGGCAGGATGCCCTTTGGTGGCCAGCGTAAGGGCAGTACACCAACGGAATCACACCGCAGAGCTCCGCCTGTGCAGGGCGCTGCCTCTGCCCGTCATTCAAAAAGTTCTTTGGTGTGGGCCTTTTTTGAGGCTAGTGCATCAGATCGCACAGCTGCTGTTTGCAACATATGTCTCAAGCGTATATCGCGTGGCCAAGACATCAGCCGCTTGGGTACCACATGCCTGACCAGACATATGTTGACCTGCCATGCAGCTCGTTGGCAAGCCTACCTCAAAGACCCACACCAAAGAACAAAGCGGACCTCTCCTTGCACCGCATCAGCTGGGATCTCCAACCCCACTATAACTTCAGTCCTCTCTGAAACATGCACTGAGAGGAATGAAGGTGTAGAATTAGGTGTGTCACAGCCAAGTACTTGCGGCCACTCTGCTAGCAGTACACCGACGTCCGATTCTAGCAGGCAAATTTCCCTGCCCCAGCTGCTGGACCGTCGAAAGAAGTTCACTCCCAGCCATCCACATGCCCAGCGGTTGAATGCTAGCTTGGCTAAATTGCTAGCGCTTCAACTGCTGCCTTTTCAGTTGGTAGACTCGGCCCCCTTCCGTGAGTTTGTGCAATGTGCGGTTCCTCAGTGGCAGGTTCCCAAACGCCACTTTTTCTCACGGAAGGCTATTCCGGCTCTCTACCGGCATGTGGAAGGCAATGTCTTGGCCTCGCTGGACAGGGCGGTCAGCGGTAAGGTGCATATTACCGCTGACTCATGGTCCAGCAGGCATGGACAGGGACGTTACCTTTCTTTCACGGCCCATTGGGTCACTCTTTTGGCAGCTGGGAAGGATGCAGGACAAGGTGCAGTAGTGTTGGAGGTTGTTCCACCGCCACGCCTCCAAAATGCTACTACTGGTTGTGACACACCTCTCTCCTCCACCCCCTCCTCTTCTTCTTCCTCCATGGCCTCTTCCTGTGGTTTGTCCTCTGAACCAGCGGAGCTCCGTAGCCGTTCAAGGGGCTACGCAAGTACGCAGGCAAAAAGATGCCATGCCGTGCTTGCGCTGGTGTGTTTGGGGGACAGAAGCCACACTGGGGCAGAGGTCCTGTCTGCTCTGCAGGGCCAGGCCGAGAGGTGGTTGACGCCACGCCAGCTTAAGCCAGGAATGGTGGTTTGCGACAATGGCACCAACCTCCTCTCCGCCCTCCGACAGGGACAACTGACCCATGTGCCCTGTGTGGCTCACGTCCTTAACCTGGTGGTGCAGCGGTTCTTGGGCAGGTACCCGGGCTTACAGGATGTCCTGAGGCAGGCCAGGAAAGTCTGTGTGCATTTCCGCAGATCTTATAATGCCAGTGCTCGCCTGGCTGAGCTGCAAAAGGAGTTGAACCTGCCCAAGAACCGCCTTATATGTGACATGCCCACCAGGTGGAACTCAACGTTGGCCATGCTGCAGCGGCTGCACACGCAGCAGAGGGCCATCAATGAGTACCTGTGCGACTACGGCACCAGGACAGGGTCAGGGGAGCTTGGTTTTTTTTCTCCACGCCAGTGGGGCATGATCAGGGATGCATGCACTGTCCTGGCACCATTTGAGGAGGCCACGAGGATGGTGAGCAGTGACAGTGCATGCATCAGTGACACTGTACCTCTTGTCCACCTGTTGGAGCACACGCTGCGTGGAATAATGGACAGGGCACTTGAGGCAGAACAGAGGCAGGAAGAGGAGGACTTCCTTGCCTCTCAAGGCCCCCTTTACCCAGACAGTATTCCTTCTGTCCCACCCATCGCACAGGAAGAGGAGGAGGAGGAGGAGGAGGAGGATTGTGTCAGCATGGAGGTGGAGGCTGGCACTCAGCATCATCAGCAGCAGTCTTTTAGGGATGATTTACAGTCCCAAGAAACCAGTGGACTTGTACGTGGCTGGGAGGAGGTGGCTGCGGATCATGTCGTCCTTAGTGACCCAGAGGACTCCGGAGCGAATGCCTCAGCAAACCTACGCTGCATGGCCTCCCTGATCCTGCAAAGTCTGCGGAAGGATCCTCGTATTCTTCGGATCAAGGAGAGGGACCATTACTGGCTGGCCACTCTCCTTGATCCACGGTACAAGGGTAAGGTTGCGGACCTTATGTTACCGTCGCAGAGGGAGCAGAGGATGAGACAACTCCGGGAGGCCTTGCAGAAAGGTCTGTGCAACGCGTTCCCAGAGACTGGGAGGTTACAAACTCCTGGTCCTGGACAACGAGTTGCTGAGGCTTCGGCCAGTCAAAGAAGGAGCGGTGGGGAAGGTGGCCGTCTGACCGATGCGTTCAGACAATTCTTTAGTCCGCAGCCCCAAAGTATGATCGGTTCCAGCAACCATCGCCAGCGTCTGATAAACATGGTGCAGGAATATCTAGGGGCAAGGTCAGACTTGGACACCTTCCCCACCGAAAATCCTCTGGCTTACTGGGTCTTGAGGATGGATCACTGGCCAGAGCTTGCACAGTATGCAATTGAGCTACTGGCCTGTCCTGCATCCAGCGTTCTTTCGGAACGCACATTCAGTGCTGCTGGAGGATTTGTCACGGATCACAGGGTGCGCCTGTCCACCGACTCGGTTGATCGACTGACTTTCATCAAGATGAACCAGTCTTGGATCACCACCAGCTACCACACACCTGATGCTGATATAACAGACTAATTGATTTTAACATGTCACATCCCTTCAAGACTGATGCTGATGCTGAGTGCCTGTGCTGTTATGTTGACTGGCTATCCTCCTCCTCCGAGTCCTCAATGATACGATTGATGATGATAGCTTGGAAGATCATTTTTGTTTATGGGTGCCGCCACCAGTGGCTAAGGCCCAATTTTTCAGCCCCTGTTTTACAGGGGCGTGTAATTACAATTTTTTTAGCAATAATTTGCCATAGGGCTCATTGCTGTGCTCCAAGTACAGTATCTGTGAGGGGTTGGAGTGTTGTGGCACCAGTGCCTAAGGCCCAATTTTTCAGCCCCTGTTTAACAGGGGCGTGTCATTACAATTTTTGAAGCAATACTTTGCAACAGGGCTCATTGCTGTGCTCCAAGTACAGTATCTGTGAGGGGTTGTAGTGTTGTGCCACCAGTGCCTAAGGCCCAATTTTTCAGCCCCTGTTCAACAGGGGCATGTAATTACAATTCTTGATCTAATAATTCACAGCAGGGCCCATTGCTGCACCCACCAAGAGTAACTCTGAGGGCTTACAGTGTTGTGGCAACGCCACCACCACCACCACCACGAAAGGCCCAATTTTTCAGCCCCTGTTCAAAAGGGGCATGTAATTACAATTCTTGATCTAATAATTCACAGCAGGGCCCATTCCTGCACCCACCAAGAGTAACTCTGAGGGCTTACAGTGTTGTGGCAACGCCACCACCACCACCACCACGAAAGGCCCAATTTTTCAGCCCCTGTTCAAAAGGGGCATGTAATTACAATTCTTGATCTAATAATTCACAGCAGGGCCCATTCCTGCACCCACCAAGAGTAACCGTGAGGGCTTACAGTGTTGTGGCAACGCCACCACCACCACGAAAGGCCCAATTTTTCAGCCCCTGTTCAACAGGGGCATGCAATTACAATTCTTGATCTAATAATTCACAGCAGGGCCCATTGCTGCACCCACCAAGAGTAACTGTCAGGGCTTACAGTGTTGTGGCACCAGCACCACCATCAAAGGCCCAATTTTTACTACCACTGTTCAACAATTATATGTAATTACAATTCCTGATATAATAGTTGACAGCAGGGTGTTCCAGCACCAACCAAGAGTAACTGTGAGTGCTTACAGTGTTGTGCCAACACCAACAACTAAGGGGCCTATTTCTGCAGAGTATATACGGCAGGTCCCTACTTTCAAACATCCAACTTACAAACGACTCCTACTTGCAAACGCAAGAAGACAACAGGAAGTGAGAGGAAATCTACCCCTTGGAAGGAAAATTCTCTCCTGTAAGAATTAATATGGGAGAAAGGTGTCTCCTCTGTACTGATGCTTTATCAGCAATCCTTGTTTCAAGAAAAACACCACATTTCAAAAACAGTTGTCATTGGGACGGAAAGTGAGGTGAAATGTTCTGAACAGGGGCACAGACAGCAAAACAAATGTTACAGGGGTGATAACCCTTACCTATGTTTTCCAAAAAGTTTAAAAATAGATTTTTGGGCTGGAGCTACACTTAAACAATGTACCTGTTCAAAATTACAAACAGATTCTACATAAGAACAAACCTACAGTCCCTGTCTTGTATGCACCGCCTGTATACGGCTGTTCAGAGTATATAGGGCCTTTTTTATTTTATGTGCGGGGTTCCCCTTAATATCCATACAAGACCCAAAGGGGCTGGTAATGGGCTGGGGTAGGGGGGGGGTCATGGGGTAGCTATGCCATTTTTCTTAAAGATTTTCATCCATATTACCGGGACCAGACATTACATTAAAGCCGCAAGCAGTTTTAAATGGCTTTTTTTTCCTTTAGAAGTGTCATTTTGTGCAGGGACAGTTCTAAACACGGGAAACACGTGGCACTTCACAGGCATACTTTAGACACCCCCCAGGTACGATATTTAAAGGAATATTTGACTTTTTTTTTTTCACTTTATGCATCATTAAAATGACTGCTCCCGAAAAACGACCGTTTTTAAAACTTCTTTTTGCATTGATACATGTCCCCTGGTGCACAACCCGGGTTCCCAAACCCTTTTTAGGACAATAACATGCATAATAGTTGTTATAATTAGCACTTTAGAATTCGAACGTTCGCATCCATTGTATTTAATAGGGTTCTAATGTTCGTACGAACTTTCGGTCCGTTTGCGGGTTCTGGTGCGAACCGAACCCGGGGGTGTTCGGCTCATCACTACCAATGAGGTTACAGGGAGTTTGGAACCTGGAGGGGGGTATAAATCAGTCAGGCAGACCCATGGTTAATTCCCTTAGAATGATGACCTGACCTGAACAAGACATGGTGACGTAGAACCTCTCTCTCTCTCTCTCCCTCTCTCTCTCTCCCTCCCTCTCCCTCTCCCATTTTAAGAAGATTAATCTTACTTCTCTTTTGCTCTCCTGTTTCTATTTGTATTATCATTTCTGTATAAATAAATGTAATTGTTTTTTTCTTTTCCCACCGTTATCGTTTCCTTTAATTTTTATATAGACAAAAGGTTTTAATGACTTATTTTAATAATTTAAGTGAGGTATAAATATGTCTGTAACAGATGGTGCCCCGTGTGAGGAAGTTTAAAAAAAACTTCTCAGAACTTAACTTTTTACCTTTTTGTCTATACGAATATTTTGATGAGACTGATTTTGAATAATTTATGTATATAGAATGAAATTGCAGCAGGGTGTCAGTATGAATGATAAGGGCTCTGTTTGGAATCTTGGAGGCAGTGGAAAAGGATATGTGCCTCTCTGCCAAAAAGCAATTTCAGTTGACCCTTTGAATGAGATTAGGCCAATCTTTGTGACTGAGACAAACCTAGGCGTATAGGGCTGCGTTTCCACTGGCGCAACTCCAATGTTGCATGATTCAGAGTATGACTTTGAGATGCAGCTTTAGTGCGACTGGGGTGTGGCTTTGAATGCGATTTTGATAGAGTCACTGCAGCTTTGAGTCACATAGATTGGAACAGGTGCTATTGAAATCAATGGGCTATGATTTGTAATGCGACTTTGTGTCCAAAGTCGCATGGCAATGGATTCAGTGGAAACGGAGACTAAATCACACTGAATTATCTGGATGTATGTGAATCTATATTTCTGTGTAAACTAATAACGGGGGATTGTAAGCTTTGTAATTAGATCTGTAAACACTGGCTATATTGTAACTGCTAAAAATCATATTGCAATTAGGTGGGCATCAGTTAAACTGCTTCCTGCACTACAAGCAATCATAGGGTCTAATCAAGCTTAACGCTTGGGAAGCCCTGTGATACAGTCATTTCTTTTAGAATACTTTGGAAAAGTCCACGGGGGGATTAAACTATTTAGTTTGGAAAATCTCCGGGCTAATTTTTTGAAGGACTATAGTCAGAACAGGGATTGTTCTGGCAAGTAGTGAAAAAAGTCAGCAACGGTGACAGGGGCAGTACCTGTCAACCCAATCATTGGCCAGAGCGTAGCTAAACTTTGGGAAAAAGCAACCTATAAGAGGTTTCGGGATCAGTTCAAGGTCCATTGTTTTTACCCACAGGAGGGTGAAAATCATCTTTCTGGTCCAATATAAGTTCAATGTGGCCTGCAATTGACAGGACGAACCACACATCTTTGCGGAAAAAGTGGGAGAATGTGGGCCTTGAGTTGGGAAATATGCAATATTGGGGATCGCTGGACTAGGAAACTGTATTTTAAAAGAAAAGGTACTGTCAAGCCAAACACTTTGGAAGCCATGTGGTACAGTCACCACGGGAAGAATAGAAAGAGATGCTTGGAGTGCATGGATGGTAGATAACAACTGATATTTTTAATAGGGACAAGCAGGGACAGCCACTAAAGATGGTGGTAGTCCACATCCCCCGATTAGTGACAGTGATGAACAGGGGGACGAGGCGGAACCTTACCAAACCGATGTTATGGGTTTAAGAAGCAGTACAGGTTATGATAGAAAAAACATGCTGATTTGTGTTATGTCTACAGTTCATCTTTGACCTAGCTAAGTGTATGAAAGTGTGTGTGGAGTATGCAATATACAGTATGTCATGTCGTGTGATGTGTGTTCTCAGTTGCTGACAGCCCAAATGACCCCCCTTCTTTCCAACCAGATCTGTGAGAATGTAAAACGGATTGTATTGACTTGCAAATGACCTGAGCCAAGATATATTCCGTATATACTCGAGTATAAGCTGAGTTTTTCAGCACATCTTTTTGTGCTGAAAATGCCCCCCTCGGCTTATACTCGAGTCTGTGTCCATCTTCAGATTTGTGTGCCTGTTCCTGGCCAGCTGTAGGTCTCCTGGACCCCAATCTTGGCACACATGTAGCCCCCCTCTTCCTCTAAAAGTGTAAAAAGTTTGTTGTCCGGGGAACCTACGGCCAGGGAGCAACGATTTTTCAAAGCCGGGCACTCCTTCCATAGACTCCCATGTTAAATGGTAATTTCTCCGGTGATTTTGGGGACCCGGTACTGGCCGGTCATAGGTCCCCTGGACCCCAAGCTTGGCACACATGTAGCCCCCCTCTGCATCTACAAGTGTGCAAAGTTTTTTGTCCAGGGACCCTACGGCCGGGGAGCACCGATTTTTCAAACCCGGGCACTCCTTCCATAGACTCCCATATTAAATGGCAGTCTAGTCACACAGCGCCAGAGATCAGGTAGGGAGATTGGGCCCAGTGAGGCATGGACACAGTGAGGCATGGACACAGTGAGGCATGGGCACAGTGAGGTATGGGCACAGTGAGGCATGGGCACAGTGAGGCATGCACATGGACACAGTGAGGCACAGTGAGGCATGCAGATGGACACCCTAGGCTTATACTCGAGTCAATAAGTCTTCCCAGTTTTTTGTGGTAAAATTAGGTACCTCGGCTTATATTCGGGTCGGCTTATACTCGAGTATATACGGTATCTGTAATAGTGAATTGAAAGTGCATTTACTAAAATGTGTTTGTTTTACAGAGACAGTTCTGCAAAGGGTTTTGTTGTGAAATATTACGATTGGTTGATAAATGGTACCGCTGGCATATATGAAGAAAAAAGAACAAATCCACATAGGGCAGTATTGTTTGGAAAATTTATTGTGGAACAATCCCCCAAGTACCCCCTTTACATATGCACGTACCACATAATTGTAATAAACAGGCGATATAATAAACTGAGCGCTTCAGTGCTTGAGACTTGCCTCTGATGAACGCCGCTATGCAGTTCCTTTGGCGTCTTCCTGGTTCGGCAGGTCCTGGAGCGCAGAAGCGTCACTTCCGGTTTGCTTGGTGTGCTGGTCACGCCCTGACGTTTCGTCACTTCCTGACTTCTTCTGAGAGCGTGACCAGCCACCATAGCAACCGGATTTTGTACACACTTGGCTTCCGCCCTTCTAATGGCGTATGAGCACTCTGTCTGCACCCGCGTCATCACGTGTGCGCACTCGAGCACCCACGTCCGTGCCCTATTGTGGGCAGAAGTCGTCCATCAAGCCACTGGGCAGATCCGAATTGCACTGCCCTGATTGGCGCGTGCACCCGGTCTGCGGTCTGATAGGATCGTCATCATGACATACATATTAAAACGATATGGATGAGCGATTAACTCATTTAGAGCATATTGAAAATGATCATTATTCCTGCTACTGTACCGGAGTCATTACGACCTAGCAGCCCATAGCAAGACACACTTCTGAATGACACATATTCAGCGGCCATAACAATAACCCATAAGGAACACCGATTCCTATGGTTAGTTTGAGACACATTGTGCGATGTCCTGTGTAAATAGACAAGCACAACCTGCTGTGCAATATTCTGTCTCGTATTGAGATTGTGTCATTAAAATGTGTTTTTAGCACTTGTACAACCTATTCCCTACTGGGCACGTGTAAACCTTTATATGAAAGTATATATAAACTTGATATAGAAATATATATAAATTGGTGTAAAAACATATAGAAAATTTCTATATCGATAAAAAATTCTATATCGATAAAAAAATCCTATCTCGATAAAAAACAAGCTTTTGATGAACCTAATATATCTCTTTAAAAATATACAAGAAAATGCTCTTACCTAAAACCACATATACCATATAAATTACATATAATCATTCACAAAGATATGCATATAAAATGAATATTTTTAAAATATTATAAAAACAAATCTGGATGATATGTCTTTAAAAAGTGTCTAAAAAAGAGCCTGAAAAAGAGGCGCTTGCTGATTCTCACCCTGGTCTCTATGGTCCTAGTTGTCTGAAATTTCAAGCCTGGCTCAAGCTTTCTAATTAATCAGACTGTGTGTATTGGGTCTCTGGTTGCTGATTGGTCCCCATGTGTCAACCCTTCCCAAATCAATACATGAATTATCTATTAAGGGTGGGGGTGAGAATACTGATATTGGAGAAGGTGGAAATTGTCTTAAAGAGACATCAAAAAGGAGAGATCAAAAAAAAGGGAGAGAGAGATATGTAAGAAAATATATTCTGGAGCGGGTGGGACTGATGTGTGAGGAGGGGTCCTTCCCAACTCATTATGAGTTGCTTATAAAGCAATTGATGTCAAGTTCTACATTGAGTCCTTTAGGTACCAGAACATCTGTTAAGAAAATCCATTTTGTTTCTTTCTTGTATAATTCCCGTACTTTGTGTGAGCCCCTCCAATTAGGCTCTAGGCATTCTATGCCCCAGAATTGAAGGCCTGAGGCATCCTGATTATGTTGTTTAAGCTTAAAATGTAACGACACATTATGGTCTTTAAAGCCGATCTTAATGTTGTGAATGTGCTCTGCTATTCTTATTCTGAGGAGTCTCTTAGTGCGTCCTATGTACAGGAGACCGCAAGGACATTTCAGAGCATACACTACAAAGCTGGTGTTGCATGTGATAAACTGTTCAATGTAGAATTGTTGATGATTAGAAGGAGAGACAAAATTCTCTAGACTTCTTACTGGCTGTGCTACTTCCCTACACGCTTTACACCTCCTACAGGCAAAGAAGCCATTTTGGTTCCAAAATGTTGGAGGTTTGCTTGGAGGGTCTAGGATTTTTTTCACTACTCGATCTCCGTAGTTGGGAGCTTTCAGATATATAAACTGAGGTTTCAGGGGCAGAACTGGGCCCAATTTTTTGTCCATTAATAGTATATGCCAGTGTTCATTAAAAATTGCCTCTACTTCCCTGTATTGAGTGTGGAATTGTGATATAAACCCCCATTCCTTTGAGTTGGTTCCACCCGTTACTGGTTTGGGTTTTGTTTCTAAGCATGTTTCCCTCGGTATTAAAGCCACCTCTTCCACGATTTTTTGCAGGGCTTTAGGAGCATAACCCTTTGCCGCAAATCTGTCAGTAAGGACTTTTGCTTGTGTGAGGAAATTGTCATTATCTGAACAATTACGTTTCACTCGCATGATTTGGCCTTTCGGTATGTTTCTCAGCCATTGTGGATGATGACCACTTGTAGTCGGGAGGTAACTATTTCTGTCTGTTTGTTTAAAAAAGACCTTAGTCCCAAACTCCAAGTTTTGGCGATAGACCGTGACATCTAGGAAGTTTATCGTTTCTCTGTGCCATTCAAAGGTTAGTCTGATATTATTACTATTGATGTTTAAAACCTTTAAAAACTCATGTAGAGATTCTACTGGACCAGCCCAGATTAAAAACAGGTCATCTATAAAACGTTTGTAAAAAATGAGCTCTGCTCTTCTGTCTTTAAAAATCACTTTATCCTCCCATTCCGCCATAAAAAGATTTGCGATGCTGGGGGCAAATTTAGCCCCCATTGCAACGCCCCTTTGTTGCAAATAAAATTTATTGGCGTACCAAAAGTAGTTGTGCGAGAGACAGTAGTCCAGGGCATGGCCAATGAATACTTTTTGATTATGAGGTAGGTCTTCCCTCTTACTCAAAGCCCAATTAAGGGCTAGTAAGGCGTCATCATGTTGAATGATAGAGTAGAGGGAGGCCACATCCAATGTTACCAATAGAATTTCTTGGTCTTCAGTTATTGTAACATTTTGTAGGTAATTGAGAAAATCTTTGGTGTCCCTCAGGTATGCTTGTGTAGTTGTCACACTTTTTTGTAAAAAGGTGTCTAAATATTGTCCCATTCTTGATGCGATAGAGTCTATGCTGTTTACAATGGGCCTAGGCGGTGGGTTGGTGGAATCTTTATGAATTTTTGGTAGTGTGTAGATCGTAGGGATTTTGCTACATAGCTGGTACCAGATAATGCCTTTCTTTATCTGATAGTACTCCCAGTTTGGTACAGATTCCCACTAGTGTTGTTAGCTGGTTCCTAAAGGCTTGTGTTGGGTCACAGTCTAAGGCCTTATAGGTAATTTTGTCTGCTAACATCTGTGTGATTTGAGCATGGTACATGTCTTTTGGTAATATAACGACTCCACCCCCTTTATCGGCTGGCCTAATGATAATGTCCTTTCTTTTTTCTAGTGCATCAATCCCATCCTGGATGTGTTTCAGGCTTGTGTTCTTTTTGGGTACCAGTTGGTTCAGGTCACGTATGATTAAACCCTTAAAAACCTCAACCTGGTGGTTGGGATTATTCAGGGGGTTGAACAGCGATTTATTTTTTAATCCACTGTTTACAATCCCCTGAGGGTTCATGTGAGTGATCGTATTTTGTGTGCCTAGCCCCACAAAATGTTTTTTTTTATATTTAACTTTCTCATGTATTTATGTACATCTATGTACACATTGAATTTGTTTACTGGCTGCTTCATCCCGCATTTGAGGCCCATGTTGAGGATATTAATCTCTTTATGCAACAGCTCTACTGGACTTAAATTGAATATACCGTTAGTGGTTTTGCATTCTTTTTCTGGACTTTCCTTCTGGCCCTACATCCTCTGGTTCTGTGTTCCTTTGATCTGTATAATGGTTTTGCTCTCTGGTCCATTGGTTCTGAGATTGAGGATCTCTCCAATCTTGGTTTCTTAAATGTGCTGGAGGGTATTGGGGTTTTCCTCTGTGTGGTGGGAAGCCACGGCCCCTTTGCTGTCCTCTCCCTCCCCTCCCTAAAAAAGGACGAGGTGCTGGGAAATTATTGTGCTGCTCCAGGGGTTGAAATTTGTTTTGCGTTGGTATCTGATACGGTGTGTAAGGACGATTGTTATGTTGTTGATTATTCACCTGATTATTCTTCCCGCCTCTTCCTCTTGGTTTCCCCTTTTTACTTGGAATTGGGGTGGAGAAGTTTGTGGGTAAATTGAATTCTATCTCGTCGTCACTTATAAAGCCGCGTACCCTGTCCATCAATGTGGTTATGGCTTGATTGATTAGTGGTTCGGTTGACCGGGGCTTTTCTATTAAATTTATATTCTCCGGCAACGTCTGTTGCCAGGCATAAATGCTGTTGGTCTTGAAATCTCCCATATCTCTGTGATATTTCTTTATTTTCTTTTTCTGGGTATCTTTGTCCACTTTCTCCAATCTTCTATTGGTTCTGGTATTAACCACTTCCCTACCCAGCCATAGTCAAATGACGTCCACAGATGGGATCTCCCATCCTGGGTGGACGTCATATGACGTCCTGGCTTTGTAGGGGGATATCTAAATGATGCCTGCAGCTAGAGGCATCATTCAGATATCCTTTTGAAGTGCCGGCGATTCTGTGCACCATAAGAATGATCATAGCGGCGGTTCCACTGATTGATCGTTCTTATAGGCGGCGGGGGGACATCCCCCCTCCCCCCGCCATCCGGTGCTTCTCCGGGTTCTCCCGTGCGATCGGGGATCCGGAGAGAATTTTCCGGCGCCGTTGGTGGGTCACGTGACGAGCTTAGAGATGACTGGTGACCAGATGGTCACCAGTCATCTCTATGATCGTCGGAGGCCCGGGCGCGATGTGATGACGTCACGCCCGGGTCCTCAAATGTAAACAAAGCCGCCATTGCGGCTAGTAAGTATGAGATCAGTGAAAAAAAATTCACTGATCTCATGCTTTCCAGCCTGGAGGAGAGATGTGGGGTCTTATTGACCCCGCATCTCTCAATAAAGAGGACCTGTAACACACATTCCTATTACAAGGGATGTTTACATTCCTTGTAATAGGAATAAAAGTGATCAAAAAAAAAAAGTAAAATAATTGTAGAAAAAAAAAAAAAAAAGTAAAATAAATAAATAAATAAAAAAAAATAATTAAAAATTAAAACGCCCCTGTAGCTCCTGATCAGAAGCGAATGCACACGTAAGTCGCCCACATATGTAAACGCCGTTCAAACCACATATGTGAGGTATCGCCACGTGCGTTAGAGCGCGTGCAACAATTCTAGCACTAGACCTCCTCTGTAATTCTAACCTGGTAACCTGTAAAAAAAATTAGAGCGTCGCCTATGGAGATTTTTAAGTACCGAAGTTTGGCGCCATTCCATGAGTGTGCGCAATTTTAAAGCGTGACATGTTAGGTATCTATTTACTCGGCGTAACATCATGTTTCATATTTCCCAAAAAATTGGGCTAACTTTACTGTTTTGTTATTTTTGAATTCATGAAACCATTTTTTTTTTTTTTAAAAAGGCGTTTGAAAAATTATTGCGCAAATACCGTGCAAGAAAAAAAGTTGCAATGACCGTCATTTTATTTCCTAGGGTGTCTGCTAAAAACATATATAATGTTTCGGGGTTCTGAGTAATTTTCTAGCAAAAGAATGATGATTTGTATATATAGGAGAGAAGAGCTAGAATAGGCCCGGTATGGAAGTGGAATAAAAAGCCCTGTATTGAAGTGGTTAAAGTCAATCATAGGTTGAGTGTCTTTAATAGGATCTAATTGTTGTTGTAGTGCATTAATTTTAGTCTCCAGGATGGTCATTTTTCTTTTCTTTCTCTGTAGGATCAGTTCTTGCAACTTGAAGCCTACCCCATTGAAAAAATCAAACCATTCTCTTATGGAGCCGGGATTATCAAACCCATCCTGGGGTACGACCTCCCATCTTAGGCTACGGACGATGATTTTCTCTTTTATATACTGCTCTAGGGTGCAGATATCCCACCATGTCCTTACTTGTTTTTCTAAAATGTTTTTCTAAAATGAGTGGCAGTGGGTTCACTATCGGAAAATATTGCATCTATATTGATGATTCTATTGCTTAAAAATCTCAGAGCATCCATAGCTGCGTAGTAGTAAAACTGTGTGAATCAATGAAAGATACTAAATAATCTGGCCCCCCTTCTTAGTAGCACTAATAAAAAAACTACAAAGATAAAAGGCACTAGAATAAAATGCACTAGCTTGCAATATGTACAATGACAGCAGCCGCTTAAAATCAAACGTAAATGCAATGTAAACACAGTGTTAAAAAACGTATATGAAAAGTTCAGAATAAAACTGCAGCAGCGCTACAGACAAATGTCCATATGTGCGTCTTCTATATAATTTAATCATATAGGTAGTGTGTAGATAGTGAACGGTGAGTCTGGTTGTAATCGATTCAAATCCTAGTTCCAGTGCTCCTTTCACCAAGTGTATTTCACCACGTGGGGGGATTGAAGGTCCCCTAATGGGGATGCACTCACCAGATGTTAAATCAATATGGGCATATATAAACCATCCTCCTCTAATGTTTTCTGTCTTCTTTACCACAATACTACATCAATGGTACCGCTGGCATATATGAGGAAAAAATAATAAATCCACATAGGGCAGTACTGTTTGGAAAATTTATTGTGGAACAATCCCCCAAGTACCCCCTTTACATATGCGCGTACCACATAATTGTAATAAACAGGCGATATAATAAACTGAGCGCTTCAGCGCTTGAGACTTGCCCCTGATGAACGCCGCTATGCAGTTCCTTTGACGTCTTCCTGGTTCGGCAGGTCCTGGAGCGCAGAAGCGTCACGGTTTTCTTGGTGTGCTGGTCACGCCCTGACGTTTTGTCACTTCCTGACTTCTTGTGAGGGCGTGACCAGCCACCATAGCAACCGGATTTTATACACACTTGGCTCCCGCCCTTCTAATGGCGTAGGAGCACTCTGTCTGCACCCGCGTCATCACGTGTGCGCACTCGAGCACCCACGTCCGTGCCCTATTGTGGGCAGAAGTCGTCCATCAAGCCACTGGGCAGAGCCCTATTGTGGCACCCACATCCGTGCCCTATTTGAACCGATTACAACCAGACTCACCGTTCACTATCTACACACTACCTATATGATTCAATTATATAGAAGACGCACATATGGACATTTGTCCGTAGCGCTGCTGCAGTTTTATTCTGAACTTTTCATATAAGTTTTTTAACACTGTGTTTACATTGCATTTACGTTTGATTTTAAGCAGCTGCTGTCATTGTACATATTGCAATCTAGTGCATTTTATTCTAGTGCCTTTTATCTTTGTAGTTTTTTTTATTAGCGCAGAGTGATACTAAGAAGGGGGGCCAGATTATTTAGTATCTTTCATTGATAAATGGTACCGTTGAAAGGTTCATGGCAAGTTGCAAATTTTTTCTCACCATGGTGAATACATTTTTTTTTTGTGGGGAATTATTGGTATACCATAAAACAAAAATCCACCTGGTATTAATATGTATTAAGTAATAAATATTAATAAAAAGTTGAGCTCAACAATTTTTGGTATTTTAAAAAAGTGCACGGTTTATGTAATGTATATTTGTTTTTTTTATATACTAATGTCTTGTTACAGGTATATAACCATTGTTTTTTGTTTCCAGGCGAAAAATGGAATGTTTATTACTAACTTTTATTGGTGTTTTATCCCTCAGATTTGATAATTGGGTTTTCTGGCTTTCAGAACAAGAGGAAATCATAGCCTCCATAGGCAACTTTATAAAAACAAAAAAAAAATTCTTTCACCTGGTTTGTCGGGGTTATGTGGTCTGTTTTATACTATTTGTCAGTCCATTCGGTTGTGTTTTGGACCACCTAGTGTGATGTATGTTCTGATCCACTGAGTAGCAGAACCAACTAACTGAAGTCCGCATATTAGTTTTTATAAATGAAAAGTTGAGTAAGACTGCAGGGGATAATTGGCACTCTAACACATATGTTAGGCTAAGAAGCATTATAAATCTCTGCCAGGGGTACTGCACTTAGTGGTAAAAGGGTTTTGGGGTATTCTCCAGAGTTTGAAATGGATCGGCCATAGATCCGTTGCATATCTGTTTCCTATTACCAAAGAACAGCCATGCTGATACGTGTAGTTCTATGGCTCCTCAGTACTGAAAGGGATTTTTCTTAGTCTATTGGTCAGTTGTGTCTGGTAGCAGCAGTTCCTCGAGCTGGATACACATTATGCAATTTTTGTTTTCCAATTTCTTTTAGATTTACCTGCAGATGTGTGGTATGAGGGCCTGCCTGATTGCATACAAGTTGAGAGTGTATAGGTCTGGCCTCATATTTTATAGTTTTGGTTAAGTCTGGAGAAAAGTTGTGCAGGAAGATTACATGGGGTGTTACCAGCTGTTCCAAGAGCCCTCACTTCCGATATATGTGTGGGCATGCTATATTCTCCTCAGTTAATACCCATAGGTCTCCTTCCTGTCTTAGATTACTTGTGTACCTTAACTGGTTGTCTGTGTCTTGCATGCCAAGAAGACCAGTGCCCCAGCGTGGCACTAGGCTCCTGTCATTCATGTGAGTCCTGTCTGAATAGTGTAGGCAGTTTGTTTTGTAGGGGTGAAGGATAACATTGTCTGATTACCGAATTGATAGAGGAGGGAGAAGGTGTGCAGCCTCTATGAGGGATCGGGTGTACCTGGTGGCAGGTGGTTTTCAATCTGGGTATCCAGACAATTTTTCATACTTAGCTTGATGGCGACTGTCTTTGGAGCAGGAGGCGGGTCACTGGGTACCGTAAACACTATTGAGCTGGAGATAATCAGGAACACATTGGGAGGTCCTGGGCTACATATCAGGGAAGGGTTAGGAAATCCAACTTGCTCTGGCCAGTATCCAAAACCTCGGATAGGTGACTGACTCTTACTCAGTGGGACAAGTTCCACTTTGCAAAGACAGGCAGGTGGGGTAGTATCTGAATTGACTATGAGTCCTATAGAGTGGTGGAGGACTCAGTTCCAGGGTTGTCAAATCTAACTTGTACTATTCTCATCCCTAATGGCAGGGACGGAACATTGTGCGTATATCACGGTCAATTTGGGTACTATCCTATCAGACTCTACTGGGTTACACCCTGGAGTCCATCTTGTTCTGGGGGTTTTGAGTCTGGACAGGAATTGAAAGAAGGAAATGTTTTTTAAGGGGGGACATGTGGGATACTGAATATGGTGCAGTTATCTAGGAGACTGGCACCTAAGCATAATAAGGTGTGTCTGTTGACCAGACTAGAGGGTACCTGGCGACACATCAATGGGGTGAAAACGTCCTCGTAGGGGTGGTGTATCAATCTTAGCAGTCCTATAGAGAAGCTCTTGGTTAGTGGACATGGGGGAAACCAGAACTGGTCATGTGGGAGATACACCTAATTGATGCCTCACCTGAGAGGTTTGAAACCCTGCACAGGTAATGCCAGGGACTACACACAGGAGCATGCTCCGTTGAACAAAGGGAATAAACACTGGCTACCAAGGTACAGTATGCCTTCACCACATGGCGCTCCAGCATCTCATAGAGGTTGATAAAAACCTATTACCCTATATGTGCTGAATATACTCTGAATCAAGTGCTGTCAGTATATCAGTGGCTTGCTCCCAGAGATGTGTGGAACGTTTATTTCTGAGGAGTAACCCGAAAGAGGAGGGATGTATTCAGCACTATATTAGGGGGAATAGGAGCTGGGATGGGTGTTAGTAAGGGAGTGGACAGCGGTCTCCTGAGGAACAAACTCGCAGCCATAGCTTCAGACAATAAGCACGGCTTTGTTGCTCAGAGAGATTGGTGGCATCCTTGCAAAGTCACATAAATACTCAGTGTAAAGTGGCTCAAGATTTTGTCAACCATGGTGAGAGGTTGGTAGAGAGTGTGAGATGGTATAGGACAGAAATATGCCATTGGCTCTGGCGTACATCAAGCTGATTGTACAAATCTCTGTATGAGGGGCAGTGGCCTGATGAGTTAGCATCACCGCTCAGTAAGACTTTGCCAAAACACATCACTTACACCAATCCAAAATGGTGGTTGAATGCCTGGATGGGCTGTACTAGTTTGGATTGTGGAAAGGTGTTATGCTGTATGATCTCATATACAGAAATGCAGACTCGGTCTGTATAGTTGGTGGCATCAATGGCTTACTGACAGGGGAATTCTATCTTGTTGCATTTGTGGATAAGTGACCCACATGTGATCAGAGGGTACATACGCTGGGGGGCAGGTTGATATTTCCCTCTGTCAGAAGCGTGACCATGATGTCCTTGCATGCCAGGTCAATACACGGTGGTGAACGAGAAATGTTGGGAAGGTATTTCACTCTGTGTTCTGGATGGGGAGATCATTGCTGGAAAGGAAGCACTGGGGAATTATTTAGGACATAGGCGAGTTTGGTTCTTTGTACTAGAGGATACCGATGTGGCGTTAGGTTCAAGAAACACCCTAGTTCCATGACTAACAGTAGGTAGGGGTGCATGGTCACTGAAATCCAGGCACAGGGATAGAATTTTGTTGGTTTTGTCATTGCTTCAATTGTGTAGGTGTTGTTAGACTCAATACCGGATGTCGGGGTACTGGTGCTGGTATCACATGTCCAATGATGCACTGTTTTCAGCATCAGGTTAAATTGTACTCAGCGGGGTACACTACCTATGGGAGTCTATTGTACCTATACTCTTGTCCTTGAGAGGGATATAGAAGGAACCCCGGGTTGCACCCCGATAGCCCCTGAAGAAAGGTTTTATAACAAACCTGACATCCCCTTACACTTACTGAAACTTCCGTTGGCATTCGGGGTGGAGTTAAAAGTTGGGTAGTTAAACTTTGGGCAACAGGATTTAAATGGTGCCAACAGTTTGGGCAAGGCGTGAATAAAAAGGCCCTTCTCTAGGGGTTGATAGTCTAAGGATATGGGGTGGAACAAAAATAATAGCCGCTGGGAATTATCTGATATGGAGTTGGCTGAGGTAACATTTTAGGTGGAGGTGGGGTAGGCTTCCCGGAATAAAAGAGTGTTTAGGGACACCTAGGTGTGAAAAGGCTAGGGCCTGGCTGGACATATGGGGGTGGGGAGTTCCAGAGGTTCTGGAGCAGTCCTGAGGTTGAGCATGGGAGGAGATAACAAGGGAGATGGAAATCAGGATGTTTTAGGGCCAAAACTTTAGTAAACTCCACCCTGTTGCGGTCCCAATGCGGGTCACTATTAAGAGACCTATTTAGAGTATTTTGCGCATTTAAGAGAGGACCCTAGAACTATATTTTCTTGTTTTTTTGTTCTAGGGATAAGCCTCTTCAATCTGTAATAATAAGAGCAGTCGGGTTTGAATAAATTCTAAAAAGTTTTTTGGCAACCATTGTTTTAGCCACTCCTTTTTAATATTTTTTTTATTTTTTGTTTTGTACCCGACTTGTAAATTGTTAGTGACAGTGATCCTGTTCACCTGTTGATCACTAGTAGGGGAGAAGAGTTATCTATTTTTATTTTTTGTTCCTCTTTTATTTTTTTCTGCAACAGCCGCAATGTATTTTTCGAGGCACTGTTTCAGGACAGTTATATATTGTTCGTTGGTTTTTATGAATGCAGATTCAGTGTTCTTTGACATAAAGTGGAATCTGTGACAAACGGTCTGGGTCGAAGCAGCATTGAACCTGTATGTTTTGTTGCTTATTTTACTTTTTTCTCTTCTTTCTCTTTCCTACATTCTTTGTTTCATATTCTGATCTTTAATCACTTTAAGTGATGGTACCAGTCCATTAGCTGATAATTTTCTGCTTTATCTTTAAAAATAAATGTATTCATCTTCTGGAACTTTTGGTTGAATATCAGAGATGAGTAGTGAATTGTAAGGGTTTACCGTCTCTGCCCGACTCCATTTTTAAGAGTCCAGTGGGTCCTATAGAATGGGTTCCTGAAACATACAAGTACCATATTTCACAAAGTATCCCTGGACATCCAGGTCTTATGTCTTAATGTAATTCTACCTCCCAAATGTAATTGTACCTCCCCTAGTCTGCCTACTGCTTTAACCTGAGCCCTGTGAACAGGTGTGGTGAACCCAGGGACCTGGCAATAGCAGGCAGTGTTGACAATCCCTACCATGGATGATACTGGCCGTGGCTCGGACTCTGTACCCTGTGGGGATCCCACCTTACTCGTCCACATTACACCCCTCATAAGTATTTAGTCTTAATGGCCACGCCACTGCTCCTGTCTGACATTCCTCCAATAACTGTACACTGACCATCTACTTTTCTGTTTTTGTTTTTTGTATTCATGCACGACTGTCCGGAGGCCCGCCCAACCACCACCTGAAGAAGCAACGATAACCAAGTCATTTCTTGAGAAAAACGTGCCACGAATAAGACTCTCCTTAACTTTCCTTCACCGTGCTGAAAAGTGCTGTCTCGCGGTCCGATCCAATCGTGACAATCATAACACCATATTTCCAAGTTACAGGACTAGCATTAATGTTTGAGTTACGCTCTTCCAATGCAGAGGGGCGATGAAACATTGCAGTACAGACTCTCATGGGTCGGATGTGAAGTCTCAAAGGCACCAGGACTGTCTCAAGTCTACCTTGATGGGTTGCGGCGGGTTCAAGAAAGGAAGAGGCCGCAGTGGTGGTGGGGGAAGGGTCGGGGGCTTCTGGGCCATTGTGGGTGGGTACAAGATCATTGAAGGAGGTCATAAGTTCAACAATGAACTTGAGGGGGTACTGTGGTGGATATTTTGAACATTTCATATTCATATCCTGGGCTCTAAATAAACCACCATGCCCCCAATGGACACGTGTATATGTATATGTAGGTGGACGGGTATAACCGTATATGATGTTAGAGGAATATATATATTTTGTGATATGAGGCCAACTTATATTCTAAAAGGACCTTCTTACTGTCTACTGGGAATATAAGTTGAATGTCGTCGGGTGATAATTAAATTATTTAAATTATCCTTTTGTTTTGAAGAGAGCCAGGACAGACGGAAAGGCTCCATCACAGCAGGGGCCCTTAGCATGCTAATGTGAGAATTGGGTGGGCTGTAGATCAATGGGTTTGTTTATTACATATAACAGACAGAGAGGCACAGAGAGTTACCTGAAACATTTAGGAGGCTTGAGATGCAGCCAATCAGGATCTGAGAAAACTTTGAACCAATGAATATCTAGGCTTGAGATTCAACCAATCAGTTTAGGATGCAACTATAGACCAATGAGGTTACAGGGAGTTTGGAACCTGGAGGGGGGTATAAATCAGTCAGGCAGACCCATGGTTAATTCCCTTAGAATGATGACCTGACCTGAACAAGACATGGTGACGTAGAACCTCTCTCTCTCTCTCCCCTCTCTCTCCCTCTCCCTCTCTCTCTCTCTCTCTCTCTCTCCCATTTTAAGAAGATTAATCTTACTTCTCTTTTGCTCTCCTGTACCTATTTGTATTATCATTTCTGTATAAATAAATGTAATTGTTTTCTCTTTTCCCACCGTTATCATTTGCTTTAATTTTTATATAGACAAAAGGTTTTAATCACTTATTTTAATCATTTAAGTGAGGTATAAATATGTCCGTAATAGGAGGTTGTTGGCCAAGATCTTGCGATACATGGCCCCATCCATCCTCCCCTCAATACTGTGCAGTCGTCCTGTCCCCTTTGCAGAAAAGCATCCCCAAAGAATGATGTTTCCACCTCCATGGTTCAGGGTTGGGATGGTGTTCTTGGGGTTGTACTCATCCTTTTTCTTGAGTTTAGACCAAAAAGCTCTATTTTTGTATTTTTGTCTCATCAGACCACATGACCGTCTCCCATTCCTCCTCAGGATCATCCAGATGGTCATTGGCAAACTTCAGATGGGCCTGGACATGCGCTGGCTTGAGCAGGGGGACCTTGCGTGCACTGCAGGATTTTAATCCATGACGGCGTAGTGTGTTACTAATGGTTTTCTTTGAGACTGTGGTCTCAGGTCACTTCAGGTCATTGACCAGGTCCTGCCATGTAGTTCTGGGCTGATCCCTCACCTTCCTCACGATCATTGATGCCCCACGAGGTGAGATCTTGCATGGAGCCCCAGACCGAGGGAGATTGACCGTCATCTTGAACTTCTTCCATTTTCTAATAATTGCGCCAACAGTTGTTGCCTTCTCACCAAGCTGCTTGCCTATTGTCCTGTAGCCCATCCCAGCCTTGTGCAGGTCTACAATTTGCCTTGTCAAAATATTTTATTGATTGGATCAACAAGTAAATACAAGCAGTTGTAATAAATAATACAACAGTAAACAAATCATGTTTAACATAAATGGTAGAATTTTAAGGTCCACTAAGTAGCTACTGTTAGGTAGGTTATTTGACCATTACAGAAAAGAAAAGTAAATTAGTTAATACAACTAAGAATAATTAACTACGATTGAAATAATGCTACCATATAGAGTATTAGCTTGGACCAGAGCTGTTAAAAATTGTTAAATAGAATAATTCTTAATTACTGTTCAGTGCAGGTCTACAATTTTATCCCTGATGTCCTTACACTCTCTGGTCTTGGCCATTGTGGAGAGGTTGGAGTCTGGTTGATTGAGTGTGTGGACAGGTGTCTTTTATACAGGTAATGAGTTCAAACAGGTGCAGTTAATACAGGTAATGAGTGGAGAACAGGAGGGCTTCTTAAAGAAAAAATAACAGGTCTGTGAGAGACGGAATTCTTAGTTGTTGGTAGGTAATCAAATACTTATGTCATGCAATAAAATGCAAAGTAATTATTTAAAAATCATACAATGTGATTTTCTGGATTTTTGCTTTAGATTCTGTCTCTCACAGTTGAAGAAGTAAATGGAAGTTTGGGACTTTGAATGACAGGCTTTTTTATGTCTATCATTTGGGAGCTGCGATGAGCTCTGCGCGTCCGCTTCGCTGTCCCCCTTCCCCCGCCCATTGGGCGATGGGTTGTGTGATGGTGGGGCCCGGGCACACAGCGCATCGGCGTCATGCATCCCGCCCAGCGTGGCACGTCACATGTTGGCGTCATGACGCTGAGCGTGCGTTCATCCATCTCAGCCAGCGTAGCTTGGCGACACAAGCTCCTCCATGTGTGTCCCCCCACCCACGTCGGGGGTTCCTCCTGGCTTACGCTTTGCCTGCATGATGCTGGTGATCATTAGCCTGCACCTGTGTGGGTGGGGTGTTCTCTATTGAATACACAATGCTGGTGATCATTAGCCTGCACCTGTGTGGAGTGCTCTTATATGAACCCTCCCCAAACACACCTTCACCACTATCCTGAGACGCCATACAGCACCATGGTTCATGGATCGGTCCCTGCATTTTTGGGACTCCTGGGATTTGAGCATCAGGTAATTTTACCTTTTATTTCCCCATTGTGGTCCTTCCCCCACCGGGCATGAACATGTTTTGACATTTTTATTTTGGGTTATTTTTTAGATTGCCTTTGGCAGCCACCTTTGCTTCAATTTTTATTACAAACATCAACACTGCATGTTCCGGTGTCCCTGGGAGGGCTGCGATAGTACACCCCGCCTAAGTGCGGCCATATATCACCTCAGCTCCCATGACAAACCTATCTCTGGTCAGGGCTTCATATGCACCATACCCATTGTACCAGATTCCATGTAAGTACTCAAGATGGGCTTTTGTGTTCCATCATCTAGTTCCTTTGACCAGCAACCAGATTTAGTTATTTACACTTCATTATATATTTTTTAGATGTCCTGAGCACTAGCCCCTGAAGAGTGTAACTTATACACAAAACACGTCAGGCATCAGAAAACGCATCAACTCAGTTGACAACACTATCATTTACTCGTACCTTTACTGGTTTTATATGCAAATTTTTTCATGTTTTTAGCGCTTGTTGCCATGTGATATCTGTACATATGCAATTCACTGAATGTATTCCATTATCCATACGGATCACTATGTGGCACCTGGTCACACATTGATGTACCTTGTTGCTTATATTGTGCATACCCATACTTATGTGTGTGTAACTCTAGGGAATCGCATCAACCAGAATGTTTTTCCTTCCATGTGATTTCTGTTTGGAGATGTGTCATGCGTTTATTTTGAATAAACATGTACCTTTTTTACCTACACCATGTCTACAGTCTCATTCAAAGTCCCAAACTTCCATTTACTTCTTCCAATTAGGGATAGGGGTGCACCACATATCCGCCTCATTTAAAGTCCCAACCCCCCCCCCCCTTCTGTTCTTCCAATAGGGATGGAGACTGTTAGACAGGGTAGGCAGTTTTCCCCTGCCACCCAGGTGTTAGGTTGCTAAGCCCCATTAGGTAATATGCCTTATTGAGGCTGTGCTCTCTCAGGACATGGTTCATCCATGTCCATGAGAATGGGCAGCATACATGCGTTTTACCATGGTTCTGGGATTGGGGTTTGGTCTTTTGCATGTCCCTGGCTTTTTTATGTCTGTCATTTGGGAGCTGCGATGCGCTCTGTGCGTCCGCTTCGCTGTCCCCCTTCCCCCGCCCATTGGGCAGTGGGTTGTGTGATGGTGGGGCCCGGGCACACAGCGCATCAGCGTCATGCATCCCGCCCAGCGTGGGACGTCACATGTTGGCGTCATGACGCTGAGTGTGCGTTCATCCATCTCAGCCGGCGTAGCTTGGCAACACGAGCTCCTCCGTGGGTGTCCCCCCACCCACGTAGGGGGTTCCTCCTGGCTTACGCTTTGCCTGCATGACGCTGGTGATCATTAGCCTGCACCTGTGTGGGTGGGGTGTTCTCTATTGCCTACACAATGCTGGTGATCATTAGCCTGCACCTGTGTGGAGTACTCTTATATGAACCCTCCCCAAACACCCCTTCACCACTATCCTGAGACGCCATACAGCACCATGGTTCATGGATCGGTCCCTGCATTTTTGGGACTCCTGGGATTTGAGCATCAGGTCATTTTATCTTTTATTTTCCCATTGTGGTCCTTCCCCCACCGGGCATGAACATGTTTTGACATTTTTATTTTGTGTTATTTTTTAGATTGCCTTTGGCAGCCACCTTTGGTTCAATTTTTATTACAAACATCAACACTGCATGTTCCGGTGTTCCTGGGAGGGCTGCGATAGTACACCCCGCCTAAGTGCAGCCATATATCACCTCAGCTCCCATGACGGACCTATCTCTGGTCAGGGCTTCATATGCACCATACCCATTGTACCGGATTCCATGTAAGTACTCAAGATGGGCTTTTGTGTTCCATCATCTAGTTTCTTTGACCAGCAACCAGATTTAGTTATTTACACTTCATTATATATTTTTTAGATGTCCTGAGCACTAGCCCCTGAAGAGTGTAACTTATACACGAAACGCGTCGGGCATCAGAAAACGCATCAACTCAGTTGACAACACTATCATTTACTCATGCTTTTACTGGTTTTATATGCAAATTTTTTCATGTTTTTAGCGCTTGTTGCCATGTGATATCTGTACATATGCAATTCACTGAATGTATTCCATTATCCATACGGATCACTATGTGGCACCTGGTCACACATTGATGTACCTTGTTGCTTATATTGTGCATACCCATACTTATGTGTGTGTAACTCTAGAGAATCGCATCAACCAGAATGTTTTTCCTTCCATGTAATTTCTGTTTGGAGATGTGTCATGCGTTTATTTTGAATAAACATGTACCTTTTTTACCTACACCATGTTTACAGTCTCATTCAAAGTCCCAAACTTCCATTTACTTCTTTGAATCAGGGATGGGGGTGCACCACATATGCGCCTCATTTAAAGTCCCAAACCCCCCCCCCCCACTTATGTTCTCACAGTTGAAGAGTACCTATGATAAAAAAAAACAGACCTCTACATGCTTTGTAAGTAGGAAAACCTGCAAAAAGCGGCAGTGGGTTTCTAGAGCACTGGGCTGACTTTTCATTGGGGTGCAACCTATATGCTAAAGACGGTTTGCACTTGAATGGAAGGGGGTCTGCGGTGCTGGGGGAGAGGTTTAGGGGAAGGCTGGAGGAGTATTTAAACTAGGTTTGAGGGGGGAGGGTGAAATAGAATTACATCGGGCACACAGGTCAGTTAGTGGTCAGACATTAATGGAGAGTGGAATGGGGATAGATGGGGGAAGGGTTATGGCAGGTGACAAGAAAGTTCCCATGTTGCAAACAGCCATTGGAAACTATAGTGCCATTTGTACTACTAAAAATTATATGAAAAACACCAGAGAAAAATGTAATACATTAAAGTGTTTGTTCACCAATGCCAGAAGTCTGCCAAGCAAAATAGGTGAGTTGGAAGCTCTGGTGCATGAGGAGAGCTATGACGTAATCGGTATTGCTGAAACGTGGCTTCAATCCTCACATGACTGGATTATTAATATTCCTGGCTATGCACTCTTTCGGAGAGACAGGGCAAAAAGGAAAGGTGGCGGGGTCTGTCTCTATGTGAGAAGTGATCTCAAAGCGAGTGTGAAAGAGGACCTGGTTGATGGAGAGTGTGATGAGGCTGAAGCATTATGGGTGGAACTGCATACAGATGTGCGTAGTTCAAAGTTAATCATTGGAGTTTGTTATAGACCACCCAATGTTAATGAGGAGGTGGAGACTCAGCTCCTTGCACAGATGGAAAGGGCTGCAAGGGCTGGGACGGTGATAATAATGGGGGATTTTAACTACCCAGAAATTGACTGGAGTAATGGCATTGCTGGGACAGTTAAAGGGCAAAAATTTATAAGCCTATTGCAGGACAATTTTATGGTCCAGTTTATTGAGGCCCCAACTAGGGATGAGCTTCGTGTTCGAGTCGAACATACGTTCGACTCGAACATTGGCTGTTCGATCGTTCGACGAAGATCGAACGATTTGGGCCGTTCGCGCCAAATTCGAGTGACGCGAACGGCCCACAATGCACTACGCCATCGCAGTGTCATCCAGGCGCTGTGATTGGCCAAGCATGCACTGTGACCCCGCATGCTTGGCCAATCACAGCGCCGGCAGCGAGGAGAGCAATGATTGGCCACAGGCAGGATGCCTGTGGCCAATTATTGCTGAGGGTGTTTAGTACACGCCCCACACTATAAAAGGCCGCCAGCACGGCGGCCTAGTGTAGTGTGTTCCGGAGCAGGGATAGAGTAGCATAGGCAGGGACAGTGACTGTTATTTCTTTCTTGCTTAACCTGGATTCCTTTAGTTTAGGGAAAGAGAAGGATAGGTAGGGAGAGTGTCAGTGTGTTTTGTGCTTCTGCTATAGTGTGCTTAAAAAAAAACATTTATTCTAGGGACAGAAAACTCTAGGTAGGGACAGTGTCAGTTTCTTTCACTCTGCAAGTCCTTGTTTCCAGGGACCTGGAAGGACAGTGAGTGAATTGTCCTTTTGCTATATTGTGATTAAAAAAAACATTTATTCTAGGGACAGAAAACTCTAGGTAGGGACAGTGTCAGTTTCTTTCACTCTGCAAGTCCTTGTTTCCAGGGACCTGGAAGGACAGTGAGTGAATTGTCCTTTTGCTATATTGTGATTAAAAAAAACATTTATTCTAGGGACAGAAAACTCTAGGTAGGGACAGTGTCAGTTTCTTTCACTCTGCAAGTCCTTGTTTCCAGGGACCTGGAAGGACAGTGAGTGAATTGTCCTTTTGCTATATTGTGATTAAAAAAAACATTTATTCTAGGGACAGAAAACTCTAGGTAGGGACAGTGTCAGTTTCTTTCACTCTGCAAGTCCTTGTTTCCAGGGACCTGGAAGGACAGTGAGTGAATTGTCCTTTTGCTATATTGTGATTAAAAAAAACATTTTTTTCTAGGGACAGAAAACTGTAGGTAGGGAGAGTATTTTTTTTCTTTCACTCTGCAAGTCCTTGTTTCCAGGGACCTGTAAGGACAGTGAGTTAATTGTCCTTGTGCTATATTGTGCTGAAAAAAACATTTATTCCAGGGACAGAAAACTCTAGGTAGGGACAGTGTCAGTTTCTTTCACTCTGCAAGTCCTTGTTTCCAGGGACCTGGAAGGACAGTGAGTGAATTGTCCTTTTGCTATATTGTGATTAAAAAAAACATTTTTTTCTAGGGACAGAAAACTGTAGGTAGGGAGAGTGTTTTTTTTCTTTCACTCTGCAAGTCCTTGTTTCCAGGGACCTGTAAGGACAGTGAGTTAATTTTCCTTGTGCTATATTGTGATTAAAAAAAACATTTATTCTAGGGACAGAAAACTCTAGGTAGGGACAGTGTCAGTTTCTTTCACTCTGCAAGTCCTTGTTTCCAGGGACCTGGAAGGACAGTGAGTGAATTGTCCTTTTGCTATATTGTGATTAAAAAAAACATTTTTTTCTAGGGACAGAAAACTGTAGGTAGGGAGAGTGTTTTTTTTCTTTCACTCTGCAAGTCCTTGTTTCCAGGGACCTGTAAGGACAGTGAGTTAATTTTCCTTGTGCTATATTGTGATTAAAAAAAACATTTATTCTAGGGACAGAAAACTCTAGGTAGGGACAGTGTCAGTTTCTTTCACTCTGCAAGTCCTTGTTTCCAGGGACCTGGAAGGACAGTGAGTGAATTGTCCTTTTGCTATATTGTGATTAAAAAAAACATTTATTCTAGGGACAGAAAACTCTAGGTAGGGACAGTGTCAGTTTCTTTCACTCTGCAAGTCCTTGTTTCCAGGGACCTGGAAGGACAGTGAGTGAATTGTCCTTTTGCTATATTGTGATTAAAAAAAACATTTTTTTCTAGGGACAGAAAACTGTAGGTAGGGAGAGTGTTTTTTTTCTTTCACTCTGCAAGTCCTTGTTTCCAGGGACCTGTAAGGACAGTGAGTTAATTTTCCTTGTGCTATATTGTGATTAAAAAAAACATTTATTCTAGGGACAGAAAACTCTAGGTAGGGACAGTGTCAGTTTCTTTCACTCTGCAAGTCCTTGTTTCCAGGGACCTGGAAGGACAGTGAGTGAATTGTCCTTTTGCTATATTGTGATTAAAAAAAACATTTATTCTAGGGACAGAAAACTCTAGGTAGGGACAGTGTCAGTTTCTTTCACTCTGCAAGTCCTTGTTTCCAGGGACCTGGAAGGACAGTGAGTTAATTTTCCTTGTGCTATATTGTGATTAAAAAAAACATTTATTCTAGGGACAGAAAACTCTAGGTAGGGACAGTGTCAGTTTCTTTCACTCTGCAAGTCCTTGTTTCCAGGGACCTGGAAGGACAGTGAGTGAATTGTCCTTTTGCTATATTGTGATTAAAAAAAACATTTTTTTCTAGGGACAGAAAACTGTAGGTAGGGAGAGTATTTTTTTTCTTTCACTCTGCAAGTCCTTGTTTCCAGGGACCTGTAAGGACAGTGAGTTAATTGTCCTTGTGCTATATTGTGCTGAAAAAAACATTTATTCCAGGGACAGAAAACTCTAGGTAGGGACAGTGTCAGTTTCTTTCACTCTGCAAGTCCTTGTTTCCAGGGACCTGGAAGGACAGTGAGTGAATTGTCCTTTTGCTATATTGTGATTAAAAAAAACATTTTTTTCTAGGGACAGAAAACTGTAGGTAGGGAGAGTATTTTTTTTCTTTCACTCTGCAAGTCCTTGTTTCCAGGGACCTGTAAGGACAGTGAGTTAATTGTCCTTGTGCTATATTGTGCTGAAAAAAACATTTATTCCAGGGACAGAAAACTCTAGGTAGGGACAGTGTCAGTTTCTTTCACTCTGCAAGTCCTTGTTTCCAGGGACCTGGAAGGACAGTGAGTGAATTGTCCTTTTGCTATATTGTGATAAAAAAAAACATTTTTTTCTAGGGACAGAAAACTGTAGGTAGGGAGAGTGTTTTTTTTCTTTCACTCTGCAAGTCCTTGTTTCCAGGGACCTGTAAGGACAGTGAGTTAATTTTCCTTGTGCTATATTGTGATTAAAAAAAACATTTATTCTAGGGACAGAAAACTCTAGGTAGGGACAGTGTCAGTTTCTTTCACTCTGCAAGTCCTTGTTTCCAGGGACCTGGAAGGACAGTGAGTGAATTGTCCTTTTGCTATATTGTGATTAAAAAAAACATTTTTTTCTAGGGACAGAAAACTGTAGGTAGGGAGAGTGTTTTTTTTCTTTCACTCTGCAAGTCCTTGTTTCCAGGGACCTGTAAGGACAGTGAGTTAATTTTCCTTGTGCTATATTGTGATTAAAAAAAACATTTTTTCTAGGGACAGAAAACTCTAGGTAGGGACAGTGTCAGTTTCTTTCACTCTGCAAGTCCTTGTTTCCAGGGACCTGGAAGGACAGTGAGTGAATTGTCCTTTTGCTATATTGTGATTAAAAAAAACATTTATTCTAGGGACAGAAAACTCTAGGTAGGGACAGTGTCAGTTTCTTTCACTCTGCAAGTCCTTGTTTCCAGGGACCTGGAAGGACAGTGAGTGAATTGTCCTTTTGCTATATTGTGATTAAAAAAAACATTTTTTTCTAGGGACAGAAAACTGTAGGTAGGGAGAGTATTTTTTTTCTTTCACTCTGCAAGTCCTTGTTTCCAGGGACCTGTAAGGACAGTGAGTTAATTGTCCTTGTGCTATATTGTGCTGAAAAAAACATTTATTCCAGGGACAGAAAACTCTAGGTAGGGACAGTGTCAGTTTCTTTCACTCTGCAAGTCCTTGTTTCCAGGGACCTGGAAGGACAGTGAGTGAATTGTCCTTTTGCTATATTGTGATTAAAAAAAACATTTTTTTCTAGGGACAGAAAACTGTAGGTAGGGAGAGTGTTTTTTTTCTTTCACTCTGCAAGTCCTTGTTTCCAGGGACCTGTAAGGACAGTGAGTTAATTTTCCTTGTGCTATATTGTGATTAAAAAAAACATTTTTTCTAGGGACAGAAAACTGTAGGTAGGGAGAGTGTTTTTTTTCTTTCACTCTGCAAGTCCTTGTTTCCAGGGACAGAGAAGGACACCTGAAGGTAGCCCTTATTGCTTTTTTCCCATCTCCCTGCAGGCCATCTATTAGAATGTCTGGAAGGCAAACAAGGAGAGGCAGACAGTCAGGAGGCAATAAAAGAGGGCAAGCAGGCTCTGTGTCTGGGGGCAACAGTGCTGGTCGTGGACGCGGTGCATTGTCATCAGCACATGGCCATGGGACACGCTTGTCCTTCTTTTCGGCAGCTGGACATGTTGAGCCACATCATGCCGAAGACTTGGTAGAGTGGATGACCAAGCCCTCCTCCTCCTCCTCATCCTCTCTCACCCAGGCTCAGGGTACTGGAAAAGCAGCTGCCAAAGCGTCGTCTTCCCTGGTATCAATGTCAGACAAATCATCAGTCACTCCTTCCCTAGACCCACCATGTCCTCCTCCTGAGGAGTCCCCCGAACTGTTTCAGCACAGTGTTGGGTACATGCTCCAGGAGGATGCCCAGCGTTTCGAAGGGTCTGATGATGAAACCCAGCTAGAGGAAGGCAGTAGCGTGAGAGCAGACAGAGGGGATGCTCAAGAAGGACACCAATCTGGCAGTCATGTTCCAGCAGCTGCAGCATACTGCCAGATTGGCTCCAGTGATGAGGAGGGAGGGGATGATGAGGTCAATGACTCCACGTGGGTGCCTAATAGGAGAGAGGAGGAGGAGGAGGATGAGGAGGAGGCACATCTCCAACGAGGCAGGATGCCCTTTGGTGGCCAGCGTAAGGGCAGTACACCGACGGAATCACACCGCAGAGCTCCGCCTGTGCAGGGCGCTGCCTCTGCCCGTCATTCAAAAAGTTCTTTGGTGTGGGCCTTTTTTGAGGCTAGTGCATCAGATCGCACAGCTGCTGTTTGCAACATATGTCTCAAGCGTATATCGCGTGGCCAAAACATCAGCCGCTTGGGTACCACATGCCTGACCAGACATATGTTGACCTGCCATGCAGCTCGTTGGCAAGCCTACCTCAAAGACCCACACCAAAGAACAAAGCGGACCTCTCCTTGCACCGCATCAGCTGGGATCTCCAACCCCACTATAACTTCAGTCCTCTCTGAAACATGCACTGAGAGGAATGAAGGTGTAGAATTAGGTGTGTCACAGCCAAGTACTTGCGCCCACTCTGCTAGCAGTACACCGACGTCCGATTCTAGCAGGCAAATTTCCCTGCCCCAGCTGCTGGACCGTCGAAAGAAGTTCACTCCCAGCCATCCACATGCCCAGCGGTTGAATGCTAGCTTGGCTAAATTGCTAGCGCTTCAACTGCTGCCTTTTCAGTTGGTAGACTCGGCCCCCTTCCGTGAGTTTGTGCAATGTGCGGTTCCTCAGTGGCAGGTTCCCAAACGCCACTTTTTCTCACGGAAGGCTATTCCGGCTCTCTACCGGCATGTGGAAGGCAATGTCTTGGCCTCGCTGGACAGGGCGGTCAGCGGTAAGGTGCATATTACCGCTGACTCATGGTCCAGCAGGCATGGACAGGGACGTTACCTTTCTTTCACGGCCCATTGGGTCACTCTTTTGGCAGCTGGGAAGGATTCAGGACAAGGTGCAGTAGTGTTGGAGGTTGTCCCACCGCCACGCCTCCAAAATGCTACTACTGGTTGTGACACACCTCTCTCCTCCACCCCCTCCTCTTCTTCTTCCTCCATGGCCTCTTCCTGTGGTTTGTCCTATGAACCAGCGGTGCTCCGTAGCCGTTCACGGGGCTACGCAAGTACGCAGGCAAAAAGATGCCATGCCGTGCTTGCGCTGGTGTGTTTGGGGGACAGAAGCCACACTGGGGCAGAGGTCCTGTCTGCTCTGCAGGGCCAGGCCGAGAGGTGGTTGACGCCACGCCAGCTTAAGCCAGGAATGGTGGTTTGCGACAATGGCACCAACCTCCTCTCCGCCCTCCGACAGGGACAACTGACCCATGTGCCCTGTGTGGCTCACGTCCTTAACCTGGTGGTGCAGCGGTTCTTGGGCAGGTACCCGGGCTTACAGGATGTCCTGAGGCAGGCCAGGAAAGTCTGTGTGCATTTCCGCAGATCTTATAATGCCAGTGCTCGCCTGGCTGAGCTGCAAAAGGAGTTGAACCTGCCCAAGAACCGCCTTATATGTGACATGCCCACCAGGTGGAACTCAACGTTGGCCATGCTGCAGCGGCTGCACACGCAGCAGAGGGCCATCAATGAGTACCTGTGCGACTACGGCACCAGGACAGGGTCAGGGGAGCTTGGTTTTTTTTCTCCACGCCAGTGGGGCATGATCAGGGATGCATGCACTGTCCTGGCACCATTTGAGGAGGCCACGAGGATGGTGAGCAGTGACAGTGCATGCATCAGTGACACTGTACCTCTTGTCCACCTGTTGGAGCACACGCTGCGTGGAATAATGGACAGGGCACTTGAGGCAGAACAGAGGCAGGAAGAGGAGGACTTCCTTGCCTCTCAAGGCCCCCTTTACCCAGACAGTGTTCCTTCTGTCCCACCCATCGCACAGGAAGAGGAGGAGGAGGAGGAGGAGGAGGAGGATTGTGTCAGCATGGAGGTGGAGGCTGGCACTCAGCATCATCAGCAGCAGTCTTTTAGGGATGATTTACAGTCCCAAGAAACCAGTGGACTTGTACGTGGCTGGGAGGAGGTGGCTGCGGATCATGTCGTCCTTAGTGACCCAGAGGACTCCGGAGCGAATGCCTCAGCAAACCTACGCTGCATGGCCTCCCTGATCCTGCAAAGTCTGCGGAAGGATCCTCGTATTCTTCGGATCAAGGAGAGGGACCATTACTGGCTGGCCACTCTCCTTGATCCACGGTACAAGGGTAAGGTTGCGGACCTTATGTTACCGTCGCAGAGGGAGCAGAGGATGAGACAACTCCGGGAGGCCTTGCAGAAAGGTCTGTGCAACGCGTTCCCAGAGACTGGGAGGTTGCAAACTCCTGGTCCTGGACAACGAGTTGCTGAGGCTTCGGCCAGTCAAAGAAGGAGCGGTGGGGAAGGTGGCCGTCTGACCGATGCGTTCAGACAATTCTTTAGTCCGCAGCCCCAAAGTATGATTGGTTCCAGCAACCATCGCCAGCGTCTGATAAACATGGTGCAGGAATATCTAGGGGCAAGGTCAGACTTGGACACCTTCCCCACCGAAAATCCTCTGGCTTACTGGGTCTTGAGGATGGATCACTGGCCAGAGCTTGCACAGTATGCAATTGAGCTACTGGCCTGTCCTGCATCCAGCGTTCTTTCGGAACGCACATTCAGTGCTGCTGGAGGATTTGTCACGGATCACAGGGTGCGCCTGTCCACCGACTCGGTTGATCGACTGACTTTCATCAAGATGAACCAGTCTTGGATCACCACCAGCTACCACACACCTGATGCTGATATAACAGACTAATTGATTTTAAAATGTCACATCCCTTCAAGACTGATGCTGATGCTGAGTGCCTGTGCTGTTATGTTGACTGGCTATCCTCCTCCTCCGAGTCCTCAATGATACGATTGATGATGATAGCTTGGAAGATCATTTTTGTTTATGGGTGCCGCCACCAGTGCCTAACGCCCAATTTTTCAGCCCCTGTTTAACAGGGGCGTGTAATTACAATTTTTGAAGCAATACTTTGCAACAGGGCTCATTGCTGTGCTCCAAGTACAGTATCTGTGAGGAGTTGCAGTGTTGTGCCACCAGTGCCTAAGGCCCAATTTTTCAGCCCCTGTTTAACAGGGGCGTGTCATTACAATTTTTGAAGCAATACTTTGCAACAGGGCTCATTGCTGTGCTCCAAGTACAGTATCTGTGAGGGGTTGCAGTGTTGTGCCACCAGTGCCTAAGGCCCAATTTTTCAGCCCCTGTTCAACAGGGGCATGTAATTACAATTCTTGATCTAATAATTCACAGCAGGGCCCATTGCTGCACCCACCAAGAGTAACTGTCAGGGCTTACAGTGTTGTGGCACCAGCACCACCATCAAAGGCCCAATTTTTACTACCACTGTTCAACAATTATATGTAATTAAAATTCCTGATATAATAGTTGACAGCAGGGCGTTCCAGCACCAACCAAGAGTAACTGTGAGTGCTTACAGTGTTGTGCCAACACCAACAACTAAGGGGCCTATTTCTGCAGAGTATATACGGCAGGTCCCTACTTTCAAACATCCAACTTACAAACGACTCCTACTTGCAAACGCAAGAAGACAACAGGAAGTGAGAGGAAATCTACCACTAGGAAGGAAAATTCTCTCCTGTAAGAATAAATATGGGAGAAAGGTGTCTCCTCTGTACTGATGCTTTATCAGCAATCCTTGTTTCAAGAAAAACACCACATTTCAAAAACAGTTGTCATTGGGACGGAAAGTGAGGTGAAATGTTCTGAACAGGGGCACAGACAGCAAAACAAATGTTACAGGGGTGATAACCCTTACCTATGTTTTCCAAAAAGTTTAAAAATAGATTTTTGGGCTGGAGCTACACTTCAACAATGTACCTGTTCAAAATTACAAACAGATTCTACATAAGAACAAACCTACAGTCCCTGTCTTGTATGCACCGCCTGTATACGGCTGTTCAGAGTATATAGGGCCTTTTTTATTTTATGTGCGGGGTTCCCCTTAATATCCATACAAGACCCAAAGGGGCTGGTAATGGGCTGGGGTAGGGGGGGGGGGGTCATGGGGTAGCTATGCCATTTTTCTTAAAGAATTTCATCCATATTACCGGGACCAGACATTACATTAAAGCCGCAAGCAGTTTTAAATGGCTTTTTTTTCCTTTAGAAGTGTCATTTTGTGCAGGGACAGTTCTAAACACGGGAAACACGTGGCACTTCACAGGCATACTTTAGACACCCCCCAGGTACGATATTTAAAGGAATATTTGACTTTTTTTTTTTCACTTTATGCATCATTAAAATGACTGCTCCCGAAAAACGACCGTTTTTAAAACTTCTTTTTGCATTGATACATGTCCCCTGGTGCAGAACCCGGGTTCCCAAACCCTTTTTAGGACAATAACATGCATAATAGTTGTTATAATTAGCACTTTAGAATTCGAACGTTCGCATCCATTGTATTTAATAGGGTTCTAATGTTCGTTCGAACTTCCGGTCCGTTCGCGGGTTCTGGTGCGAACCGAACCCGGGGGTGTTCGGCTCATCACTAGCCCCAACTAGGAATGATGCTCTGTTGGACCTGGTAATCTCAAACCATGCAGAGCACATTACTAATGTTCAGATAAAGGAACACCTGGGTAGCAGTGACCATAACATGATTTCATTTGATGTTAGCTGTAAGCAAGAAATACATGCAGGAAGGATAAAAACACTTAATTTCAATAAAGCAAATTTTCCAAGGATGAGGGCTGCTCTCCAGGACTTAGACTGGGAGGGAAAATTGGCATCAATGGGCACAGAACAGAAATGGGAATTCTTCAAAAAGACTGTTTGTGAACTCACTGCAAAGTATATTCCCATGGGCAATAAGTTTAAAAGGCTAAAAATAAAACCTATGTGGCTCACAGTTAAAGTTAAAAAAGCTATAAACAATAAGAAAAGCGCTGTTAAAAAATATAAAAATGAAGGAACACTAGTGTCGTTTAAATGTTACAAAGAATATAACAGGATATGTAAAAAGGAAATCAAGGATGCAAAAATTCAAAACGAACGACAGATTGCAAAAGATAGTAGGACAAACCCCAAAAAATTCTTCAAATATATTAATAGTAAAAAGGTCAAGTCTGAGCATGTAGGCCCTTTACAAAATAATCTAGAGTGGGTGACTGGGGACAAAGAAAAGGCTAATTTATTAAATACTTTCTTCAGCTCTGTGTATACAATGGAGCATGGGGGAGTTCATGTCCATAATGGGGGTGGTAGTGACACAGCCCCAAATCCACAATGGCTCAAAAGTGATATGGTCCAGAAATATTTAGACAGAGTAAAGGTGGATAAAGCACCTGGACCAGATGGCATCCACCCACGGATCCTAAAAGAATTGAGCTCTGTAATTTCAAAGCCATTGTATCAAATTTTTAGGGACTCATTAATGACAGGAATAGTACCACTGGATTGGCGCAGGGCCAATGTGGTGCCTATATTTAAAAAGGGAACAAAGTCTTTACCAAGTAACTATAGAACTGTTAGTTTAACTTCCATAGTTGGGAAGATACTGGAGAGATTAATAAAAGACCACATAGATGAGTTCTTGCTGGAAAAAAACTATTTCAGCAACAGACAGTAGGGATGAGCTCGGTGTTCGAGTCGAACATCGGCTGTTCGATCGTTCGACGAAGATCGAATGATTTGGGCCGTTCGCGCCTAATTCGAGTGACGCGAACGGCCCACAATGCACTACGCCATCGCAGTGTCATCCAGGCGCTGTGATTGGCCAAGCATGCACTGTGACCCCGCATGCTTGGCCAATCACAGCGCCGGCAGCGAGGAGAGCAATGATTGGCCACAGGCAGGATGCCTGTGGCCAATTATTGCTGAGGGTGTTTAGTACACGCCCCACACTATAAAAGGCCGCCAGCACGGCGGCCTAGTGTAGTGTGTTCCGGAGCAGGGAAAGAGAAGCATAGGCAGGGACAGTGACATTTATTTTTTCTTGCTTAACCTGGATTCCTTTAGTTTAGGGAAAGAGAAGGATAGGTAGGAAGAGTGTCAGTTTCTTTCACTGTGATAATCCTTGTTTCTAGGGACAGGGAAGGACAGTGAGGGAAATTCTCCTTGTGCTATAGTGTGCTAAAGCATTGATCATCAATCAGCTTTAAAAAAACATTTTTTCTAGGGACAGAAAACTATAGGTAGGAAGAGTGTCAGTTTCTTTCACTGTGATAATCCTTGTTTCTAGGGACAGGGAAGGACAGTGAGGGAAATTCTCCTTGTGCTATAGTGTGCTTTAAAAAAACATTTTTTCTAGGGACAGAAAACTCTAGGTAGGGAGAGTGTCAGTTTCTTTCACTGTGCGAGTCCTTGTTTCTAGGGACAAAGAAGGAAAGTGAGGGGAATTCTCCTTGTGCTATAGTGTGCTTTAAAAAAACATTTTTTCTAGGGACAGAAAACTCTAGGTAGGGAGAGTGTCAGTTTCTTTCACTGTGCGAGTCCTTGTTTCTAGGGACAAAGAAGGAAAGTGAGGGGAATTCTCCTTGTGCTATAGTGTGCTTTAAAAAAACATTTTTTCTAGGGACAGAAAACTCTAGGTAGGGAGAGTGTCAGTTTCTTTCACTGTGCGAGTCCTTGTTTCTAGGGACAAAGAAGGAAAGTGAGGGGAATTCTCCTTGTGCTATAGTGTGCTTTAAAAAAACATTTTTTCTAGGGACAGAAAACTCTAGGTAGGGAGAGTGTCAGTTTCTTTCACTGTGCGAGTCCTTGTTTCTAGGGACAAAGAAGGAAAGTGAGGGGAATTCTCTTTGTGCTATAGTGTGCTAAAGCATTCCTCATCAACCATCTTTGAAATCCTTGTTTTTTGGACAGTCAGGGAAATTGTCGTTGTGCTATTCTGTGCAAAAGCAATCATCCTCAACCATATTTAGAAATCCTTAAGTAAAGGGACAGAGAAGGACACCTGAAGGTAGCCCTTATTGCTTTTTTCCCATCTCCCTGCAGGCCATCTATTAGAATGTCTGGAAGGCAAACAAGGAGAGGCAGACAGTCAGGAGGCAATAAAAGAGGGCAAGCAGGCTCTGTGTCTGGGGGCAACAGTGCTGGTTGTGGACGCGGTGCATTGTCATCAGCACATGGCCATGGGACACGCTTGTCCTTCTTTTCGGCAGCTGGACATGTTGAGCCACATCATGCCGAAGACTTGGTAGAGTGGATGACCAAGCCCTCCTCCTCCTCCTCATCCTCTCTCACCCAGGCTCAGGGTACTGGCAAAGCAGCTGCCAAAGCGTCCGCTTCCCTGGTATCAATGTCAGACTCATCATCAGTCACTCCTTCCCTAGACCCACCATGTCCTCCTCCTGAGGAGTCCCCCGAACTGTTTGAGCACAGTGTTGGGTACATGCTCCAGGAGGATGCCCAGCGTTTCGAAGGGTCTATTGATGAAACCCAGCTACAGGAAGGCAGTAGCGTGAGAGCAGACAGAGGGGATGCTCAAGAAGGACACCAATCTGGCAGTCATGTTCCAGCAGCTGCAGCATACTGCCAGATTGGCTCCAGTGATGAGGAGGGAGGGGATGATGAGGTCACTGACTCCACGTGGGTGCCTAATAGGAGAGAGGAGGAGGAGGAGGATGAGGAGGAGGCACATCTCCAACGAGGCAGGATGCCCTTTGGTGGCCAGCGTAAGGGCAGTACACCGACGGAATCACACCGCAGAGCTCCGCCTGTGCAGGGCGCTGCCTCTGCCCGTCATTCAAAAAGTTCCTTGGTGTGGGCCTTTTTTGAGGCTAGTGCATCAGATCGCACAGCTGCTGTTTGCAACATATGTCTCAAGCGTATATCGCGTGGCCAAAACATCAGCCGCTTGGGTACCACATGCCTGACCAGACATATGTTGACCTGCCATGCAGCTCGTTGGCAAGCCTACCTCAAAGACCCACACCAAAGAACAAAGCGGACCTCTCCTTGCACCGCATCAGCTGGGATCTCCAACCCCACTATAACTTCAGTCCTCTCTGAAACATGCACTGAGAGGAATGAAGGTGTAGAATTAGGTGTGTCACAGCCAAGTACTTGCGGCCACTCTGCTAGCAGTACACCGACGTCCGATTCTAGCAGGCAAATTTCCCTGCCCCAGCTGATGGACCGTCGAAAGAAGTTCACTCCCAGCCATCCACATGCCCAGCGGTTGAATGCTAGCTTGGCTAAATTGCTAGCGCTTCAACTGCTGCCTTTTCAGTTGGTAGACTCGGCCCCCTTCCGTGAGTTTGTGCAATGTGCGGTTCCTCAGTGGCAGGTTCCCAAACGCCACTTTTTCTCACGGAAGGCTATTCCGGCTCTCTACCGGCATGTGGAAGGCAATGTCTTGGCCTCGCTGGACAGGGCGGTCAGCGGTAAGGTGCATATTACCGCTGACTCATGGTCCAGCAGGCATGGACAGGGACGTTACCTTTCTTTCACGGCCCATTGGGTCACTCTTTTGGCAGCTGGGAAGGATGCAGGACAAGGTGCAGTAGTGTTGGAGGTTGTTCCACCGCCACGCCTCCAAAATGCTACTACTGGTTGTGACACACCTCTCTCCTCCACCCCCTCCTCTTCTTCTTCCTCCATGGCCTCTTCCTGTGGTTTGTCCTATGAACCAGCGGTGCTCCGTAGCCGTTCACGGGGCTACGCAAGTACGCAGGCAAAAAGATGCCATGCCGTGCTTGCGCTGGTGTGTTTGGGGGACAGAAGCCACACTGGGGCAGAGGTCCTGTCTGCTCTGCAGGGCCAGGCCGAGAGGTGGTTGACGCCACGCCAGCTTAAGCCAGGAATGGTGGTTTGCGACAATGGCACCAACCTCCTCTCCGCCCTCCGACAGGGACAACTGACCCATGTGCCCTGTGTGGCTCACGTCCTTAACCTGGTGGTGCAGCGGTTCTTGGGCAGGTACCCGGGCTTACAGGATGTCCTGAGGCAGGCCAGGAAAGTCTGTGTGCATTTCCGCAGATCTTATAATGCCAGTGCTCGCCTGGCTGAGCTGCAAAAGGAGTTGAACCTGCCCAAGAACCGCCTTATATGTGACATGCCCACCAGGTGGAACTCAACGTTGGCCATGCTGCAGCGGCTGCACACGCAGCAGAGGGCCATCAATGAGTACCTGTGCGACTACGGCACCAGGACAGGGTCAGGGGAGCTTGGTTTTTTTTCCCCACGCCAGTGGGGCATGATCAGGGATGCATGCACTGTCCTGGCACCATTTGAGGAGGCCACGAGGATGGTGAGCAGTGACAGTGCATGCATCAGTGACACTGTACCTCTTGTCCACCTGTTGGAGCACACGCTGCGTGGAATAATGGACAGGGCACTTGAGGCAGAACAGAGGCAGGAAGAGGAGGACTTCCTTGCCTCTCAAGGCCCCCTTTACCCAGACAGTGTTCCTTCTGTCCCACCCATCGCACAGGAAGAGGAGGAGGAGGAGGAGGAGGAGGAGGATTGTGTCAGCATGGAGGTGGAGGCTGGCACTCAGCATCATCAGCAGCAGTCTTTTAGGGATGATTTACAGTCCCAAGAAACCAGTGGACTTGTACGTGGCTGGGAGGAGGTGGCTGCGGATCATGTCGTCCTTAGTGACCCAGAGGACTCCGGAGCGAATGCCTCAGCAAACCTACGCTGCATGGCCTCCCTGATCCTGCAAAGTCTGCGGAAGGATCCTCGTATTCTTCGGATCAAGGAGAGGGACCATTACTGGCTGGCCACTCTCCTTGATCCACGGTACAAGGGTAAGGTTGCGGACCTTATGTTACCGTCGCAGAGGGAGCAGAGGATGAGACAACTCCGGGAGGCCTTGCAGAAAGGTCTGTGCAACGCGTTCCCAGAGACTGGGAGGTTACAAACTCCTGGTCCTGGACAACGAGTTGCTGAGGCTTCGGCCAGTCAAAGAAGGAGCGGTGGGGAAGGTGGCCGTCTGACCGATGCGTTCAGACAATTCTTTAGTCCGCAGCCCCAAAGTATGATCGGTTCCAGCAACCATCGCCAGCGTCTGATAAACATGGTGCAGGAATATCTAGGGGCAAGGTCAGACTTGGACACCTTCCCCACCGAAAATCCTCTGGCTTACTGGGTCTTGAGGATGGATCACTGGCCAGAGCTTGCACAGTATGCAATTGAGCTACTGGCCTGTCCTGCATCCAGCGTTCTTTCGGAACGCACATTCAGTGCTGCTGGAGGATTTGTCACGGATCACAGGGTGCGCCTGTCCACCGACTCGGTTGATCGACTGACTTTCATCAAGATGAACCAGTCTTGGATCACCACCAGCTACCACACACCTGATGCTGATATAACAGACTAATTGATTTTAACATGTCACATCCCTTCAAGACTGATGCTGATGCTGAGTGCCTGTGCTGTTATGTTGACTGGCTATCCTCCTCCTCCGAGTCCTCAATGATACGATTGATGATGATAGCTTGGAAGATCATTTTTGTTTATGGGTGCCGCCACCAGTGGCTAAGGCCCAATTTTTCAGCCCCTGTTTTACAGGGGCGTGTAATTACAATTTTTTTAGCAATAATTTGCCATAGGGCTCATTGCTGTGCTCCAAGTACAGTATCTGTGAGGGGTTGGAGTGTTGTGGCACCAGTGCCTAAGGCCCAATTTTTCAGCCCCTGTTTAAAAGGGGCGTGTCATTACAATTTTTGAAGCAATACTTTGCAACAGGGCTCATTGCTGTGCTCCAAGTACAGTATCTGTGAGGGGTTGTAGTGTTGTGCCACCAGTGCCTAAGGCCCAATTTTTCAGCCCCTGTTTAACAGGGGCGTGTCATTACAATTTTTGAAGCAATACTTTGCAACAGGGCTCATTGCTGTGCTCCAAGTACAGTATCTGTGAGGGGTTGTAGTGTTGTGCCACCAGTGCCTAAGGCCCAATTTTTCAGCCCCTGTTTAACAGGGGCGTGTCATTACAATTTTTGAAGCAATACTTTGCAACAGGGCTCATTGCTGTGCTCCAAGTACAGTATCTGTGAGGGGTTGTAGTGTTGTGCCACCAGTGCCTAAGGCCCAATTTTTCAGCCCCTGTTCAACAGGGGCATGCAATTACAATTCTTGATCTAATAATTCACAGCAGGGCCCATTGCTGCACCCACCAAGAGTAACTGTCAGGGCTTACAGTGTTGTGGCACCAGCACCACCATCAAAGGCCCAATTTTTACTACCACTGTTCAACAATTATATGTAATTAAAATTCCTGATATAATAGTTGACAGCAGGGCGTTCCAGCACCAACCAAGAGTAACTGTGAGTGCTTACAGTGTTGTGCCAACACCAACAACTAAGGGGCCTATTTCTGCAGAGTATATACGGCAGGTCCCTACTTTCAAACATCCAACTTACAAACGACTCGAGTCCTACTTGCAAACGCAAGAAGACAACAGGAAGTGAGAGGAAATCTACCACTAGGAAGGAAAATTCTCTCCTGTAAGAATAAATATGGGAGAAAGGTGTCTCCTCTGTACTGATGCTTTATCAGCAATCCTTGTTTCAAGAAAAACACCACATTTCAAAAACAGTTGTCATTGGGACGGAAAGTGAGGTGAAATGTTCTGAACAGGGGTACAGACAGCAAAACAAATGTTACAGGGGTGATAACCCTTACCTATGTTTTCCAAAAAGTTTAAAAATAGATTTTTGGGCTGGAGCTACACTTAAACAATGTACCTGTTCAAAATTACAAACAGATTCTACATAAGAACAAACCTACAGTCCCTGTCTTGTATGCACCGCCTGTATACGGCTGTTCAGAGTATATAGGGCCTTTTTTATTTTATGTGCGGGGTTCCCCTTAATATCCATACAAGACCCAAAGGGGCTGGTAATGGGCTGGGGTCGGGGGGGGGGGGGTCATGGGGTAGCTATGCCATTTTTCTTAAAGATTTTCATCCATATTACCGGGACCAGACATTACATTAAAGCCGCAAGCAGTTTTAAATGGCTTTTTTTTCCTGTAGAAGTGTCATTTTGTGCAGGGACAGTTCTAAACACGGGAAACACGTGGCACTTCACAGGCATACTTTAGACACCCCCCAGGTACGATATTTAAAGGAATATTTGACTTTTTTTTTTTCACTTTATGCATCATTAAAATGACTGCTCCCGAAAAACGACCGTTTTTAAAACGTCTTTTTGCATTGATACATGTCCCCTGGTGCAGAACCCGGGTTCCCAAACCCTTTTTAGGACAATAACATGCATAATAGTTGTTATAATTAGCACTTTAGAATTCGAACGTTCGCATCCATTGTATTTAATAGGGTTCTAATGTTCGTACGAACTTTCGGTCCGTTCGCGGGTTCTGGTGCGAACCGAACCCGGGGGTGTTCGGCTCATCACTAATTAGCACTTTAGAATTCGAACGTTCGCATCCATTGTATTTAATAGGGTTCTAATGTTCGTACGAACTTTCGGTCCGTTCGCGGGTTCTGGTGTGAACCGAACCCGGGGGTGTTCGGCTCATCACTAACAGACAGCATGGATTCATGAAAGACAGAAGTTGTCAGACAAACCTGATTTCTTTTTATGAAGAGGTAAGTAAAACCTTGGACAGAGGCGTGGCTGTGGACGTGGTATACTTGGATTTTGCAAAAGCGTTTGATACAGTTCCCCACACACGGCTCATGTGTAAGGTAAAGTCTACAGGATTGGAAATATCAGTTTGTAAATGGATAGAAAACTGGCTAAAAGACAGAATTCAGAGAGTAGTAGTTAATGATTCTTACTCTGAATGGTCTAAGGTTATCAGTGGTGTACCCCAAGGTTCAGTGCTGGGACCCTTACTTTTTAATATCTTTATAAATGAATTGGGTCTGAGATCAAAAGTAACATTTCTGTCTTTGCAGATGACACCAAGCTATGCAGTGGAATGACGTCCTTGCAGGATGTCTCCAATTTACAAGCCGACCTCGATGCCCTGTCTAATTGGGCAACTATGTGGCAGATGAGGTTTAATGTTGATAAATGTAAAGTTATGCACTTGGGGGCTAAGAATATGAATGCATCATACATACTAGGGGGAAAACAACTGGGGGGATCCGTAGTGGAAAAGGATCTGGGGGTTTTGGTAGATCATAAGCTCAATAATGGCATGCAATGCCAAGCTGTGGTTTCCAAAGCGAGCAAAGTCCTTTCTTGTATTAAGAGAGGTATGGACTCCAGAGAGAGAGACATCATTTTGCCCCTGTACAAATCATTAGTAAGGCCTCATCTGGAATACGCAGTTCAGTTTTGGGCACCAGTTCTCAAAAAGCATATCGGGGAACTGGAGAAAGTGCAGAGAAGGGCAACCAAACTGATAAGAGGCATGGAGGAGCTCAGCTATGAAGAAAGATTAGAGGAGCTGAATTTATTCACTCTTGAGAAGAGGAGAATAAGGGGGGATATGATTAACATGTACAAATATATAAGGGGTCCATATATTGATCTTGGTGATGAGTTATTCACTTTACGGTCAACACAGAGAACAAGGGGGCACTCTTTATGTCTAGAAGAAAAAAGATTTCATCTCCAAATGCGGAAAGGTTTCTTCACAGTAAGAGCTGTGAAAATGTGGAACAGACTCCCTGCAGAGGTGGTTCTGGCCAGCTCAGTAGATTGCTTTAAGAAAGGCATGGATACTTTCCTAAATGTACATAATATAACTGAGTAGTACTAACAGTTCTAGGTAAAGTTGATCCAGGGTAAATCCGATTGCCTCTCGGGGGATCAGGAAGGAATTTTTTCCCCTGCTGTAGCAAATTGGATCATGCTCTGCTGGGGTTTTTTGCCTTCCTCTGGATCAACTGTGGGTATAGAATTGGGTATATGGGATTGCACGATATTATTTTTATTTTTATGGTTGAACTGGATGGACTTTGTCTTTTTTCAACCTGACTAACCATGTAACTATGTATCAAATACTTGTTCTCCCCACTGTATATACTCCCTCCAGTGTAGCTCATCCCAATGGTGGTTACCTCTGTGGTTATGTTTGCACCTGGGATTTTATTTGTCCACACTAATTTTCAGGTAACCCATTTGGTTCTTTTTCACCCCTGCTATTTGTCACACTATTTTATATTTTTCTACAATTGGTTCCAATTCCCCTCTCTCTGTGGTGTTTCACCTCAGCGTCGGGTTTTGCTTATAGCCCCTTCAATACCTACATCACTTTGTTGCCACTATGGGGCACATTATACCTCACTTTGTACCACTCTACATATTACTCTTCTTACATATTGGCCCCTGCTTCACTACAATTTTTTCTTTATAGTTAATATTATTTTATAACTTTGTTTCTATAGATGGCTACACCCATGAAACCTATACCTACAACTTCACACCCATGGAGGTTCCTCTCTGGGGACTATGGTTCTCCACTGGATTTCCATTGTTGCATGGTCGGGGCCAGTCCACCTCAGCTCCCGGGGGCTGATATATATCCGGCCTGCCTCCTGCCCTCTGCGCATACACCAATACTCATAGGCATACTAGTAAGTATCCTTGGGGTATTGTTACTGCTCAATTTCTCTCTCCTGTCCCCATATTAATATTTACCATATAATTGTCATCTAAAATTCTATTGTTTTAACATTTATAGACTTCTACTTCATACTTGCTCCTGAAGAGTAGCCACGAAACGTGTTGAGCCAATAGATGCCCCCCTCACATACATACTGCTTCTGTACCACCAACTACTTCATATACCAATTGGATTCTATCAACCAATAACAGTTACAATTATATACCATGGAGATATACTCTAAGGAACCTGGTTCTGTTTTATCATGAGCTAATAGATGCTCCCTTACCTCTATATATAGCATCATCATTACCAACCAATTCCTATACTTAAATTGATTATACCAACGTATCAAGGTCACATTTACCTAATTTTATTGTTATATTTCATGTACCATCCAATTTTGACTACTATACTAGGTATAATATGTTATTTTTGTTTATTTTATATACGATTAAATTACTGACTGACAATTGTTGTCATGCAATGCTTTCATGTAATGCCTTTAGTTCTACTTTATTAGATACCGGCCATCAGTGTTGCCAACCCACCAAAGTGAAATTTACTGGCAGGATGCTGAAATTTACAAACAGCACCAAAAAAATTTTTACTGACATAAATCATGAAATTTATTGCCAGAACTACATTTTTTACTGACACTGTGAAAAACGACCTCAATTTACAGTTTTCAGTGGTGAACAGTGCAAATATCAATATTTAAACTATAAACATATAGCTAGCACTATTAGCAATGTGTTTAAGTTAAACAAAAGTAAAAAAACATATTTCTCCATTGACATGAAGGTCTGGTTACTATAACCAAGCCAGCAAAAAGTTCCCCCTTACATCAGAGTCTGCAGGATTCCCCCTTACAGTGAAAGGGAACTCTTATGTAAATAGGAACGCTGCAGATCATCATGATCTAAGGGGAACTCTGATGTAGAGGGGGGGGGGCTCTGGTGACCAGAGGCCACCTTATATCAGAGTCCACTGCTTTTGTCTTTACATCAGAGTTCCCACTTACATCAGGGTCCGCAGACTGAGTTCCCCCTTGCACTGTAAGGGGGAATCCTGCAGACTCTGATGTAAAGGGGAACACCAGAAACTCTGATGTGGGAGGCACTCTGGTGATCAGAGGCCACCTTCCGTAGAGTAAATACACCAAGGTAAGGGGAGGTCACTAATATAGGGGGGGACCTTTATATCAGTGCCCTTTACAATATTGGATTCACTCCCCCCTTTCATCAGCAAACCCCCCTCCTCAGACTGGCCTGGTGGCGCTGTCACTGACCTCCTCTCAGGTGCACCATGCAGGGCTCAGTCAGGTGGCTCTGGTTTTATTCTATAGTCTCCTCTCCATAGTCCACACATGACTGCCTTCTCCCATTAACCCAACCCAGCGGCGTTCCCACTCTTGACTGCTCTCCAGACTCCCCCTCAGAGACTGCGTACATGATACAGTAGATGGTTCAGAGACTGCGTACATGATACAGGAGATGGTCAGAGACTGCGTACATGATACAGGAGATGGTCAGAGACTGCGTACATGATACAGGAGATGGTCAGAGGCTATGGACATGGTAGTTTCCTCCTCTGTCCCCCTTCATATTATAATACTTCTCTATATCAGTGTCCTTCCTAGTGATGAGCCGAACACCCCCGGGTTCGGTTCGCACCAGAACCCGCGAACGGACCGAAAGTTCGAACGAACATTAGAACCCTATTAAATACAATGGATGCGAACGTTCGAATTCTAAAGTGCTAATTATAACAACTATTATGCATGTTATTGTCCTAAAAAGGGTTTGGGAACCCGGGTTCTGCACCAGGGGACATGTATCAATGCAAAAATAAGTTTTAAAAACGGTCGTTTTCCGGGAGCAGTCATTTTAATGATGCATAAAGTGAAAAAAAAAAAGTCAAATATTCCTTTAAATATCGTATCTGGGGGGTGTCTAAAGTATGCCTGTGAAGTGCCACGTGTTTCCCGTGTTTAGAACTGTCCCTGCACAAAATGACACTTCTAAAGGAAAAAAAAGCCATTTAAAACTGCTTGCGGCTTTAATGTAATGTCTGGTCCCGGTAATATGGATGAAAATCTTTAAGAAAAATGGCATAGCTACCCCATGACCCCCCCCCCCTACCCCAGCCCATTACCAGCCCCTTTGGGTCTTGTATGGATATTAAGGGGAACCCCGCACATAAAATAAAAAAGGCCCTATATACTCTGAACAGCCGTATACAGGCGGTGCATACAAGACAGGGACTGTAGGTTTGTTCTTATGTAGAATCTGTTTGTAATTTTGAACAGGTACATTGTTGAAGTGTAGCTCCAGACCAAAAATCTATTTTTAAACTTTTTGGAAAACATAGGTAAGGGTTATCACCCCTGTAACATTTGTTTTGCTGTCTGTGCCCCTGTTCAGAACATTTCACCTCACTTTCCGTCCTAATGACAACTGTTTTTGAAATGTGGTGTTTTTCTTGAAACAAGGATTGCTGATAAAGCATCAGTACAGAGGAGACACCTTTCTCCCATATTTATTCTTACAGGAGAGAATTTTCCTTCCTAGTGGTAGATTTCCTCTCACTTCCTGTTGTCTTCTTGCGTTTGCAAGTAGGAGTCGTTTGTAAGTTGGATGTTTGAAAGTAGGGACCTGCCGTATATACTCTGCAGAAATAGGCCCCTTAGTTGTTGGTGTTGGCACAACACTGTAAGCACTCACAGTTACTCTTGGTTGGTGCTGGAACGCCCTGCTGTCAACTATTATATCAGGAATTTTAATTACATATAATTGTTGAACAGTGGTAGTAAAAATTGGGCCTTTGATGGTGGTGCTGGTGCCACAACACTGTAAGCCCTGACAGTTACTCTTGGTGGGTGCAGCAATGGGCCCTGCTGTGAATTATTAGATCAAGAATTGTAATTACATGCCCCTGTTGAACAGGGGCTGAAAAATTGGGCCTTAGGCACTGGTGGCACAACACTGCAACCCTTCACAGATACTGTACTTGGAGCACAGCAATGAGCCCTGTTGCAAAGTATTGCTTCAAAAATTGTAATGACACGCCCCTGTTAAACAGGGGCTGAAAAATTGGGCCTTAGGCACTGGTGGCACAACACTGCAACTCCTCACAGATACTGTACTTGGAGCACAGCAATGAGCCCTGTTGCAAAGTATTGCTTCAAAAATTGTAATTACACGCCACTGTTAAACAGGGGCTGAAAAATTGGGCGTTAGGCACTGGTGGCGGCACCCATAAACAAAAATGATCTTCCAAGCTATCATCATCAATCGTATCATTGAGGACTCGGAGGAGGAGGATAGCCAGTCAACATAACAGCACAGGCACTCAGCATCAGCATCAGTCTTGAAGGGATGTGACATTTTAAAATCAATTAGTCTGTTATATCAGCATCAGGTGTGTGGTAGCTGGTGGTGATCCAAGACTGGTTCATCTTGATGAAAGTCAGTCGATCAACCGAGTCGGTGGACAGGCGCACCCTGTGATCCGTGACAAATCCTCCAGCAGCACTGAATGTGCGTTCCGAAAGAACGCTGGATGCAGGACAGGCCAGTAGCTCAATTGCATACTGTGCAAGCTCTGGCCAGTGATCCATCCTCAAGACCCAGTAAGCCAGAGGATTTTCGGTGGGGAAGGTGTCCAAGTCTGACCTTGCCCCTAGATATTCCTGCACCATGTTTATCAGACGCTGGCGATGGTTGCTGGAACCGATCATACTTTGGGGCTGCGGACTAAAGAATTGTCTGAACGCATCGGTCAGACGGCCACCTTCCCCACCGCTCCTTCTTTGACTGGCCGAAGCCTCAGCAACTCGTTGTCCAGGACCAGGAGTTTGCAACCTCCCAGTCTCTGGGAACGCGTTGCACAGACCTTTCTGCAAGGCCTCCCGGAGTTGTCTCATCCTCTGCTCCCTCTGCGACGGTAACATAAGGTCCGCAACCTTACCCTTGTACCGTGGATCAAGGAGAGTGGCCAGCCAGTAATGGTCCCTCTCCTTGATCCGAAGAATACGAGGATCCTTCCGCAGACTTTGCAGGATCAGGGAGGCCATGCAGCGTAGGTTTGCTGAGGCATTCGCTCCGGAGTCCTCTGGGTCACTAAGGACGACATGATCCGCAGCCACCTCCTCCCAGCCACGTACAAGTCCACTGGTTTCTTGGGACTGTAAATCATCCCTAAAAGACTGCTGCTGATGATGCTGAGTGCCAGCCTCCACCTCCATGCTGACACAATCCTCCTCCTCCTCCTCCTCCTCCTCCTCCTCCTCCTCCTCCTCTTCCTGTGCGATGGGTGGGACAGAAGGAACACTGTCTGGGTAAAGGGGGCCTTGAGAGGCAAGGAAGTCCTCCTCTTCCTGCCTCTGTTCTGCCTCAAGTGCCCTGTCCATTATTCCACGCAGCGTGTGCTCCAACAGGTGGACAAGAGGTACAGTGTCACTGATGCATGCACTGTCACTGCTCACCATCCTCGTGGCCTCCTCAAATGGTGCCAGGACAGTGCATGCATCCCTGATCATGCCCCACTGGCGTGGAGAAAAAAAACCAAGCTCCCCTGACCCTGTCCTGGTGCCGTAGTCGCACAGGTACTCATTGATGGCCCTCTGCTGCGTGTGCAGCCGCTGCAGCATGGCCAACGTTGAGTTCCACCTGGTGGGCATGTCACATATAAGGCGGTTCTTGGGCAGGTTCAACTCCTTTTGCAGCTCAGCCAGGCGAGCACTGGCATTATAAGATCTGCGGAAATGCACACAGACTTTCCTGGCCTGCCTCAGGACATCCTGTAAGCCTGGGTACCTGCCCAAGAAGCGCTGCACCACCAGGTTAAGGACGTGAGCCACACAGGGCACATGGGTCAGTTGTCCCTGTCGGAGGGCGGAGAGGAGGTTGGTGCCATTGTCGCAAACCACCATTCCTGGCTTAAGCTGGCGTGGCGTCAACCACCTCTCGGCCTGGCCCTGCAGAGCAGACAGGACCTCTGCCCCAGTGTGGCTTCTGTCCCCCAAACACACCAGCGCAAGCACGGCATGGCATCTTTTTGCCTGCGTACTTGCGTAGCCCCGTGAACGGCTACGGAGCACCGCTGGTTCATAGGACAAACCACAGGAAGAGGCCATGGAGGAAGAAGAAGAGGAGGGGGTGGAGGAGAGAGGTGTGTCACAACCAGTAGTAGCATTTTGGAGGCGTGGCGGTGGGACAACCTCCAACACTACTGCACCTTGTCCTGAATCCTTCCCAGCTGCCAAAAGAGTGACCCAATGGGCCGTGAAAGAAAGGTAACGTCCCTGTCCATGCCTGCTGGACCATGAGTCAGCGGTAATATGCACCTTACCGCTGACCGCCCTGTCCAGCGAGGCCAAGACATTGCCTTCCACATGCCGGTAGAGAGCCGGAATAGCCTTCCGTGAGAAAAAGTGGCGTTTGGGAACCTGCCACTGAGGAACCGCACATTGCACAAACTCACGGAAGGGGGCCGAGTCTACCAACTGAAAAGGCAGCAGTTGAAGCGCTAGCAATTTAGCCAAGCTAGCATTCAACCGCTGGGCATGTGGATGGCTGGGAGTGAACTTCTTTCGACGGTCCAGCAGCTGGGGCAGGGAAATTTGCCTGCTAGAATCGGACGTCGGTGTACTGCTAGTAGAGTGGGCGCAAGTACTTGGCTGTGACACACCTAATTCTACACCTTCATTCCTCTCAGTGCATGTTTCAGAGAGGACTGAAGTTATAGTGGGGTTGGAGATCCCAGCTGATGCGGTGCAAGGAGAGGTCCGCTTTGTTCTTTGGTGTGGGTCTTTGAGGTAGGCTTGCCAACGAGCTGCATGGCAGGTCAACATATGTCTGGTCAGGCATGTGGTACCCAAGCGGCTGATGTTTTGGCCACGCGATATACGCTTGAGACATATGTTGCAAACAGCAGCTGTGCGATCTGATGCACTAGCCTCAAAAAAGGCCCACACCAAAGAACTTTTTGAATGACGGGCAGAGGCAGCGCCCTGCACAGGCGGAGCTCTGCGGTGTGATTCCGTCGGTGTACTGCCCTTACGCTGGCCACCAAAGGGCATCCTGCCTCGTTGGAGATGTGCCTCCTCCTCATCCTCCTCCTCCTCCTCTCTCCTATTAGGCACCCACGTGGAGTCATTGACCTCATCATCCCCTCCCTCCTCATCACTGGAGCCAATCTGGCAGTATGCTGCAGCTGCTGGAACATGACTGCCAGATTGGTGTCCTTCTTGAGCATCCCCTCTGTCTGCTCTCACGCTACTGCCTTCCTCTAGCTGGGTTTCATCATCAGACCCTTCGAAACGCTGGGCATCCTCCTGGAGCATGTACCCAACACTGTGCTGAAACAGTTCGGGGGACTCCTCAGGAGGAGGACATGGTGGGTCTAGGGAAGGAGTGACTGATGATTTGTCTGACATTGATACCAGGGAAGACGACGCTTTGGCAGCTGCTTTTCCAGTACCCTGAGCCTGGGTGAGAGAGGATGAGGAGGAGGAGGAGGGCTTGGTCATCCACTCTACCAAGTCTTCGGCATGATGTGGCTCAACATGTCCAGCTGCCGAAAAGAAGGACAAGCGTGTCCCATGGCCATGTGCTGATGACAATGCACCGCGTCCACGACCAGCACTGTTGCCCCCAGACACAGAGCCTGCTTGCCCTCTTTTATTGCCTCCTGACTGTCTGCCTCTCCTTGTTTGCCTTCCAGACATTCTAATAGATGGCCTGCAGGGAGATGGGAAAAAAGCAATAAGGGCTACCTTCAGGTGTCCTTCTCTGTCCCTTGAAACAAGGACTTTCACAGTGAAAGAAACTGACACTGTCCCTACCTAGAGTTTTCTGTCCCTAGAATAAATGTTTTTTTTAAGCACAATATAGCACAAGGACAATTAACTCACTGTCCTTACAGGTCCCTGGAAACAAGGACTTGCAGAGTGAAAGAAAAAAAACACTCTCCCTACCTACAGTTTTCTGTCCCTAGAAAAAATGTTTTTTTTAATCACAATATAGCACAAGGAAAATTAACTCACTGTCCTTACAGGTCCCTGGAAACAAGGACTTGCAGAGTGAAAGAAACTGACACTGTCCCTACCTAGAGTTTTCTGTCCCTAGAAAAAATGTTTTTTTTAATCACAATATAGCACAAGGAAAATTAACTCACTGTCCTTACAGGTCCCTGGAAACAAGGACTTGCAGAGTGAAAGAAACTGACACTGTCCCTACCTAGAGTTTTCTGTCCCTAGAATAAATGTTTTTTTTAATCACAATATAGCACAAGGACAATTAACTCACTGTCCTTACAGGTCCCTGGAAACAAGGACTTGCAGAGTGAAAGAAACTGACACTGTCCCTACCTAGAGTTTTCTGTCCCTAGAATAAATGTTTTTTTTAATCACAATATAGCACAAGGAAAATTAACTCACTGTCCTTACAGGTCCCTGGAAACAAGGACTTGCAGAGTGAAAGAAACTGACACTGTCCCTACCTAGAGTTTTCTGTCCCTAGAATAAATGTTTTTTTTAAGCACAATATAGCACAAGGACAATTAACTCACTGTCCTTACAGGTCCCTGGAAACAAGGACTTGCAGAGTGAAATAAACTGACACTGTCCCTACCTAGAGTTTTCTGTCCCTAGAATAAATGTTTTTTTTAATCACAATATAGCACAAGGAAAATTAACTCACTGTCCTTACAGGTCCCTGGAAACAAGGACTTGCAGAGTGAAAGAAACTGACACTGTCCCTACCTAGAGTTTTCTGTCCCTAGAATAAATGTTTTTTTTTAATCACAATATAGCACAAGGAAAATTAACTCACTGTCCTTACAGGTCCCTGGAAACAAGGACTTGCAGAGTGAAAGAAAAAAAACACTCTCCCTACCTACAGTTTTCTGTCCCTAGAAAAAATGTTTTTTTTAATCACAATATAGCACAAGGAAAATTAACTCACTGTCCTTACAGGTCCCTGGAAACAAGGACTTGCAGAGTGAAAGAAACTGACACTGTCCCTACCTAGAGTTTTCTGTCCCTAGAATAAATGTTTTTTTTAATCACAATATAGCACAAGGAAAATTAACTCACTGTCCTTACAGGTCCCTGGAAACAAGGACTTGCAGAGTGAAAGAAACTGACACTGTCCCTACCTAGAGTTTTCTGTCCCTAGAATAAATGTTTTTTTTAAGCACAATATAGCACAAGGACAATTAACTCACTGTCCTTACAGGTCCCTGGAAACAAGGACTTGCAGAGTGAAAGAAAAAAAACACTCTCCCTACCTACAGTTTTCTGTCCCTAGAAAAAATGTTTTTTTTAATCACAATATAGCACAAGGAAAATTAACTCACTGTCCTTACAGGTCCCTGGAAACAAGGACTTGCAGAGTGAAAGAAACTGACACTGTCCCTACCTAGAGTTTTCTGTCCCTAGAATAAATGTTTTTTTTAATCACAATATAGCACAAGGACAATTAACTCACTGTCCTTACAGGTCCCTGGAAACAAGGACTTGCAGAGTGAAAGAAACTGACACTGTCCCTACCTAGAGTTTTCTGTCCCTAGAATAAATGTTTTTTTTAATCACAATATAGCACAAGGAAAATTAACTCACTGTCCTTACAGGTCCCTGGAAACAAGGACTTGCAGAGTGAAAGAAACTGACACTGTCCCTACCTAGAGTTTTCTGTCCCTAGAATAAATGTTTTTTTTAAGCACAATATAGCACAAGGACAATTAACTCACTGTCCTTACAGGTCCCTGGAAACAAGGACTTGCAGAGTGAAATAAACTGACACTGTCCCTACCTAGAGTTTTCTGTCCCTAGAATAAATGTTTTTTTTAATCACAATATAGCACAAGGAAAATTAACTCACTGTCCTTACAGGTCCCTGGAAACAAGGACTTGCAGAGTGAAAGAAACTGACACTGTCCCTACCTAGAGTTTTCTGTCCCTAGAATAAATGTTTTTTTTAATCACAATATAGCACAAGGACAATTAACTCACTGTCCTTACAGGTCCCTGGAAACAAGGACTTGCAGAGTGAAAGAAACTGACACTGTCCCTACCTAGAGTTTTCTGTCCCTAGAATAAATGTTTTTTTTAATCACAATATAGCACAAGGAAAATTAACTCACTGTCCTTACAGGTCCCTGGAAACAAGGACTTGCAGAGTGAAAGAAACTGACACTGTCCCTACCTAGAGTTTTCTGTCCCTAGAATAAATGTTTTTTTTAAGCACAATATAGCACAAGGACAATTAACTCACTGTCCTTACAGGTCCCTGGAAACAAGGACTTGCAGAGTGAAATAAACTGACACTGTCCCTACCTAGAGTTTTCTGTCCCTAGAATAAATGTTTTTTTTAATCACAATATAGCACAAGGAAAATTAACTCACTGTCCTTACAGGTCCCTGGAAACAAGGACTTGCAGAGTGAAAGAAAAAAAACACTCTCCCTACCTACAGTTTTCTGTCCCTAGAAAAAATGTTTTTTTTAATCACAATATAGCACAAGGACAATTAACTCACTGTCCTTACAGGTCCCTGGAAACAAGGACTTGCAGAGTGAAAGAAACTGACACTGTCCCTACCTAGAGTTTTCTGTCCCTAGAATAAATGTTTTTTTTAAGCACACTATAGCAGAAGCACAAAACACACTGACACTCTCCCTACCTATCCTTCTCTTTCCCTAAACTAAAGGAATCCAGGTTAAGCAAGAAAGAAATAACAGTCACTGTCCCTGCCTATGCTACTCTATCCCTGCTCCGGAACACACTACACTAGGCCGCCGTGCTGGCGGCCTTTTATAGTGTGGGGCGTGTACTAAACACCCTCAGCAATAATTGGCCACAGGCATCCTGCCTGTGGCCAATCATTGCTCTCCTCGCTGCCGGCGCTGTGATTGGCCAAGCATGCGGGGTCACAGTGCATGCTTGGCCAATCACAGCGCCTGGATGACACTGCGATGGCGTAGTGCATTGTGGGCCGTTCGCGTCACTCGAATTTGGCGCGAACGGCCCAAATCGTTCGATCTTCGTCGAACGATCGAACAGCCAATGTTCGAGTCGAACGTATGTTCGACTCGAACACGAAGCTCATCCCTAGTCCTTCCTCCTGTGACCCTTTCACTGTGCTGTGGCAATGCCCCATACAGTCCACCTCCACCGTCAGCCTGCTCTGGGAAGGGATTGTTGGCTGGGGTCTGCCTGACTCTGAGACTGACTCAGAGTCACTCTGTATATCTATCCCCCCTCCCCCCCCCCCCCCCCCGACTTGAGTGAGTACACTGAGCAGCAGAGGAGAGCACTGTGACTGTCTGAGTCCTCCTGAGTCTCCCCGATGCCCGACCTCTTTGTGCAATCTGCACAGCCACTCACCATCTGACACCCACCAGGGCACTGAGTTTCTGTAGTGTACTGGCTGGCCTGGGCAGGTTACAGGCTTACGCCAGCTGGCAGGGCAGGGGTCCGACTCCGCCGCACTCTCCTTAGCTGCTGTCTGCTGCTTTGTCCACTGACTCCACACAAGGTTCCTCTGTCCATCCACCCTCAGCTCCTGAGTCTGGCGCAGTGTGGCAGTGTGGCTGACATCATCATTGTGCGGCGCCGGCAAGCAGGAGCAGCGCTTGTGGATTGGATCGGATATTCTCTGCGGTTTACGCAAACTGCGCATGCGCAGTTCTACCCCGAGTCAATTGCCGCAATTTTTACTGCCACTTTTCTCTTACTACAGACTTTTACGGATAGGGAAAAACTGCCTTGTTTTTACGGGCTGTCCGTAAATCTATGGACGGCTGGCAACAATGCCTGCCATATCCATCCGTATCGAGTCATTTCCTGGGCTGCATGCTTCATATAAAGTCCCACCCTTGTTTCTTCCTATCAAACCCCATTAAAGTCTATGGGACATGAACATGAAAAATCAAAAGTGCTCCTTTTAAATGCTTACATGCAAGTAATTGTTTTAAAAACTGTATGAAGACCTGGATACTGCCCCAGGGGGCATGTATCAATGCATTTTTTTTTTTAAAACGGACGTGTTTTCAGGAGCAATGATTTTAATCACTTGCCGACCGCCACACGCCGATGTACGTCGGCAGAATGGCACGGGCAGGCAGATTGGCGTACAGGTACGTCCCTTTCAATCTGCCGCCCAGCGGGCGGGCGTGCGTGCGCGTGCCTCGCGAGTGTGGCTGCGGGTCCCGGGAACTCGATGTACCCGGGAGTACCGCGATTGCGGTCGGCAAGAGCAGAACAGGGGAATACCTTTGTAAAAAAGGCATTCCCCTATTCTGCCTAGTGACACTGTCACTCATGACCGTTCCCCGTGATCATCAGTGACGTGTCACGTGTAGCCACACCCCCTAACAGTAAGAATCACTCACTAGGTCCCACTTAACCCCTGCAGCACCACCTAGTGGTTAACCCCTTCACTGCCAGTGTAATTTTTACAGTAATCAGTGCATTTTTATAGCACTGATCGCTCTAAAAATGACAATTTTCCCAAAATGGTGTCAAAAGTGTCCGATGTGTCCGCCATAATGTCGCAGTCATGATAAAAATCGCTGATCGCCGCTATAACTAGTAAAAAAAAAATATATTAATAAAAATGCCATAAAACAGTCCCCTATTTTGTAGAAGCTATAACTTTTGCGCAAACCAATCAATAAACGCTTATTGCGTTTTTTATTTTTACCAAAAATATGTAGAAGAATACGTATCGGCCTAAACTGTGGAAAAAAAATGTTTTTTTTTTTTTTATATATTTTTGGGGGATATTTATTATAGCAAAAAGTAAAAAACATAGAATTTTTTTCAAAATTGTCACTTTATTTTTGTTTATAGCGCAAAAAATAAACACTGCAGAGGTGATCAAATACCACCAAAAAGCTCTATTTGTGGGAAAAAAGGACATACATTTTGTTTGGTAGCCACGTCGCACGACCGCGCAATTGTCAATTAAAGCGACGCAGTGCCAAATCGCAAAAAGTGGCCTGGTCATTGACCACCAAAATGGTCCGGGGCTGAAGTGGTTAATAATGCTTAAAGTGAAACAATAAAAATGAAATATTCCTTTAAATATCGTGCCTGGGGGGTTCCCTTAGTCTGCCGGTAAAGTGGCAAATCTGTGTGATGCGTTTTACTGTGCCGCAGCAAAATTATATTTCAAAAGGAAAAATTTGATTTAAAATTGCTTGCGACTGTAATGTATTGCCGGCTTCCTTCGGGTCTCCTATGGATTTTAAGGGGAACTTTAATGGCGTGGGGTCCCCCCAAAATCCATACAAGACCCTTATCTGAGCATGCAGCCTGGAGGTCAGGATAGGACCTGAACCATACCAGGCCACGTGCCCTCAAAATGGGGAGGCTGCTTTGGGGCCCCCCAAAAGCACCTTTGTCCCCATTTTGATGGGGACAAGGGCCTCGTCCCCACAACCCTGGCCTTTAACAAGGGGGCCCCCAGGTCCCGGCCCCACCTATGTGAATGGATATTGGGTACATTGTACCCCTACCCATTCACCAAAAAAAGGGTCAAAAGATTTTGACAATTCCTTTTATTAAAAAAGGAAAAAAAAAAAAGTGTCCCACGATGTCCATCCATCTTCAATCACGCTGCCCGACGAACCCGAAAAATGGAAAAAAAACGAAAATACTCTGCCTCGATGGGAGGCGTCCCACCGATTTCTGTCTTTTCGCTGTGATAGCTCTTATATAGGCAAGGGCGGGGCCAAGATCAAACAGTGTTTTTTTCTTTGAATGGTTGTGGAAAGCGGGACCAGTGGAGCACAACAGGGATCCACAGGGAGCTAGAGCCAAGATTCCCCAGGGCGCGGAGTCTAAGATCCATCAGGTCTTCACCAGAGCATCTAGTGGTGAGGATGTTACGCTGCAGTTGGGTCCAGGTCGCGGCCCCCAGAGTCCCCTAGCTCACGCTCCGTAGGGTAAGGAGGATAGAGGGGAAGCAGCAGCACAGGATACAAGAATAGTGAGGGGAAAAGCCAAGGTCAGGGCAACAAGCAGACAAGGATAAACGAGGGACAAGCCGAAGGTCAAGGTCACAAGCAGACAGGGATAGTCGGGAACAAGCCAATATCGAAACACAGAGACAGACATAGCACACGGCAGGCAGGAACCCAAACACACAATGCTTAAACAAACACGTTGATCAGCAAGGCAGACTTGCAGTGCACAGGTTAATATAGAGTTCTGTGATAGGGCCTGGGGTGGAGCCAGGCTGGGAGGAGAGGTTATAAAAGCAGTCAGGTGAGGAGAGTCTGGCCTCTAAGGTGAACACATGAGGAGGAAGGTAAGCTGACAGACAAACATTACTGCATATCCATGACATGGGCCTTATTTAAAAAATGTAAATTACATGCCCCAGTCAAACAGGTGCAAAAAAATTGGGCCTTGGGTGTTGGTGGTGCCTGAACACTAACTCCTCACAGTTACTCTTGTTGGGCGCATGAACGGACCCTGCTGTTAAATATTATTTAAAAAATTGTAAATATATGCCCCAGTCAAACAGGTGCAGAAAAATTGGGCCTTGGTGTTGGTGGTGCCAGAACACTGTAACCCCTTACAGTTATTCTGGTTGGGCGCAGGAACAGGCCCTGCTGTAATCAACAATTTAAAAAATTGAAATTACATGCCGCTGTTGAACAGGGACAGAAAAATTGGGCCTTGGGTTTTGGTGGTGCCCCAAACCAAAAATATTGGCGATGGTTGCTTGAACCTATCAGCCCTTGGCGCTGAGGACTGAAAAATTGTTTAAAGGCATTGGTCAGCCGGCCACCTTCTCCATCGTTCTTCCTCTGGCTGAACGAAGCCTCATATACACATTTTCCAGCACCAGGAAATGGTAACCTCCCAGGGCCTGGAAAGGCCTTACACAATCTTTTCTTCAAGGCCTCCTGAAGATGTTTCATCCTCTGCTCCCTCTGTGAAGGCAGGAGGAGTTTTGCAACTTTACCCTTGTAACGTGGCTCAAGAAGGGTTGCCAGCCAGTAATGATCCCTCTCCTTGATACCACGAATCCTAGGGTCCTTTTGCAGGCTTTGCAGAATCAGGGGGGCTATGCAGCGTACGTTTGCAGAGGCATGAGATTCTGAGTCCTTTGGGTTACTGAGGATGACATTGTCAGGCACACCTCCTTCCAGCCACGTACAACTCCTTGGGTTTCTTGGGACTAAATACTATCCCTTGAAGACTGCTGCGTGTTATCCTCCACATCCATGATCTTCCTCCTCTTCCTGTGTGTTTGGCGGACCCACAGAAATGCTATCTGAATAAAGGGAGCCTTGAGAGGAAAGGAAGTCCTCCTTTTCCTCTCGCTGTTCTGCCTCAAGTGCCCTGTCCATGATTCCACAAAGCATGTGCTCCAGCGGGAATACTAGAGGGACAGTGTCACTGATGCGTGCATTGTACCTGCTCACCATCCTTGTGGCCTCCTCAAATGGTGACAGGAGAGAGCAAGCATCCTTAATCAGTAGCCACTGGCATGGCGAAAAGAAGCCAAGCTTCCCTGACCCAGTCCTGGTGCCATACTCACACAGGTACTCATTTATGGCCCTCTGCCATGTGTGCAGCAGATGCAGCATTGCCAATGTTGAGTTCCACCTGGTGGGCATGCTACAAATGAGGCGGTTGGTGGGCAGGTTAAATTCACGTTGAATATCAGCCAGCCGAACACTGGCATTGTATGACCGGCAGAAATGGCCATAGACTTTTCTGGTCTGCCTCAGAAGTTCCTATAAGCCTGGGTACCTGGTCAAGAAATGCTGCATCACCAAATTCAGGACATGTGTCAAGTATGGAACACGGGTCAAGTGTCCCTGTCGGAAAGGCGGAGAGAACGGTGGTGCCATTGTCGCATACAACCATTCAAGCTGCCATGGCGTCAACTACCTCTGAGCCTGCCCATGCAGAGCTGATTGAATCTCTGCCCCAGTGTGGCTCCTGTCCCCTAGGCAGACCAACTCAAGCACCCCATGGCATCTTTTAGCCTGATTGCTTGCGTAGGCCCTTGAATGCTTAGGGAGCACTGGTGGCTCAGAGGGCAATTCTGCAGAAGACACCATAGAGGAAGAAGAAGAGGAAGGGGTGGATCAGAGAGATGTCACAGAATCACCATAAGCTTTTTGGAGGCGTCGTGGCGGAACAAGCTCCAACACTGAAGCCTGACCTGCATCCTTCCCAGCTGCCAGCAGAGTTACCCAGTGCGCCGTGAAGGAAAGGTAACATCCCTGACCAGTTGCGGTGCGTCCATAGAGGGTGCAGGAGCGCCGCCTCCTCTCTACTGCGCCTCTCTATCACCAATAGATAGATTCATGCATTGCATGAATCTATCTATTGTCACCGCTGCCGCCCGCTATTCAGGTGTCCGGCCCCTTGTCGGGCGCCAAGCATCTGAAATACAGCGGTGGGGTTGTTTTTGGAAGCGCCTGATTAGAGCCGTTGGCTCTAATAGGCGTCCTGATTAGAGCCATAGGCTCTAATAGGCTTCCAAATTGGTAAACAGCGGGCGCAATGCTGTGCGTTCGATGTTTACACAGTGTTGTGTTAGAGAAGCGAATAAATTGCTTCCCTAACACTGGCCCGCTCTCAGCCAATCAGGTGTTCGGGTCTGGTTACCCTGTCACCTGATTGGCTGAAGCGACAGGCGCTGTGATTGGATGCCTATTAGGCGTCCAATTATAGCAGAGACGGAAAGAGGACGGGAGAAGACATGGAGGACTCGGAGCGCGGAGGACAGCGCCAAGACAGGTAAGTGCCAAGCGGGGGGGGGCACACTGGCAGCATTTTATGGGGCACAGTAGCGGCAATTGATGGGGCACAGTAGCGGCAATTGATGGGGCACACTGGCGGAAATTGATGGGGCACACTGGCGGAAATTGATGGGGCACACTGGCGGAAATTGATGGGGCACACTGGCAGCAATTGATGGGGCACACTGGCAGCAATTGATGGGGCACACTGGCAGCAATTGATGGGGCACACTGGCAGCAATTGATGGGGCACACTGGCAGCAATTGATGGGGCACACTGGCAGCAATTGATGGGGCACACTGGCAGCAATTGATGGGGCACACTGGCAGCAATTGATGGGCACACTGGCAGAAATTGATGGGCACTGTTTTGGCAATTGATGGGCACAGTGGCAGCAAATAATGGGCACACTGGCAGCAATTGATGGGTACAGTAGCTGCGTTTGATGGCACAGTGGCAGCAATGTATGGGTACAGTGGCTGCATTTGATGGGCACAGTGGCTGTGCTTGATGGTTTTTTTTTTCAGTTTGTTTGCGCAGCCCAAAAAATTTTGAGCACCAACCGCCACTGTCCCTGACCATGCCTGCTGGACCATGAGTCAGCGGTAATATGAACCTTGCTGCTGACCGCCCTGTCAAACAAGGCCAAAACATTGCCTTCCACATGACGTTAGAGAGTTGGAATGGCTTACGTAGAAAAATAAATTGTTTTGGAACCTGCCACTGTGGTACAGCACATTCTACAAATTCACAAAAGGGAGCAGAGTCTACCAGCTGAAAAGACACCAGTTGCAGTGCTAGCATTTAGAAGCTGAGCATGTGGATGGCTGGGACAGTATTTTTTTTATGGTTCAGCACCTGGGATAGCGAAATTTGCCTGCTGATATCAACTGGTGGTGTACTGCTAGCAGATTGGCTGCAAGTACTTGTGGCACCTATTGCTATACCTTCATTCCTCTCAGTGCAGGCTTTTGAGAGGACTGGATGTATAGTAGGGGTTGAGATCACAGATGAGGAGCAAGGAGAAGTCTGCCTTTTTTATTATGTGGGTCTTTCAGGTGCTTTTGCCATCATGGCAGGTCGTCATATGTCATGTCAAGCATGTGGTGCTGTTCTGGCCACGCTTGATCCACTTCAGACATAGGTTGCAAACAGCAACAGTGCGATCTGCTGTACACGTGTCGAAAAAAGACCACACCAAAGTCAGCGGGGAGTCAGCAGCGCCCTGCACCTGTGCAGCTGAAACACTGACTTGGTCCAGAGATTATTGGCCCCTATAGCACAGGAACAGGACGCCCCAACAACCAGAATACACACCCTATGTTGCAACAGGCCTATCAGCGTCTGGTATTGGAACAAAAGGCTCCAGAAGAAGGAGTGGGGAAGGTCTGGAAGTTGGACAGGAAGGAGAAGATGCTACAGCCCGGTGAGGTTGCCAGCCTGAAGGCTACCGTAAAACTTACCTGGGAACAACCTGGCCCCTTTGTAGTCCTGGAAGTAGACCCCCTGGACACCCATCCGGGGTTGGAAGTAATCCCTGAAATAGTTCCATTAAGAGCTCTCAAGAAGGCCAATGGCAGGGTGTCGGTGAGCATCCGAAACACTACCGACACGCCTGTGAAGATCCCAGCCCGGATGCTGTTGGGCCAAGTGAATTCTGCTACCCCGGTTGCCTTGTCAGACTTGGAGAAGGAAGAAGGGGGAAGAGCTACTGTGGAGAAACTCTGCCTGGAAGAGATGGCCTTGCCACTGGCATGAAGGGAGAGGGCCAGAGCCCAGTTGACTAGGTGGCAGAAGATCTTTTCTAGGGATGAGTACGATTTGGGGTGTGCAAAAAGTGCCACTCACAGGATCCGCCTGCAGGAGGACAAGCCATTCAGAAAGAGAGTCCGGCGGGGCCCTTTGGCTGATCTGGAAGATCTGCGAGAGCAACTGACAGAGCTCAAGAGAGCCGGTGACATCCAGGAGTCTAGAAGCCCATACGCCTCCCCAATAGTGGTGGTCAGGAAGAAAAATGGGTCATTGAGGCTATGTATCGATTATCAGACCCTCAACAGAAGAACGATACCCAACCAATACACCACTCCACGAATAGAGGATGCCCTACAGAGTTTGTCTGGAGCCAAATGGTTCAGTGTGATGGAACTGAAGAGTGGGTATTATCAGATTCCCATGCACCCGGAAGACCGAGAAAAAACAGCATTCATTACCCCGGTGGAGTTCTATGAGTTTGATCGCATGCCTCAAGGCTTGTCGGGAGCCCCAGCCACCTTCCAGCGACTCATGGAGAAGACAGTAGGGGACATGAATCTCATCGAAGTATTGGTGTATCTGGATGATATTATTGTATATAAACTCTGGAGGAGCATGAGGAGAGGCTGGAGAAGGTTTTGAAGAGACTCAGTGATGAAGGACTCAAACTCTCGCTGGAGAAATGTCAGTTCTACCCGTCTTCAGTTCACTACCTGGGACACATTGTGTCTGAAGAAGGAGTGTCCACAGACCCAGAAAAATTGGAGGCTGTCACCTCCTGGCCCCGGCCCACTACAGTGACTGAGTTTCCATCATTCTTGGGGTTTTGCTCCTATTACCGAAGGTTTGTGGAGGGGTTTTCTAAAATCACCAAACCTCTGAATGAACTCTTGAAGACAGAAGGAGAGGAGGAGGACTCAGGCCCTAGGAAGCCAGGGGAGTCTATGGAAGATCAGTGGACTGTGAGATGTGAAGAAGCGTTCACAAGATTGAAGGAGAGCTTGACCACTGCCCCCGTCTTGGCCTATGCGGACACCAAGAAGCCATATGAGTTACATGTGGATGCCAGTCATGATGGTCTGGGAGGAGTGCTGTATAAGGAACATGATGACCAGCTGAGACCCGTTGCTTATGTGAGCAGAAGCTTAACCCCAGCTGAAAAGAATTACCCCACCCACAAGTTGGAATTCTTGGCCTTAAAGTGGGCTGTGGTGGACAAGCTAAAGGATTACCTGTATGGAGCTGAGTTTGTGGTTAAAACAGATAATAACCTGCTCACTTACCTTCTGACCACAGCCAAGTTGGATGCCACCGGCCACCGTTGGTTGGCAGCTCTCTCTGGATTCACCTTCAGTTTGAAATACAGACCTGGGGCTGGAAAAAGAGATGCAGACGCCTTGTCAAGAAGGGCCCATGCTCCCACTAACCCCACGGAAGAATGGACTCGACTGGCTCCAAAGGGAGTGTGAGCCCTGTGTCAAGGAGCGGAGTTCCAAGCCAGTGGAGGGTCCAGGGCCGAAGAAATTGGAGTCTCAGTAGTTGGAGTACCTAAATATTACTGTGATGTGACTCAGATTAGAGAAGAAAACCTACCCAGACTTTCCAAGAGAGATCTAAGAAGAGATCAACTGGAAGACCCGCTGGGAAGGTTGGCCCTGGAAGCATTGGAGAATCAAACCCCAGACTTACTTCTGAAGGATCCTTCAAAGGAGGCTCGCCTATTGAGGAGAGAATGGGATCGGTTATTGATGCATCAAGGGTTGGTCTACCGAAGGGGCCCCTCTGATGATTTGGAGGATAAGTGGCAACTGTTTCTGCCCGAGAAATATCGAAAGACTGTTCTGACCGCCTTACATGACGATCATGGTCACCTAGGATTGGAAAGAACTTTTCAGCTCGTGAGGAACCGGTTTTACTGGCCCTGTATGCGGGTTAAAGTGGAGGAATATTGCCATTTATGCGCAAGTTGCATACAAAGAAAGACTCTGCCTCATCAAGCTGCCCCAATGGGCCACTTACAAAGTCAAGGGCCCTTGGATCTGGTATGCATTGATTTTCTTTGTATAGAACCTGATTTGAGTGGACATAGGAATGTTCTGGTGATAACCGATCATTTCACTCGCTACGGCCAGGCATTCCCAACTATAACTTCGCATTTCAAAATATCACTTTGGTTTGACATTTTTGATAAGAGGGACAAAACTGAGTGCCAGTATAGTATCAGGACATAAAAAAGCATCCACCTTTTCAGACATTATTTTCAACATTTCAAGTAGACGCTCACTTATGTCAGGTTGTGATACAGGTGCTCACCTACTCGCCACTTTGGCTGGCCGACCAATGTTTGCAGGAGCAGAGGACAGGGATAGCTTCTGCCACTGCAGATTCCTCTTCTGTGTTTGGTGGCCACATATTTGAGGCTATTTGGATTTCTGCTATATCATCAGTGGTTTCCTGAAAAACAAATAGAGTGTACGTTAACAAGGCCAAAACAAAGTTAAACATTTACCCGATACATTGATGATGTAGCTGAAAACGTACTCCCTCATCTCTAATTGGTTTAAGAAATTCTAGGTCCCCGGCAAACATATAGGGTACCCTAGCTGTTGCCCTCGAGCCACTCTTCACTTCTTTGACGTGGCGATTATATTTTTTGAAGGCATCCGTATGCTGCGCCACCTTGTCTTTAAGTAGTGCACTGAAAAACAGATAAATGAATACTAATGTTATTTCAGTTTTTTTTTAAGGTACCTAGTTACAGGAAATTCGTTTGGAAGTCTGCATTATGAATACAAGGTTGGAAAATAAACTATAAGTGGCATTATTCATGAAACGTGCATAGTCATATGGGAAGAACTGAAGAATTCGGTGATGAAGAAGCCAAAACAAACAAGATTGGTTGAATGTATCCAAGCTATTTTGGGAGCGTTGCAACTTTCCATACTGTCTGGGAACCATCGATGGGAAGCACATCCGCATTCTCAAGCCATTTGCTAGTGGGAGTCAATTTTTTAATTATAAGAAATATTTCTCTCTGGTCTTAATAGCAGTGGCAGACGCCAATTATAAATTTATTTATATAGATGTCGGTGCTTATGGCTCCGATTCAAGTGTATGTGCACATTCCTCATTTGGGCGAATGCTGAGGGAGAATACACTTGACTTGCCAAATGATTCTTCCTTGCCCGAAACAAGTGAGCGTGCCCTCCCACACGTTTTTGTAGGCGATGAAGCTTTTGCCCTTGGAAAACACATGCTCAGACTTTTTTCAAGTCGAACGCTGACCAACGAAATAATAGGATTTTTATAACAGCTTACCTGTAAAATCCTTTTCTTGGAGTACACCACGGGACACAGAGCTAGTCATTACATAATGGGTTAAGGGTCACCAGCGGTGATTGGACACTGGCACAACCAATGGAAGACAGTTCCCCTCCATATAACCCCTCCCATCAGGGAAGTACCTCAGTTTTGTAGCAAAGCAGTAAGGTTCCCATAAGAAGGGGGGGGACCTCTGTGTCCCGTGGTGTACTCCAAGAAAAGGATTTTACAGGTAAGCTGTTATAAAAATCCTATTTTCTTTATCGTACACCACGGGACACAGAGCTAGTCATTACATAATGGGACGTCCCAGAGCAATGCTCATATGAAGGGGGGGAGACACAGATCAAAACAGGCCGCTTGCGGACCAGAAGCCCTATACTGCTGCCTGCAGCACACTTCGCCCAAAGGCGGAATCCTCATGTCCTTTCACATCTATTTGATAGAATTTGGAAAATGTATGGACTGAAGACCAAGTTGCAGCTTTACAGATCTGAGCCATCGAAGCCTGGTGGTGCACTGCCCATGAAGCACCTATCGCCCTGGTAGAGTGCGCCTTAACAGGAAAAGGAGGAGTCCTGTTCTTTAAACCATAAGCTTGAATAATTACTTGTCTAATCCACCTGGAAATGGTGGATTTTGATACCGCTTGGCCCTTCTTGGGTCCATCTGGTAAAATAAACAAAACATCTGTTTTACGTATCTGAGCGGTTGCTTGCAGATACACCTTTACCGCTCTCACTAGATCTAGAGAGTGTAATAATTTTTCCCCCGCCGTCCGCGGGTTTGGAAAAAAGGAAGGCAGAACAATGTCTTGATTCAAGTGAAAAGCCGACACCACCTTAGGTAGAAAAGCCGGATGGGGTCGTAGTACGATTTTGTCCTTGTGACAAATTAGATAAGGCTCTTTACAAGAAAGAGCTGCTAGCTCTGATACTCTCCTAGCAGAAGCTACAGCAATCAGAAAGGCCAACTTCCTACTCAATATAATTAAAGGAATATGGTGAATAGGTTCAAAAGGTTGCTTTTGCAACACTGACAATACCAAATTCAAATCCCATGGACACATGGGAGTCCTAACTGGAGGATTTATCCTCAGTAGCCCCTTAATGAATGTCCGAACTAGGGAGCGAGTTGCCAATGGTCTCTGAAAGAAGACTGATAGAGCCGATATTTGCCCTTTGATGGTGCTAAGGGCTAATTTCATATCCACTCCTAACTGGCAAAAAGCAAGAATCCTACTTATTTCATATTTCTGAGGATTCCAACATCTGGATTCACACCAGGAAACGTATGCTCTCCAGACTCTATGATAGATGAGTCTGGAGGCTGGCTTTCTAGCATTAATGAGCGTAGAAAGAGCCGGACCAGAGACCCCTCTCTTTTTAAAAATGTGGGTCTCAGCAGCCAGGCCGTCAACTTTAGCCTTTGTAAGGAAGGGTGGAATACTGGACCCTGTGACAGCAGGTCGTGTCGAAGTGGAAACTTCCAGGGCCTTCCTATCGCCATTTTTACAATCTCGGCGTACCAAGGCCTCCTGGGCCAGTTTGGGGCCACTAGGATTACTGGTATTCCCTCCTCCTTGATCCTGCGAAGCAGTCTTTGTAGAAGAGGGATCGGAGGGAATGCATAGATCAGTGAGAACTGATTCCATGGAGTTATTAGAGCGTCTGTATTATTAGAGCGTCTGTCCCGTAGGCTAGAGGATCTCTCGTTCTGGACACAAAGTTGTCCAATTTCTTGTTGAACCTGGCAGCTAGCAGGTCTACATCTGGGTTTCCCCATCTCAGACATATGGCCTGAAAGATCTCGGGGTGAAGAGACCACTCTCCTGGTAGCAGCTGCTGACGACTCAGGTAGTCTGCTTGCCAATTTTCTATCCGTGGAATGAAGATTGCAGAAAGGCAAGGTACATGCTCTTCTGCCCATGCCAAGATCCGGTTCACCTCTCTTTGGGCTGCCCGACTGCGGGTGCCTCCTTGGTGATTGATGTAAGCTACTGCAGTAGCATTGTCGGATTGAACCCGAACTGGGTAGCCCTGTAACCTGTATGTCCAGGTTTTGAGGGCTAGATATACCGCCCGGATCTCTAGCACATTGATGGGCAGGATCCCCTGAGTCTTGGCCCAGGTTCCCTGGGTAGAAGCCTCCTCGAATACTGCACCCCAGCCCGATAGGCTGGCATCCGTAGATACCACCTTCCAGGCCACTGGGAGGAAGGACTTTCCCTTCCGTAAATTCCTGGCTTCTAGCCACCAATCGAAGCTGTGGCGTACTTGTGAGGACAGGCGCATGGGTATATCCAGAGCTTGGCTCTTCCTGTTCCAGGAAGCTAAAATATTGCCTTGAAGTAGTCTCGAATGAAACTGGGCGTAAGGGACCGCCTCGAAGGAGGCTACCATCTTTCCCAATAGTCTCATGCAAAGGCGAATAGACGGCCTCTTGTTTGCTTTGACCTTGTGGATCAGGTCTTTCAGAGACTGTATCTTCGGTTCTGGCAGGTATACCCTGTTTTGGGCTGTATCTATGATCATGCCCAGGTACACTATCCTTCTTTGGGCCTGGAGAGAGGATTTTTGTAAATTTATAATCCATCCTAAATGCTCCAGGTATCCTACTGTAGTGTGTACAGAGTGACCCAATCCCTCCTTTGACTGATCTATTACTAGTAGATCGTCCAGATAGGCTGTTACCGCAATGCCCCGTGTTCTTAGGTTTGCTAACAGAGGAGCTAGCACCTTTGTGAATACTATGGGCGCGGTGGCTACACCAAACGGCAGAGCCACAAATTGAAAGTGGCGATCTTCTACCGCAAACCTTAGGAATCTTTAGTGAGCGGGGAGGATGGGTATGTGTAAATGTGTGTCCTTGATATCTATGGGCGCCATGAATTCTCCGCCCTTTAAAGTGGCGGCCACGGATCGGATCGTTTCCATTTGAAAATGGCGAACGTTCAGGAACCGATTTAGGGATTTTAGATCCAGGATGGGTCTGACATCTCCATTTGGCTTTGGAATCACAAAGAGGTTTGAGTAAAAACCTGAACCTCGCTCTTTTTGGGGTACGTCTGTAACTACCCCTTGAGCCATTAAGTGATTCAAACCTTTGAAGAAGGATTCTTTTTTTTGTGGATCCTTGGAGAGTCTTGAACCTCGGAATTGAGAAGATGGGATCTCTCGAAATTCCAGTTTGTACCCTGAGGATATTGTGGATACCACCCAATTGTCCTGGATTTCTGACCGCCAAGTCGCTGAGAACTGACAAAGCCTTCCTCCCACTCGGCCGAGCGGGGGCGCCCCTTCACTGAGAGGTTTTGGGGGCTTGCTTATTAGCTCTTGCACCCCACGGCTTCTTGTTCTTCTGAGCTTGCCCCTTGGTTTTTGTGGGCGGCTAAAACAGGCCGCCGCCACTGGTTGGAGTCAGATTTCCCGGGAGCTGGGGAGAGAGAGCGTTTAAAACAAGGTCTCTTGTTTTTCTTTCTCTCAGGTAAAAGTCGTTTTACCACTTGATATCTTCTGTATATATTTTTCTAAATCTTCCCCAAATAGGCGTTCGCCATGGAACGGGAACTTGCCAACAGCTTTTTGCATGGGGTTTCCGCTGACCAATGCTTAAGCCAAAGTACTCTGCGCATCTGTACCAGCTGGAGTGTAAGGCGTGATGCCTGTATGATAGAATCTCTCATGGCATCCACTGTGAAGCATAAGGCTTTAGGCAAATTTTCCCAATTTCTAGCCTGCTCTGAAGGCAGTTCCTTCAGCCCCTGCTTTACCTGTTGGCTGATGACCTGACACATACCGACTGCTGCTACTGCAGGTTGGGTAATTGAGCCGGCCAAAAGGAAGGAGGATTTCAACTTCTTCTCAGAAGGATCTTTTAAACCCTTGTACATTATCCACCGGACATGTCAGGTTTTTATTTACACAAGAAATAGCCGCATCTACCGGAGGCAGGCTCCATTTCTTTAAAAAAAAAATTTCCCCCATAGGATAAAGAATGTTAAACCTTTTTGGAGGTGAGAAACGCTTATCTGGATGTTGCCAGTTTGCGTATATTAGATCCTCTAGTAACGGATGAACCGGGAAGGAGCATGCACCTTGCAGGGATCTTAATGACCCTAGAGAGGAGACAGGTAATTCCGTTACCTCCGCAGAGGTTAACTTAAATGCACTGCTATAGCATTGTACCTGTGACCTTAAAATCTGGCTCCTCATCCTCTGCTGATGTAGCCTCCTCCTCCTCATCCTCCTCCCTCAGGTACTTCTGAAGGGAGGTCCAATACTGGAAGAGACCTGCTTCGCTTATTGTCCTTTTTAGAGGACTTAGCGATTAAGGTAGCAATTTTTTCCTCCAGATTATTTAGGGCAGCTGATAAAGTGTCCTCAGTGACATATACAGGCCCAGGCTTCACTGGGGAAGCCGCCATACCTGACAGAGGTAATGGCTCATCCTGTACAGGTGCATTTAGCAACACAGGAGAGAAAGGTACCGAGTCAGCACAGCTAGAGCCTCTTCTCAGGCGGCGGTGCTTTCTTATCTCTTTTTGTCCGCATTACTTCCCCTGGAAGGCTTACTGTTTAGACAAAATACAAGGTACCTAAATGCATATACTACCGTGTTCAGTTTAGCAAATACATTAAGTATGCAACTTTTAACACATAACTATGCATAACATGGATGTCTTCTAGGAAGTACCCAATCCAACCACATGGAGTCTTACGTCCCTGTATAGCTGCTGTGTTTCTCTGCCAGGAACAAGAGAACTAACGAGCTTGCTTGCTGCTGCAGTGCTTCTCACACTGACAGTCTTTTAAATTTGGCGCCGTTTCTGTGCCTGCGCGCGCCACGTGCCCGCGCACGCCTTCGCCCCCCCCCTCCGATAAAGCGCGCTCCCGCGCGCGGCCCTTAGCGCTATGGCGGTGGCCATAGTGAGCGAGGACTCTCATCAGCCCTTGTTCCCACTTACCTGCATCTGCAGGTGTCTGGTCGGCCACCGAAAGGAGGATCGGGGTGCCCCAGCAAGCTTAGCAGCGGAGGTGACGAGCAGTGTACTTCGCCGAAGCCGACACTGAACAGAGTGAGGTGAGTATATTCAGCTCTTTACTCCCCCCAGTGGTGGAAAAAAAGAAGACATCCACTTTTTGAAAAAGGTCCCAACCTAGTTATGGACCTTCTAATCTCACCTTATCCACGCCGCAGGTTTTTCTGCTGAAAGATTTCAGACAGATACCAAACTTCACCCTTCACGGTGGGCTATGTGTGCCAACCTTCAGGGATATGGGTTCCTATTTAAAGGATACCTCTCCCCTGGGCCTTGTACAAGACTCTTACCAGGACTTTATAGCGAAATAGCGAAAGTGCTGGATCTTAGAGCCCAGTCCTCCGAAGAGAGACATTACAGGCGACGCCTCATGGATGAGGCCCGGATCCCATCCAGATTCAGCTCATTTGTAGGCGTCTTGGATGGATCCGAAAGCATAGCTCTTTTACCCCCAGAGGGTCTCTTTGGTAGAGCTTTCCTTTAGCACCTCCTAACGCGTCCAACACCTTTCGACACTGGCAAAAAAACTGAGGTACTTCTCTGATGGGAGGGGTTATATGGAGGGGAACTGTCTTCCATTGGTTGTGCCAGTGTCCAATCACCGCTGGTGACCCTTAACCCATTATGTAATGACTAGCTCTGTGTCCCGTGGTGTACGATAAAGAAAAGAGTCTTCAATTATCAGCTCACTAGGGCACGCCGAGCAGTGGAATGTGCCTTCGGGATTCTCTGCAATAAGTGGAGATTCATGCATACTGCCATAAACCTGAGTCTTGATCATGCTGTCTCTGCAGTTAAAACAGCCTGTGCACTGCACAACTATGTGCGTGAACGTGACGGTTATGTTTTTGAGGATTCCCTGATCCATAACATGGAGGCGGCACAGTGGAATATTACTAGGGGCACTACCAGTGGCAAAATTATTTTTGATCAATTCCTAACCCTCTTTATGTTGCCAGCTGGTGAGGTACCTTGGCAGATGGATTCTATATAATTTTACATTTCCTTTTTTGTGATAATAAATAATTATCCGTGCCTTTACAAAGTGGAAAGTGAAATATTTGAAATAATGTAATTATGTGTAATTTTTCATAATTAATTATTTTTTTATATATTGTTAACATTTGTGGATTGTATTATTTGGCACACCTAAGCTAAGCTTACCTTCATAATTGTGCTTAATTCATGTCCTCCTTCGTCCCTGTCTGACGCCGTTATGTGTGCTCTGTTGTGGGTCATTTACAAAAACACAAGGGGTGTGGCCAAGTTAAAAGGTCACTTGTCATTATGACGTCTTTGTCCGGCCATCATGGGTCATAGCGTAACAAGGGGCTGACAACAACAGATGGCTACTCCCCCTAGGATCTGGGACCAACATTGTTAAAGTGAGCTTGCAGATTCTTAAAAGTCCCACGCACGCAGACACCTACAACCAATGGCCAAGGATGTGGGGATGAGGCCCTTGTCACCATCAACATGGGGACAGGGTGCTTTGGGAGGGAGCCTACCCATGTTGAGAGCATGTGGCCTGGTATGGTTCAGGGGGGGGGGGGGGAGGGCTCGCTAGCACACTTTTCATGGCCTGACCGGCTGCATGCTTGTATAAGGGCCTGGTATGGATTTGTGGGGGACCGCACGCTGTTTATTTTGGAATTATTTTAACTATAAACTGTTAACATAAGTTAACTAAATAATAGGACAGCATCTACAGGTAGAGAATAAGTAAAATAAACTTACATTTGTCAGCCTGAACTTGGGATGAGCACATGCTCCACTCTGGCAATATGTTTCTGTCAATTTCAAGCAATGCTCGTTTTTTCAGCACGTTGTCCTTATATTTAGAATGCCGGGTGTCGTAGATCATAGGTTTCTCCCTGAAAAAGTCGGATCAGCTCCTCACAATCCACTGATTCCTTCACCTTTGCAGGAACTTTTTGGCTTTGTCTTTTCGACATGGCTGCTCAGGTCAGCAGAATCAAACAGACAGGGGAGGAACTTGGAAAAGGGGGAGGTGGAGGAGGAGTGGAGAAAACTTCCATTCACACTGCAACACATCCACGAATCAGGTGCGTGCCCATAGAAGATAATTGGCCTGAATTCGCACCTGAGCCGGAACGCAACGTCGAGAAAACGCACACGTTTTTACAGCACTGCACAGTGCGAATCCCCCGCAGATATGTGAAACCGTCTCATAAAAATGTATGTATTTTAAAATGACATGCGAATTGGATGCGTTGTAAGCCGCATCCAATTCGCATAGGTGTGAACCAGGCCTTAAACTAATACTTTGTTGAACCACCTGTTGATTTTATTACAGCACTCAGTCTTTTTGGGTATGAGTCATGGCACATCTTGACTTGGCAATATTTGCCCACTCTTCTTTGCAAAAACACTCCAAATCTGTCAGATTGCGAGGGCATCTCCTGTGCACAACCCTCTTCAGATCACCCCACAGATTTTCAGTTGGATTCAGGTCTGGGATCTGGCTGGGCCATTCCAAAACTTTAATCTTCTGGTGAAGCCATTCCTTTGTTGATTTAGATGTATGCTTTGGGTCGTTGTCATGGTGAAAGATGAAGTTCCTCTTAATGTTCAGCTTTCTAGCAGAAGCCTGAAGGTTTTGTGCCAATATTGACTGGTATTTGGAACTGTTCATAATTCCCTCTACCTTGACTAAGGCCCCTGTTCCAGCTGAAGAAAAAACTGCCCCAAAGTATGATGCTGCCACCACCATGCTTCACTGTGGGTATGGTGTTCTTTTGGTGATGTGCAGTGTTGTTTTTGTGCCAAACATATCTTTTGGAATTATGGCCAAAAAGTTCAACCTTGGTTTCATCAGACCATAACAAATTTTCCCACATGCTTTTGGGAGGGAGACTTGAGATGTGTTTTTGCAAAATTTAGCCGGGCTTGGATGTTTTTCTTTGTAAGAAAAGGCTTCCGCCTTGCCACTCTACCCCATAGCCCAGACATATGACGAATACGGGAGATTGTTGCCACATGTACCACACAGCCAATACTTGGCAGATATTCCTGCAGCTCCTTTAATGTTGCTGTAGGCCTTTTGGCAGCCTCCCTGACCAGTTTTCTTCTTGTCTTTTCATCAATTTTAAAGGGATGTCCAGTTCTTGGTAATGTTACTGTTGTGCCATATTTTCTCCACTTGATGATGACTGTCTTCACTGTGTTCCATGGCATATCTAATGCCTTGGAAATTCTTTTGCACCCTTCTCCTGACTGATACTTTTTAACAATGAGATCCTTCTGATGCTTTGGAAGCTCTCTGTGGACCATGGCTTTTGCTGTAGGATGTGACTAAGAAAATGTCAGGAAAGACCTACTAGAACAGTGGAACTTTATTTGGGGTTAATCAGAGGCACTTTAAATGATGGCAGGCATGTACTGACTCCTATTTAACATGAGTTTGAATGTGATTGCTTAATTTTGAACACAGTTGCATTCCCAGTTATAGGAGGGTGTACACCACATATTTTATTTTTTTATTTTTACCTTCCTCCCGTAAAAGATTTCAGTTTGTTTTTCGATTTGAATTGTACAGTTTATAGGTCACATTAAAGGTGAAAAAAGTTTTGAAATTATTTATCTTTATCTAATTTTTTTTCATCACAGAAAACTGACATTTTATCAGGGGTGTGTAGACTTTTTATATCCACTGTATTTACTACACTGTATATACAGTATATTGATACACCACCTGAAGTGTATTATATATTATATACTGTATATCTACACCGAATGCAGAGTGTGTATATGTATATGTGTGTATATATATATATATATATATATATATATATATATATATTGTAAGATTGGGGGTTGTTAGCTCTCGTAGTAGATGCGTTTTTCAGTGATGCAAGCCAGTCAGCAACTCTGTTTAAGGGCATGGTAGCCCATTTTTATTTAAAAGCACGAAAGTTCACAAACACATCTGTAGTATTCACAGGGGGGTTCCACCATTCCTGTATCCTTCATACTAACAGTAGCCTCGTAGCTTTACCTTCTAGCGATCCAGGCCTTTAGCCTAGGCCTGACGGTCTGTTCCTCAGACCCAAACAGTGTCCAAGAGTTTCAGCTTTCTCCTAGCTTCTCCTGGTCAGCACCTTTGTTGCTGTATCACCAACGGTGTCTGCCTCCTGCAGACATGCACCGCCTTTGACTCCACTTCAGATGGAGAGCCCACCTGGCTCTCATGCACACAGACTTCCTCTCTGTTGGGAGGGGCCCTGATCCGTAATCACCTCTAAACTAAATAGCCCAAGACACAGCTGTTCCATCAGCGTGTCTTTCTTTACCAAATGTGGCAATAACCAACCCTCTTGAAGGTCGCACAAAGTCGCACCCTCACAATATATACAGTCAGGTCCATAAATATTGGAACATCGACACAATTCTAATCTTTTTTGCTCTATACACCACCACAATGTATTTGAAATGGAATGAACACGATGTGCTTTAACTGCAGACGTTCAGCTTTAATTTGAGGGTATTTACATCCAAATCAGGTGAACGGTGTAGGAATTACAACAGTTTGTATATGTGCCTCCCACTTTTTAACCACTTAAGCCCCGGACCATTTTGTAGCTAAAGGACCAGAGGTGTTTTCAGAATTTTGCACTGCGCTGCTTTAACTGGAAATTGTGCGGACATGCAATGTTGTACCGAAACGAAATTTGCGTCCTTTTCTTCCCACAAATAGAGCTTTCTTTTAATGGTATTTGATTGCCTCTGCGATTTTTATTTTTTGCGATATAAACGGAAAAAGACTGAAAATTTTGAAAAAAAAATGATTTTCTACTTTTTGTTATAAGAAAAATCGAATAAACTGAATTTTAGTCATACATTTAGGCCAAAATGTATTCAGCCACATGTCTTTAGTAAAAAAAAATGTCAATAAGCGTATATTTATTGGTTTGCGCAAAAGTTATAGCGTCTACAAACTAGGGTAGATTTTCTGGAATTTAAACAGCTTTTAATTTATGACTGCCTATCTCATTTCTTGAGGTGCTAAAATGGCAGGGCAGTACAAAACCCCCCCAAATGACCCCATTTTGGAAAGTAGACATCCCAAGGAAATTACTGAGAGGCATGTTGAGCCCATTGAATATTTTTTTTTTTTTTGTCTCAAGTGATTGAATAATGACTAAAAAAAAAAAAAAAAATTACTAAAAGTTGTCACTAAATGATATATTGCTCACACATGCCATGGTTATATGTGGAATTGCACCCCAAAATACATTCTGCTGCTTCTCCTGTTTGTTTTTGAAAATGAAGAAAGAAAAAATATTTTTTTTTTTTTCAATTTTCAAAACTTTGTGACAAAAAGCGAGATCTGTAAAATACTCACCATACCTCTCAGAAAATAGCTTGGGGTGTCTACTTTCCAAAATGGGGTCATTTGGGGGGGTTTTGTGCCATCTGGGCATTCCATGGCCTCCGAAACTGTGATAGGCAGTGAGGAGTGAAATCAAAAATTTACACCCTTAGAAAGCCTGAAGGCAGTGCTTGGTTTTTGGGGTCCCGTACGCGGCTAGGCTCCCAAAAAGTCTCACACATGTGGTATCCCCGTACTCAGGAGAAGCAACAGAATGTATTTTGGGATGTAATTCCACATATGCCCATGGCATGTTTGAGCAATATATCATTTAGTGACAACTTTGTGCAAAAAAAAAAAAAATTTTTTATTTTTTTCCGCAACTTGTGTCAACATATGAAATATTCAATGGACTCGACATGCATCTCAGTATATAGCTTGGGGTGTCTACTTTCCAAAATGGGGTCATTTGGGGGGGGGGGTTTGAACTGTCCTGGCATTTTATACACAACATTAGGAAGCTTACATCCACTCTTCTAACCACTTGAAGACAAAGCCCTTTCTGACACTTTTTGTTTACATGAAAACATTTTTTTTTTTTTGCAAGAAAATTATGTTGAACACCCAAACATTATATATTTTTTTAAAGCAAAGGCCCTACAGATTAAAATGGTGGGTGTTGCATTTTTTTTTCCACATAGTATTTGCGCAGCGATTTTTCAAACGCATTTTTTGGGGAAAAAAATACACTTTTTTAATTTTAATGCACTAAAACACACTATATTGCCCAAATGTTTGATGAAATAAAAAAGATGATCTTAGGCCGAGTACATAGATACCAAACACGACAAGCTTTAAAATTTCGCACAAACGTGCATTGGCGACAAACTACATACATTTTTAAAAGCCTTTAAAAGCCTTTACAGGTTACCCCGTTAGATTTACAGAGGAGGTCTACTGCTAAAATTACTTCCCTCGATCTGACCTTCGCGGTAATACCTCACATGCATGGTGCAATTGCTGTTTACATATGACGCCAGACCGACGCTTGCGTTCGCCATTGCGCAAGAAGAGGACAGGGGTGCTTTTTTTTTTTTTTTTTTTTTTATTAATTTTGCTTTTTTATTTTATTTTTAAAAACTGTTCCTTCCATATATATATATATATATATATATATATATATATATATATATATATATATATATATTTTTATTGTTATCTCAGTGAATGTAAATATCCCCTATGATAGCAATAGGTAGTGACAGGTACTCTTTTTTTAAAAAAAACTGGGGTCTATTAGACCCTAGATCTTTCCTCTGCCCTCAAAGCATCTGACCACACCAAGATCGGTGTGATAAAATGCTTTCCCAGTTTCCTAATGGCACTTTTTATATCCGGGGGGGGGGGGGACATTCCCTCCCACTTCTTGTAAAAGCAGTCCAGAGGCTAATTAGCCACTAGGATTGCTTTTACATGAAAGCCGGCCGCTGGCTGAAAAGAATGATACCAAGATGATACCTAAACCCGCAGGCATCAATCTGGTATAACCATTCAAAGTCAAGCAACATGCCAGTACGTTGCTGGTCCTTGTTGGACATGTATTGTAATCTTTTTTTTCATGCAGCCTGTTGGCTGAACGAAAAAAAAAAGATTGATGGGGTATGCCCACCATTAGAATACTACCCTTCATCCACCCACTTCTAATGATGGGCATACATGCACCATTTATATATGCCGAAGTATGGGGGCATCCTCCCGCAAAAGTTATGCTGCGCACACATGGTCGGACTTTTCCACGGGCAAGCCTCCGTCGGAATTTCGATCGTATGTACGCGGCATTAGGAGCAAAATCGCTCCTCCGCCCCTGCTGCCCTAATGCTTCGGCATATATGCTTTTTTTTTTTTAACTGGAGTCGCAGGGATCAGGCCTGTCTCTGCGAACGCTGCAGTTATGTGTGTTGTGTTTTGTAAGTGACAGTGATTGATCGATACTGCACTTGGGTGGCCTGGGCTGGACGGAGGGGCAAAACGCAGGTGCTAGCAGGTATCTGGGCTGATCCCACTAACACTGCGTTTTTGGGAACCCTAAATTGCTGGGGATGCTAGTATAGATCTGATCAGATCAGATATTGATCTGTTCAGATACTATACCACTAAGGGAGGTGTATGCTTCACGCGTGGGTGTTAGCGTTACTGGCACTAACCTGACGCTGCCTGGGGTGTGACACAGACCCTCTCTGACGCTAAAACCTAATTGATATCACCCACCGGGCGATCAGGGGGTTAAACCTTTATTGGGTTATATACGGCGGGTGCCCTGACACTATAAAAAGCAAACTAACTAACCAGCGTCACCCGTAACACTTATATGGTGATCACTGGTGAAAGGGTTAACTAGGGTCAATCAGGGGGTTAAACCTTTATTAGGTAATATATGGGGGTACCCGACGCTATAAAAACCTGCGGCGAACATAAAAAAAAATAACTGGCTACCTATCGGCATCACCGACACTAAAACAGCGATCAGAAAAACGATCGCTTAGTGACGGCGGTGCTAAGGGGTGAAAGGGTTACCTGGGGGGGCGATCAAGGGGTTAAACCTTTATTAGGGGGGGTTAGGGGGCTACACTGGACCTAAAACTAACTGCCCTGACACTTTTACAGTCACAAATGTCACTGATTGCAGTGATCAGTAAATAAATGGTCACTGCAATCAGTGACACTGTGAATGGGGGCTGGGGGGTGATCTGGGGGTGTCTAGGGGGGCCTGGTGGGGCAATTTATGTACCTATGTGTCCTGGTGTCAGTGTAGTGTTAGTGCACTAACCTGACATCTTCTCTCATGCGGCGCTCAGTATATGTGAGCGCCGCATGAGGGATGACATCACTTCCTCCTGCCTGTGTAAACATTACACAGGCAGAGGAAGCATTTGATTCGCCGGGAGCGATCACGAGGGGGTGGCCAGAATCGAATGGCGGCCCCCTCATCACGGATCGCTCCCGAAGCGATCCCGGCCGCCCACTGTACCGGAGGGGGGTCCGATTGGACCCCCCACCCATACGAAGGCAGTCACGTACCGGCACGTGATTGTGCCTGTCCGTGCCATTCTGCCGACGTATAATTACAGTGGGCGGTCGTTAAGCGGTTAAGGGACCAAAGGTAATGGGACAATTGGTTGCTCATCTGTTCCATGTCCAGGTGTGTGTTATTCCCTCATTATCCCATTTACAAGGAAAAGATAAAAGGTCCAGAGTTCATTTCAAGTGTGCTATTTGTATTTGGAATCTGTTGCTGTCAACTCTCAATATGAGATCTAAAGAGCTGTCACTATCAGTGAAGCAAGCCATCATTAAGCTGAAAAAACAAAAACAACCCTATCAGAGGGATAGCAAAAACATTAGGTGTGGCCAAATCAACTGTTTGGAACATCCTTAAAAAGAAAGAACACACCGGTGAGCTCAGCAACACCAAAAGACCCGGAAGACCACGGAAAACAACTGTGGTGGATGACCAAAGAATTCTTTCCCTGGTGAAGAAAACTCTCCAGGAGGTAGGTGTATATGTGTGTCAAAGTCAACAATCAAGAGAAGACTTCACCAGAGTGAATACAGAGGGTTCACACGCATTGGTGAGCCTCAAAAACAGGAAGGCCAGATTAGAGTTTGCCAAACAACATCTAAAGAAGCCTTCACAGTTCTGGAACAACATCCTATGGACAGATGAGACCAAGATCAACTTGTACCAGAGCGATGGGAAGAGAAGAGTATGGAGAAGGAAAGGAACTGCTCATGATCCAAAGCATACCACCTCATCAGTGAAGCATGGTGGTGGTAGTGTCTAGGGATGAGCTTCGTGTTCGAGTCGAACACACGTTCGACTCGAACATCGGCTGTTCGATCGTTCAACGAAGATCGAACGTTATGGGCCGTTCGCGCCAAATTCGAGTGACGCGAACGGCCCACAATACACTGTGCCATCGCAGTGCAATCCCGGCACTGATTGGCCAAGCATGCACTGTGACCCCGCATGCTTGGCCAATCACAGCGCCGGCAGCGAGGAGAACCGTAATTGGCCACAGGCAGGATGCCTGTGGCCAATCATAGCTCAGGGGGGTTTAGTACACGCCCCACACTATAAAAGGCCGCCAGCGCAGCGGCCTTGTGCAGTGTGTTCCGGCGTGCAGGGAAAGAGCTACATAGGCAGGGACAGTGTATTCTACCTTGTGTTCTTTTCTCAGGCATCTGCAGGAGTTTCTGTTCATTGCTGTTCTCTAAGCTAGATAGGCAGGCAGGGACAGTGTGTTCTTTTCTCAGGCATCTGCAGCAGTTAGTGGGTGTTGTGTGCCCCAGCACAGTATACACCTGTATATACCCGTCATTGCTGTTCTCTAAGCTAGATAGGCAGGCAGGGACAGTGTGTTCTTTTCTCAGGCATTTGCAGCAGTTAGTGGGTGTTGTGTGACCCAGCACAGTATACACCTGTATATACCCGTCATTGCTGTTCTCTAATAAAGGCATCTGCTGGAGTTGGTGGGTGTTGTGTGCCTCCAGCACAATATACACTACCCAATTGCTGGTTTTCCCATCTCCCTGCAGGCCATTACTATGTCTGGAAGGCCAACAAGGAGAGGCAGACAGTCACGAGCCAATAAAAGAGGGCAAGCAGGCTCTGTGTCTAGAGACAACAGTGCTGGTCGTGGACGCGGTGCATCGGCATCAGCACGTGGCCATGGGACACGCTTGTCCTTATTTTCGGCAGCTGGACGTGTTGAGACGCATCATGCCGAAGACTTGGTAGAGTGGATGACCAAGCCCTCCTCATCCTCCTCATCCTCTCTCACCCAGGCTCAGGGTACTGGCAAAGCAGCTGCAAAAGCGTGCTCTTCCCTCGTATCAATGTCATCATCAGTCACTCCTTCCCTAGACCCACCGTGTCCTCCTGAGGAGTCCCCCGAACTGTTTGAGCACAGTGTTGGGTACATGCTCCAGGAGGATGCCCAGCGTTTCGAAGGGTCTGAAGATGATACCCAGCTAGAGGAAGGCAGTAGCGTGAGAGCAGAAAGAGGGGATGCTCAAGAAGGACAGCAATCTGGCAGTCATGTTCCAGCAGCTCAAAAAAGAGAGGAGGGCAGAAGTCCCCTACTATGGGTTATAGAAAATGTATTTATTATCGTATATTAAATAATCCACCTTAAATTTTTATAAAAAATACAGTATGATACCTTCACCATAAAAGTTGAGAAATGATAACGTTATCAAAATCACAGACTAGAAAACCACTCTTTCATCCACATACGTAACACTCATTCAGATATCACTGCACTGTTTGTTGCAGGGAATCACATAAATAGTCCTTGAATGTTAGAATATTTTCCTCAGAGTTATTATAGTTCAAAGTAATGTGTAGTCACTTATATTGCTAATAGAGATGAGGAGAAAAAACAGGGGGTTAATGGAATTCCTGCTATTTATAGTGAATGTGAATGATGATGTAGGCACTGTCCAGTACAAATTGACCTAAATAGTTGTCCTGTTAGGATCTGAATTGATGTCAGTTACTTGTTCCATATAGGTAGGTCAAAGATGTTATCCCCCGTATAGAAGATAGATTGTGTTCACCGCACTGAAATTGTCATGAATGACCGAACATTAGGATAAATCAATTAGTTGGACATGTAATAAAAACTGAAAGATAAAAATTCCTTTGCTTACCCCGACCTGTATATGAGGATACAGGGAGCCGGGAAATGTTCAGTTTGCTCCGCTGTGCGAAGAGATCCCGTACGATGTCCGTTTGATTTATGGATGTAGTCGGTCAGTGTATGATAACACGGAGACTTGTTTTTAACAGAGAGTGTTCACTCATGCACCTCAGAGGGATTGTGTGTCCTTGCCTCAGTCGGCTCGGCTTGTGTGGAGTTCCTTCAGGTGCAATAAATCTGTTTAAACAGAGGAGATAAGGGGAACGGAGGTTTTTGCACCTATTCAAATCCCAATGTATTTGGGTATATTCCGCTGTGTAGATGCAGTCCGAAGAGTCCTCCAAAGTTCCCTCTCCAGCTGTGTTTACACAGTGTCTGTTCAGTGTCTCCGAAGGTAGTGTAGCTTATTTTTCTTTATGGGATTTATATAAAGTCCATAGGAGGTAAGGGAGAAGCAGGAGAGTGCCGGAGTTGTGGAGTTTTTTTGGGGGAAGTGGGTCCCCAAGGATGATTTAAAGTCCGTGATATGAGATGAAATAGATGCAGCTATGGTAGAAGCATCTAGCTGGCTGACGCGTTTCCTTCATCCAATGGGACGAGTTCTTCAGAGCTAGTGTGGAGTGTGTTTCAGGCTCTATTTATCGGTGAGCCCATTACGTGAATTAACAGCACCTGAATACATACACACAGCACTTTCAGCTTAACATTGCAATCTGCCCTAGAGATACACCATGAATATTAAAAAAGAGGATGGGAGGTTGTTGGCAGTATAAAAAATTACATGTATATTATATAGTCTATTCCGCATCAGGGTGGGGTGAGACGGGAGAGTTTTTTTTATAAGAAGACTGGGAGTACATGCTTTTAAAAGCCATAGTACCTCAAATGGGTTTAATCTGACAATACTAAGTAGTATGAGTGAATCATAAGCATTGTTTGTCCTTGTCTTCCAGTTATCCCATCAAGATTCAACCCTGGGGAATTGACTACTAGAATGGCATAAAAAATTGAAAAACAAAGACTCAAATTAGTCATAAATATATTGTAGATGTATTAACTGACCACAGATTATTGGGAATAACTGATCGATAGAGGACTATATGGAAGAGGAATATAAAGAGACTGTGCACCCATACATATATGTCTATTTATTTAGTCTCAGTTCCAAAAAATAATAATAATAATAATAATAATAATCATAATAGTGACAACAGCAGGACCCCAATAGGAAAGCAGCAATATAAGAGGGAGAAATTTCCAGAAATATTAGTATAGGTATATATCCGTACACAGGCGATTGTAAATGTGTATAGATATATTCCTGCTGTTAGATGGATAAGTCCTAGGATTCATAAATCCAGGATAAAGACAGATAGATGGCTGTTATCACGTTAAGTTAAGTTATATTGGACATAGTTCCATATCGGCTGATGTATGTGTACACAGCAATGGATGGGAGGCACTAGGGCAGTGGTTCTCAACTCCTGTCCTCAGGGCCCACTAACAGGCCAGATTTTAAGTATTACCTTGGGGAGATGCAGACTAGAATACTGCAATCACTGAGCAGCAAATTATATCACCTGTGATGCATTTCAGTTATCTTGCAAACCTGGCCTGTTAGTGGGTCCTGAGGACTGGAGTTGAGAACCACTGCACTAGGGTGACAGGAACACTGAGAGATTACATTTGTTATTTAATTAAATTAAATAACAAATGTAATCTCTCAGGTGTTCCTGGAAGGCAATGTCCATGCCTCGCTGGACAGGGCGGTCAGCGGTAAGGTGCATATTACCGCTGACTCATGGTCCAGCAGGCATGGACAGGGAAGATACCTTTCTTTCACGGCCCATTGGGTTACTCTTTTGGCAGCTGGGAAGGATACAGGACAAGGTGCAGTAGTGTTGGAGGTTGTTCCGCCGCCACGCCTCCAAAATGCTACTACTGGTTGTGACACACCTCTCTCCTCCACCCCCTCCTCTTCTTCTTCCTCCATGGCCTCTTCCTGTGCTTTGTCCTTGGAACCAGCGGTGCTCCGTAGGCGTTCAAGGGGCTACGCAAGTACGCAGGCAAAAAGATGCCATGCAGTGCTTGCGCTGGTGTGTTTGGGGGACAGGAGCCACACTGGGGCAGAGGTTCTGTCAGCTCTGCAGGGGCAGGCCGAGAGGTGGTTGACGCCACGCCAGCTTAAGCCAGGAATGGTGGTTTGCGACAATGGCACCAACCTCCTCTCCGTCCTCCGACAGGGATAACTGACCCATGTGCCCTGTGTGGCTCACGTCCTAAACCTGGTGGTGCAGCGGTTCTTGGGCAGGTACCCGGGCTTACAGGATGTCCTGAGGCAGGCCAGGAAAGTCTGTGTGCATTTCCACAGATCATATAATGCCAGTGCTCGGCTGGCTGCAAAAGAAGGTGGACCTGCCCAAGAACCGCCTTATATGTGACATGCCCACCAGGTGGAACTCAACGTTGGCCATGCTGCAGCGGCTGCACACGCAGCAGAGGGCCATCAATGAGTACCTGTGCGAATACGGCACCAGGACAGGGTCAGGGGAGCTCTGTTTTTTTTCACCAGTGGGGCATGATCAGGGATGCATGCACTGTCCTGGCACCATTTGAGGAGGCCACGAGGATGGTGAGCAGTGACAGTGCATGCATCAGTGACACTGTACCTCTTGTCCACCTGTTGGAGCATACGCGTGGAATAATGGACAGGGCACTTGAGGCAGAACAGAGGCAGGAAGAGGAGGACTTCCTTGCCTCTCAAGGTCCCCTTTACCCAGACAGTGTTCCTTCTGTCCCACCCATCACACAGGAAGAGGATGAGGAGGAGGATTGTGTCAGCATGGAGGTGGAGCATGGCACTCAGCATCAACAGCAGCAGTCTTTTAGGGATGATTTACAGTCCCAACAAACCCGTGGGCTTGTACGTGGCTGGGAGGAGGTGGCTGCGGATCATGTCGTCCTTAGTGACCCAGAGGACTCCGGATCGAATGCCTCAGCTAACCTACGCTGCATGGCCTCCCTGATCCTGCAAAGTCTGCGGAAGGATCCTCGTATTCTTCGGATCAAGGAGAGGGACCATTACTGGCTGGCCACCCTCCTCGATCCACGGTACAAGGGTAAGGTTGCGGACCTTATCTTGCCGTCGCAGAGGGAGCAGAGGATGAGACAACTCCGGGAGGCCTTGCAGAAAGGTCTGTGCAATGCGTTCCCAGAGACTGGGAGGTTACAAACTCCTGGTCCTGGACAACGAGTTGCTGAGGCTTCGGTCAGTAGCAGAAGGAGCGGTGGAAAAGGTGGCCGTCTGACCGATGCGTTCAGACAATTTTTTAGTCCGCAGCCCCAAGGTATAATCGGTTCAAGCAACCATCGCCAGCGTCTGATATACATGGTGCAGGAATACCTAGGGGCAAGGTCAGACTTGGACACCTTTCCCACCGAAAATCCTCTGGCTTACTGGGTCTTGAGGATGGATCACTGGCCAGAGCTTGCACAGTATGCAATTGAGCTACTGGCCTGTCCTGCATCCAGCGTTCTTTCAGAACGCACATTCAGTGCTGCTGGAGGATTTGTTACGGATCACAGGGTGCGCCTGTCCACCGACTCGGTTGATCGACTGACCTTCATAAAGATGAACCAGTCTTGGATCACCACCAGCTACCAAGCACCTGAAGCTGATACAGTATAACAGAATAATTTATTTTAAAATGTCACATCCCTTCAAGACTGCCTATGCTGATGCTGAGTGACTGTCCTCTTATGTTGACTGACTATCCTCCTCCTCCTCCTCCTCCTCCTCAATGATCCGATTCATGATAGCTTGGAAGAACATTTTTGTTTTTGGGTGACGCCACCAGTGGCTAAGGCACAATTTTTCAGCCCCTGTTTAACAGGGGCATGTAATGACAATTTTTTATGCAATGCTTTGTAGCAGGGCTCATTCCTAAACTCCAACTAGAGTATCTGGGAGAGGTTGCAGTGTCGTGGCACCAGCACCAGTGGGGCGTGTAATTACAATTTTTGATGCAATACTTTGCAACAGGGCTCATTGCTGTGTTACAAGTACAGTATCTGTGAGGGGTTGCAGTGTTGTGGCACCAGTGCCTAAGGCCCAATTTTTCAGCCCCTGTTCAACAGGGGCATGTAATTACAATTCTTGATCTAATAATTCACAGCAGGGCCCATTCCTGCGCCCACCAAGAGTAACTGTGAGGGCTTACAGTGTTGTGGCAATACCACCACCACCACCACCAAAGGCCCAATTTTTCTGCCCCTCTTCAACAGGGGCATGCAATTACAATTCTTGATCTAATAATTAACAGTAGGGCCCATTCATGCGCCCACCAAGAGTAACTGTGAGGGCTGACAGTGTTGTAGCACCAGCACCACCACCAAAGGCCCAATTTTTCCTACTACTGTTCAACAATGGCATGTAATTACAATTCCTGATATAATAGTTCACAGCAGGGCGTTCCAGCGCCCACCAAGAGTAACTGTGAGGGCTCACAGTGTTGTGGCAACACCAACATGTAAGGGGCAAATTTCAGCAGAGTATATACGGCAGGCCCCTACTTTCAAACATCCAACTTACAAACGACTCCTACTTGCAAACGGAAGGAGACAACAGGAAGGGAGAGGAAATCTACCCCTAGGAAGGGAAATTCTCTGCTGTAAGAGTTAATATGGGAAAAAGGTGTCTCCTCTCTACTGATGCTTTATCACCAATCCTTGTTTCAATAAAAACCCCACTTTTCAAAAACATTTGTCATTGGGACGGAAAGTGTGGTGAAATGTTCTCAACAGGTGCACAGACAGCAAAGCAAATGTTACAGGGGTGATAACCCTTCCCTATGTTTTCCAAAAAGCTTAAAAATAGATTTTTTGGCTGGAGCTACACTTAAACAATGTACCTGTTCAAAAATACAAACAGATTCTACTTAAGAACAAACCTACAGTCCCTGTCTTGTTTGCACCGCCTGTATACTGCTGTTCAGAGTATATAGTGCCTTTTTTTATTTTGGGTGCGGGGTTCCCCTTAATATCCATATAAGACCCAAAGGGGCTGGTAATGGGCTGAGGTGGGGGGGGGGGGTGATGGGGTAGCCATGCCATTTTTCCCAAAGATTTTCATCCATATTACCGGGACCAGACATTACATTAAAGCCGCAAGCAGTTTTAAATGGCTTTTTTTTCCCTTTACAAATGTCATTTTGTGCAGGGACAGTTCTAAACACGGGAAACACATGCTTCTTCACAGGCATACTTTAGGCACCCCCCAGGTACGATATTTAAAGGAATATTTCACTTTTTTTTTTTTTACTTTATGCATCATTAAAATGATTGCTCCCGAAAAACTGCCGTTTTTAAAACTTTGTTTTGCATTGATACATGTCCCCGGGGGCAGAACCCAGGTCCCCAAACCCTTTTTAGGACAATAACATGCATATTAGTCGTTATAATAAGCACTTTAGATTTCGAACGTTCGCGTCCATTGTATTTAATAGGGTTCTAACGTTCGTGCGAACTTTCGGTCCGTTCGAAGGTTCTGGTGCGAACCGAACCGGGGGGGTGTTCGGCTCATCCCTAGTTGTGTCATGGCGTGGGCATGTATGGCTGCCAATGGAACTGGTTCTCTTGTATTTATTGATGATGTGACTGTTCTGTCCATCAGATGTCTATATTCTGATTATCTGCATTTGTGTTGAATAAAATGACATTTAAGGTTGTAATTTCTATAGAAATCATTTGCAGAGCGTAGGCGCCACCTAGAATCCCTTTTTGGTATTGTTTCAGTAGAATCATTAAATGCATTAAATGTATGACCCAGGAAGCGATTAGAAAGCAAAGTATTCTGGGTAAATCTCTACAGGAAGAGACACATTCACCATGACACTGCAGGAAGCAGGATGTGTCTTATTTCAATCTCTTACCATCAACCCTTAGAGAACTTAAAAAGTAAGTTTTTACTGTCTCATATTGTACTGTGTATCTTTGTCTCTGCAATGTATGCTAAATGTATGGGATATTGTACTTATCAAGGTTTATTCTTGTTATTTGTAGTTTCACCTAGCTTGTTCCAATAAACTGCGATCAAAGAAATATGGTATCATGTTTATGGGATAAGAATGGTTTAGCTGAATGTCCTTGAGACAGAACAGTGACTGCTGACAAAAGCAGCAGGGTGAATTCTGAAGTTTTTTCGGGCAATATTATCTGCTCATATTCAGCCAAATGCTTCAGAACTCATTGGACGGCGCTTCACAGTGCAGATGGACAATCAGGGCCGCCATCAGGGGGGTACAGGCAGTACACCTGTAAGGGGCCCGGAGGTCCCCAGGGGTCCCCCCTTTTCTTTTCTTTGTTAGGGGCCCAGAGTTCCCCAGGGCCCCGAATGTCAACCCCCCTTTTTTGTATTTTTTTTTTAATAATTTTTTTATATTATCTATTTTTTTTATAAAAAATGTTTTTATTTATTTTATTTAATTTTTTTTTTTTTTTTTTGTAAGGGGCCCAGAGGCCCGGAGGTCCCCATGGCCCCGGATGGAAACCTCCCTTTTTTCTTATAAAAATTATTATTATTTTTTTTTTTTTTTATAATTATTTTTTTTTTGTAAGGGGCCCAGGAGGTCCCCAGGGCCCTGGATGCCAATCCCCCTTTTTTTTGTTTTTTTTGTGTTCGTCAGCACCCAAACCCCCTGCTTCTCAATTTGTGGCACCCCCCCCGCTTCTCAATTTGCTCCAGGGGGGGCCCCCATGTCTGAAGCTGTGTAAGGGGCCCCAAAATTCCTGATGGCGGCCCTGTGGACAATGACCCGAAGCATACTGCAAAAGCAACCAAAGTGTTTTTTAAAGAAGTGGAATGTTATGCAATGGCCAAGTCAATCACCTGACCTGAATCCGTTTGAGCATGCATTTCACTTGCTGAAGACTAGTGATGAGCCGAACACCCCCGGGTTCGGTTCGCACCAGAACCCGCGAACGGACCGAAAGTTCGTACGAACATTAGAACCCTATTAAATACAATGGATGCGAACGTTCGAATTCTAAAGTGCTAATTATAACGACTATTATGCATGTTATTGTCCTAAAAAGGGTTTGGGAACCCGGGTTCTGCACCAGGGGACATGTATCAATGCAAAAAGAAGTTTTAAAAACTGTCGTTTTTCGGGAGCAGTCATTTTAATGATGCATAAAGTGAAAAAAAAAAGTAAAATATTCCTTTAAATATCGTACCTGGGGGGTGTCTAAATTATGCCTGTGAAGTGCCACGTGTTTCCCGTGTTTAGAACTGTCCCTGCACAAAATGACACTTCTAAAGGAAAAAAAAGCCATTTAAAACTGCTTGCGGCTTTAATGTAATGTCTGGTCCCGGTAATATGGATGAAAATCTTTAAGAAAAATGGCATAGCTACCCCATGACCCCCCCCCCTACCCCAGCCCATTACCAGCCCCTTTGGGTCTTGTATGGATATTAAGGGGAACCCCGCACATAAAATAAAAAAGGCCCTATATACTCTGAACAGCCGTATACAGGCGGTGCATACAAGACAGGGACTGTAGGTTTGTTCTTATGTAGAATCTGTTTGTAATTTTGAACAGGTACATTGTTTAAGTGTAGCTCCAGCCCAAAAATCTATTTTTAAACTTTTTGGAAAACATAGGTAAGGGTTATCACCCCTGTAACATTTGTTTTGCTGTCTGTGCCCCTGTTCAGAACATTTCACCTCACTTTGCGTCCCAATGACAACTGTTTTTGAAATGTGGTGTTTTTCTTGAAACAAGGATTGGTGATAAAGCATCAGTACAGAGGAGACACCTTTCTCCCATATTAATTCTTACAGGAGAGAATTTTCCTTCCTAGGGGTAGATTTCCTCTCACTTCCTGTTGTCTTCTTGCGTTTGCAAGTAGGAGTCGTTTGTAAGTTGGATGTTTGAAAGTAGGGACCTGCAGTATATACGCTGCAGAAATAGGCCCCTTAGTTGTTGGTGTTGGCACAACACTGTAAGCACTCACAGTTACTCTTGGTTGGTGCTGGAACGCCCTGCTGTCAACTATTATATCAGGAATTGTAATTACATATAATTGTTGAACAGTGGTAGTAAAAATTGGGCCTTTGATGGTGGTGCTGGTGCCACAACACTGTAAGCCCTGACACTTACTCTTGGTGGGTGCAGCAATGGGCCCTGCTGTGAATTATTAGATCAAGAATTGTAATTGCATGCCCCTGTTGAACAGGGGCTGAAAAATTGGGCCTTTCGTGGTGGTGGTGGCGTTGCCACAACACTGTAAGCCCTCAGAGTTACTCTTGGTGGGTGCAGCAATGGGCCCTGCTGTGAATTATTAGATCAAGAATTGTAATTACATGCCCCTGTTGAACAGGGGCTGAAAAATTGGGCCTTAGGCACTGGTGGCACAACACTGCAACCCCTCACAGATACTGTACTTGGAGCACAGCAATGAGCCCTGTTGCAAAGTATTGCTTCAAAAATTGTAATTACACGCCCCTGTTAAACAGGGGCTGAAAAATTGGGCGTTAGGCACTGGTGTCGGCACCCATAAACAAAAATGATCTTCCAAGCTATCATCATCAATCGTATCATTGAGGACTCGGAGGAGGAGGATAGCCAGTTAACATAACAGCACAGGCACTCAGCATCAGCCTTGAAGGGATGTGACATGTTAAAATCAATTAGTCTGTTATATCAGCATCAGGTGTGTGGTAGCTGGTGGTGATCCAAGACTGGTTCATCTTGATGAAAGTCAGTCGATCAACCGAGTCGGTGGACAGGCGCACCCTGTGATCCGTGACAAATCCTCCAGCAGCACTGAATGTGCGTTCCGAAAGAACGCTGGATGCAGGACAGGCCAGTAGCTCAATTGCATACTGTGCAAGCTCTGGCCAGTGATCCATCCTCAAGACCCAGTAAGCCAGAGGATTTTCGGTGGGGAAGGTGTCCAAGTCTGACCTTGCCCCTAGATATTCCTGCACCATGTTTATCAGACGCTGGCGATGGTTGCTGGAACCGATCATACTTTGGGGCTGCGGACTAAAGAATTGTCTGAACGCATCGGTCAGACGGCCACCTTCCCCACCGCTCCTTCTTTGACTGGCCGAAGCCTCAGCAACTCGTTGTCCAGGACCAGGAGTTTGTAACCTCCCAGTCTCTGGGAACGCGTTGCACAGACCTTTCTGCAAGGCCTCCCTGAGTTGTCTCATCCTCTGCTCCCTCTGCGACGGTAACATAAGGTCCGCAACCTTACCCTTGTACCGTGGATCAAGGAGAGTGGCCAGCCAGTAATGGTCCCTCTCCTTGATCCGAAGAATACGAGGATCCTTCCGCAGACTTTGCAGGATCAGGGAGGCCATGCAGCGTAGGTTAGCTGAGGCATTCGGTCCGGAGTCCTCTGGGTCACTAAGGACGACATGATCCGCAGCCACCTCCTCCCAGCCACGTACAAGTCCACTGGTTTCTTGGGACTGTAAATCATCCCTAAAAGACTGCTGCTGATGATGCTGAGTGCCAGCCTCCACCTCCATGCTGACACAATCCTCCTCCTCCTCCTCCTCCTCCTCTTCCTGTGCGATGGGTGGGACAGAAGGAACACTGTCTGGGTAAAGGGGGCCTTGAGAGGCAAGGAAGTCCTCCTCTTCCTGCCTCTGTTCTGCCTCAAGTGCCCTGTCCATTATTCCACGCAGCGTGTGCTCCAACAGGTGGACAAGAGGTACAGTGTCACTGATGCATGCACTGTCACTGCTCACCATCCTCGTGGCCTCCTCAAATGGTGCCAGGACAGTGCATGCATCCCTGATCATGCCCCACTGGCGTGGAGAAAAAAAACCAAGCTCCCCTGACCCTGTCCTGGTGCCGTAGTCGCACAGGTACTCATTGATGGCCCTCTGCTGCGTGTGCAGCCGCTGCAGCATGGCCAACGTTGAGTTCCACCTGGTGGGCATGTCACATATAAGGCGGTTCTTGGGCAGGTTCAACTCCTTTTGCAGCTCAGCCAGGCGAGCACTGGCATTATAAGATCTGCGGAAATGCACACAGACTTTCCTGGCCTGCCTCAGGACATCCTGTAAGCCCGGGTACCTGCCCAAGAACCGCTGCACCACCAGGTTAAGGACGTGAGCCACACAGGGCACATGGGTCAGTTGTCCCTGTCGGAGGGCGGAGAGGAGGTTGGTGCCATTGTCGCAAACCACCATTCCTGGCTTAAGCTGGCGTGGCGTCAACCACCTCTCGGCCTGGCCCTGCAGAGCAGACAGGACCTCTGCCCCAGTGTGGCTTCTGTCCCCCAAACACACCAGCGCAAGCACGGCATGGCATCTTTTTGCCTGCGTACTTGCGTAGCCCCTTGAATGGCTACGGAGCACCGCTGGTTCAGAGGACAAAGCACAGGAAGAGGCCATGGAGGAAGAAGAAGAGGAGGGGGTGGAGGAGAGAGGTGTGTCACAACCACTAGTAGCATTTTGTAGGCGTGGCGGTGGAACAACCTCCAACACTACTGCACCTTGTCCTGCATCCTTCCCAGCTGCCAAAAGAGTGACCCAATGGGCCGTGAAAGAAAGGTAACGTCCCTGTCCATGCCTGCTGGACCATGAGTCAGCGGTAATATGCACCTTACCGCTGACCGCCCTGTCCAGCGAGGCCAAGACATTGCCTTCCACATGCCGGTAGAGAGCCGGAATAGCCTTCCGTGAGAAAAAGTGGCGTTTGGGAACCTGCCACTGAGGAACCGCACATTGCACAAACTCACGGAAGGGGGCCGAGTCTACCAACTGAAAAGGCAGCAGTTGAAGCGCTAGCAATTTAGCCAAGCTAGCATTCAACCGCTGGGCATGTGGATGGCTGGGAGTGAACTTCTTTCGACGGTCCAGCAGCTGGGGCAGGGAAATTTGCCTGCTAGAATCGGACGTCGGTGTACTGCTAGCAGAGTGGCCGCAAGTACTTGGCTGTGACACACCTAATTCTACACCTTCATTCCTCTCAGTGCATGTTTCAGAGAGGACTGAAGTTATAGTGGGGTTGGAGATCCCAGCTGATGCGGTGCAAGGAGAGGTCCGCTTTGTTCTTTGGTGTGGGTCTTTGAGGTAGGCTTGCCAACGAGCTGCATGGCAGGTCAACATATGTCTGGTCAGGCATGTGGTACCCAAGCGGCTGATGTTTTGGCCACGCGATATACGCTTGAGACATATGTTGCAAACAGCAGCTGTGCGATCTGATGCACTAGCCTCAAAAAAGGCCCACACCAAAGAACTTTTTGAATGACGGGCAGAGGCAGCGCCCTGCACAGGCGGAGCTCTGCGGTGGGATTCCGTCGGTGTACTGCCCTTACGCTGGCCACCAAAGGGCATCCTGCCTCGTTGGAGATGTGCCTCCTCCTCATCCTCCTCCTCCTCCTCTCTCCTATTAGGCACCCACGTGGAGTCAGTGACCTCATCATCCCCTCCCTCCTCATCACTGGAGCCAATCTGGCAGTATGCTGCAGCTGCTGGAACATGACTGCCAGATTGGTGTCCTTCTTGAGCATCCCCTCTGTCTGCTCTCACGCTACTGCCTTCCTGTAGCTGGGTTTCATCATCAGACCCTTCGAAACGCTGGGCATCCTCCTGGAGCATGTACCCAACACTGTGCTCAAACAGTTCGGGGGACTCCTCAGGAGGAGGACATGGTGGGTCTAGGGAAGGAGTGACTGATGATGAGTCTGACATTGATACCAGGGAAGAGGACGCTTTGGCAGCTGCTTTGCCAGTACCCTGAGCCTGGGTGAGAGAGGATGAGGAGGAGGAGGGCTTGGTCATCCACTCTACCAAGTCTTCAGCATGATGTGGCTCAACATGTCCAGCTGCCGAAAAGAAGGACAAGCGTGTCTCATGGCCATGTGCTGATGACAATGCACCGCGTCCACGACCAGCACTGTTGCCCCCAGACACAGAGCCTGCTTGCCCTCTTTTATTGCCTCCTGACTGTCTGCCTCTCTTCGTTTGCCTTCCAGACATTCTAATGAATGGCCTGCAGGGAGATGGGAAAAAAGCAATAAGGGCTACCTTCAGGTGTCCTTCTCTGTCCCTTTACTTAAGGATTTCTAAATATGGTTGAGGATGAATGCTTTCGCACAGAATAGCACAATGACAATTTCCCTGACTGTCCAAAAAACAAGGATTTCAAAGATGGTTGATGAGGAATGCTTTAGCACAGTATAGCACAAGGAGAATTTCCCTCACTGTCCTTCCCTGTCCCTAGAAACAAGGATTAGCACAGTAAAACACACTGACACTCTCCCTACCTATAGTTTTCTGTCCCTAGAAAAAATGTTTTTTTAAAGATGGTTGATGATCAATGCTTTAGCACAGTATAGCACAAGGAGAATTTCCCTCACTGTCCTTCCCTGTCCCTAGAAACAAGGATTAGCACAGTGAAACACACTGACACTCTCCCTACCTATAGTTTTCTGTCCCTAGAAAAAATGTTTTTTTAAAGATGGTTGATGATCAATGCTTTAGCACAGTATAGCACAAGGAGAATTTCCCTACAAACAAGGATTAGCACACTAAAACACACTGACACTCTCCCTACCTATCCTTCTCTTTCCCTAAACTAAAGGAATCCAGGTTAAGCAAGAAAAAAAAATGTCACTGTCCCTGCCTATGCTTCTCTTTCCCTGCTCCGGAACACACTACACTAGGCCACCGTGCTGGCGGCCTTTTATAGTGTGGGGCGTGTACTAAACACCCTCAGCAATAATTGGCCACAGGCATCCTGCCTGTGGCCAATCATTGCTCTCCTCGCTGCCGGCGCTGTGATTGGCCAAGCATGCGGGGTCACAGTGCATGCTTGGCCAATCACAGCGCCTGGATGACACTGCGATGGCGTAGTGCATTGTGGGCCGTTCGCGTCACTCGAATTAGGCGCGAACGGCCCAAATCGTTCGATCTTCGTCGAATGATCGAACAGCCGATGTTCGAGTCGAACGTATGTTCGACTCGAACACCGAGCTCATCCCTACTGAAGACAAAACTGAAGGGAAAATGCACCAAGAACAAGCAGGAACTGAAGACAGTTGCAGTAGAGGCCTGGCACAGCATCACCAGGGATGAAACCCAGAGTCTGGTGATGTCTATGCGTTCCAGACTTCAGGCTGTAATTGACTGCAAAGGATTTGCAACCAAGTATTAAAAAGTGAAAGTTTGATTTAAAATTGTTAATCTGTCCCATTACTTTTGGTCCCATAAAAAGTGGGAGGCACATATACAAACTGTTGTAATTCCTACACCGTTCACCTGATTTGGATGTAAATACCCTCAAATTAAAGCTGAAAGTCTGCAGTTAAAGCACATCTTGTTTGTTCCATTTCAAATTCATTATCTTTTCATGTGACAACCCTGAAGAAATTACACTTTGCTACAATGTAAAGTAGTGAGCGTACAGCTTGTATAACAGTCTAAATTTGCTGCTCCCTCAAAATTACTCAGCCATTAATGTCTAAACCGCTGGCAACAAAAGTGAGTACACCCCCAAGTGAAAATGTCCAAATTGGGCCCAAAGTGTCAATATTTTTTGTGGCCACCCTTATTTTCCAGCACTGCCTTAACCCCCTTGGGCATGGAGTTCACCAGAGCTTCACTCTTGCCACTGGAGTCCTCTTCCACTCCTCAGTGATGACATTATGGAGCTGGTGGATGTTAGAGACCTTGTGCTCCTCCGCCTTCCAGATGCCCCACAGATGCTCAATAGTATTTAGGTCTGGAGACATGCTTGGCCAGTCCATCACCTTTACCCTTAGCTCCTTTAGCAAAGCAGTGGTCGTCTTTGAGGTCGTTATCATGTTGAAATACTGCCCTGCGGCCCAGTCTCCGAAGGGAGAGGATCACGCTCGGCTTCAGTATGTCACAGTACATGTTGGCATTCATGATTCCCTCAATAAACTGTAGTTTCCCAGTGCCGGAAGCACTCATGCAGCCCCAGACCATTACACTCCCACCACCATGCTTGACTGTAGGCAAGACACACTTGTCTTTGTACTCCTCACCTGGTTGTCGCCACACACGCTTGACACCATCTAAACAAAATACGTTCATCTTGGTTTAATCAGACCACAGGACATGATTCCAGTAATCCATGTCCTTTGTCTGCTTGTCTTCAGCAAACTGTTTCTTGTGCATCATCTTTAGAAGTGGCTTTCTTCTGGGACAACAGCCATGCAGACCAATTTGATGCTGTGTGCGGCATATGGTCCGAGCACTGACAGGCTGACCCCCACCCCTTCAACCTCTGCAGCAATGCCGACAGCACTCATATGTCTATTTTCCAAAGATAACCTCTGGATATGACGCTGAGCATGTGCACTCAACTTCTTTGGTCGACCATGGCGAGGCCTATTCTGAGTGGAACCTGTCCTGTTAAACCGCTTTATGGTCTTGGCCATTGTGCTGCAGCTCAGTTTCAGGGTCTTGGC